>JASDDO010000018.1:180401922-180870162 GCA_030015575.1 Agapanthus africanus
ACACCATCCATCGGCGCTGTCTAAGGTTCAGGTCTCGCTTCTGAAATATATACTTTAAGCTCTTGTGATCAGTGAATATCTGGCACGACTCGCCATATAGGTAATGTCGCCAGATCTTAAGTGCAAAGACCACTGCAGCCATCTCCAAATCGTGAGTGGGGTAGTTCTGTTCATGTTTCTTTAGTTGCCGCGAAGCTTACGCGATCACCCTGTCATGCTGCATCAATACGCACCCTAACCCCACTCGTGAAGCATCACAATAGACCACAAATCCGCCTGATCGTGAAGGCAATGATAGCACTGGTGTCGTAGTCAGTAGAGCCCGTAGCTGCTGAAAACTGTGCTCACACTCCTCCATCCATTCGAAACGAACTCCCTTCCTGGTCAACCCGGTCAAAGGTGTAGCAATGCGAGAGAAGTCCTGCACGAATCGCCTGTAGTAGCCTGCCAGCCCTAGAAAGCTGCGAACCACCGTCACTGACGTGGGTCTAGGCCAACTCCGAATGACCTCAATCTTCCTCGGGTCCACACGTATACCAGCTCGTGTAATCACGTGCCCCAAGAAGTCTACGCTGTCCGGCCAGAAAGCACACTTGGAGAATTTGGCGAAAAGCCGATGCTCCCTCAAGGTCTGCAGTGTAATCTGCAGGTGTGATAATGAGGATATTATATTGTATTTGGAGATGAGTTGATGAGATTGGGCATATGATCGCACGCTTTTGGCGTGTCGGAAGTTCAAAGTTCTAAAGTTTACCGCGATCAGGACGGTGTCGCTATGCAGCTAGCCGGTTGAGCACGGGTCGATCCACAGGGAGATGGTTGTATGTCTTTTCTTGTCTTAGACGAGTCAATAAAGAATGAGTATGTTTTTGTTCAATCTAACCTATGTGTATTATTTGCAAGTATAAAGTTGTTAAGAAAAAGATACGAAATTGTAAGCTAAAGAAATCCGTACTCAAAACCTTTGAGCCGAGTCTTGACCAATTGAAGCTAGAGCAATTGGCAACAACGTGGATTAGGGGATTTAAGCGCGGTATTCGTGGAATCCGGCTTATTTACCCTTGTCCTTCCGTTCTTGTCTCTTGCTTTCGCTTCCGGCCAAACCGAACGCAACCGGTCGCGGTTAGGAATCACCGTTACCTTGTTAGGGTAGGATGCCTAATGGAGCGCTTGCGTATGGTTTGGGCGGAGTTCAATGGAAAATAACGGGAAAAGGAAATGAGCAAAAAAATCTTAACTTACAATACCGTATTTATTCTTAACAATGATAATTACAACCATTCACAAAAACGAACCAAAAAGAGAGAACAAAAAGAGAAGAACAAAGAAAAGAAAAGATTACATACAAGTGATTAAAGTGCATGGAATATAAATTGCAAGAAAGTAAAGCAAGATGATAATAAGCAAGTAATAAAAAGCGATAAAAAGAACAAGAAACTAGAACTCAAGACAAGCATGTGATCAATAGCCAACCCTTAAACTTGCAAGCTCAATCAAGAGGTTGCAAGATCAAGAGAAGGGTAGAGAACGCATGTGAAATAAAGCGCTAATTCCATAAGAAAATACGACCCTTGAGATCAATAACTAACCCTTAACCATTCAAGCTCAATGAAGAGGTTGAATGATCAAGAGAAAGCAAGAATCTCAAGGGGAAGAAGAAACAAAAGAGAATGATACAAAAAGCCCTCATCTTCATTGATCTCCCACTCAAAAAGCTCTCACTACAATTTTCATGGAAAAAGAATGAAGAAGAAGAAGAAAAAGACTAAATCCTAAAAAGAAAGAAGAACAAAGAAATGAACACCAAAGCTTGGCAAGTTCTGGGGTATTTATAGGAGGTGAACTGAGAACCTAGGGCAACAATCTGCCATAATATGAAGTCCCCAAAATGCCCCCAAAATACGACAGAGAGAGGAGTCAACATGGCCGCGGATCCGCGGCCTAGATCCCCTATTGGCCGCGGATCCACGGCCTTGTAGTGGAGTTGGGTTGTGGGCTTTTGTCGTTTTCCCTGGTTTCACGTTGTCTGCTATGTGGTATATGACTTTTCTCAGAAACTCTTCACAATTATTCCAGAATTTTAGTAGAACAAAAAGGTGATGTGATGTGGATCTTTTGCCATGATTTTCTCGAGCTCCGCGTAGATTTCTTGGATCTTGTATTGACCTAGAGCTTTGTGCATGACATGACAATCGATTTGCCATCTTGTCCCTAAAACTGGTATGTGGCAACACACGGATAGAGAGCGGAGACCCGTGTTTTATCTGTTGTTGGCAGTAATCCGGAATTTGTCGTACTTTTCATGGATATTCATTGTTCAGAGCCGAGAACATGTATTCTGCAATTATGTAGCAAACACTGATCAAAAGTACCTACCTATAAACACACGAGCGTAAGAATGGGCGGTATAAAATGCAGTATTCTGTGATGAACAAATACCCCCAAACTTAACTTTTGCTCGTCCCGAGCAAAACCAATTATTCACAAAAATATAATGATAACCGCACTTTCGCAGGGAACGCGATTGCACTGAGCGCGTGCAACAAGCCGTTAAACCTCTAGGTGTCCCTAGTAGAAGGAGTGTTGTCTCCTGAGGATTTTCAGTGGATACTACCCACAAAATCCCGTCAAGCTAGTGTCATAAGTTAACATAGATTCTACTCCTACAGTTTAGTATTTACGTTAGAAATTCTATCATCCTAAGTTAGAAATATCCAACCCTTATTTTTCACACCTCCTATCTATTTAACCTTAGGTCCTATACGTTCCAAAAAAGTTTTAGAAAGATGTTGGTTCTCCTGAGTTTTCCTTCTAAAGTGCGGCCTCAAATCAGGGATTTTTATCAACTTTACAGAAAAGACAAGTCTTATTCTTTATTTCTATCTTTTGTCCAAACATCGATCGTATACCCCTACGTGTGTGTATATTTGCACCCCTACACTCAAGAATTCAATTCAAGCTATAATACCCTTGCCCTAATACCAAATACTACTTCTTTTCATTAAGGATGGACGGATTTGCTCACACACCTTTCATGCGACTATTAATGCTTCTTGAGGCACTAACGACCGATTACTGAATGTGTGAACTTTAAAGCGTAAATAGCAGTTTCCAGGTCTTGACTTTATTCTATTTTTTTTTCTTTTTCTTTTTCTTTTTCAAGACCGGATATATTTTTCAACATGCTCTTTTGGTGTTTAGCTTTAAATACCGTTTTTTCTTTCATACTAGGCTTTCAGGCAAGAGTATTTCAAGGTATCCTCTACTATCCCAAGTTTCAAGGTGCGTGTAAGTGCAGTTTGTAGGGTATATACTTTATAAATTTGAACTCGAGAAAAGAAACTATGTTTCAGACTTATCCTTCAGTAAAACATCAATACTTTCCTTTCATCTTGACTTAACTCAAGAACTGAACTCAAGATTACCTATTTCTCAAAAAAAACTGTAAGGACGTATACATACCAAAGTTAGACAGAATGAGGGTTTATTTTTAGGGTTTTCAATCCCTAAGCCTAGAATTTAGTTATTTATATCATATCAACTAAACTTTCGGAATAAAGATCTAAGTTACCCTATTAGCTAACTTGACGACAAAGTTTTTATATTTTTTGGAAAAAATTTCGATTTTTATGGGTTTTTAAATAAGGTATGCAAATGCAAAATATACAAATGAATGCGAAGGAAGAAAGCTTACCGAGCACACCCCCAAACTTAAACTTGACAGTGCCCTCACTGTCAGGTTATACCAAGAGGGTCAAAATTGTCGGCGCTCCCCCTAAAAACAAATTATATACAAAAAGAAAAACCAAAAATATATACAAAAAAGGTGTTCCCCCCAAACTTAAGTAAAACAGTGTTTCCACTGTTAGGCGTTGAAGTTCAGGTTTAGGGGGGAAAGAACAGTATCAAGCTATACAAGGCCTTACACAGGCCAAAAGTTAGTACCAACCATTGAAAGATCTTATCGTGATAAAGCAGTGGCTGGTGAAAGAAGGTGAAGAGGAAAGAAATGGAGAATACGCGAGACCGTATGGAGATAGAAGTGGTATACGGTCTCGGTATATGAGAAGAAGAAGAATGGCGGAAGGGAAAAAGAAGTGGACTACGAACTTGAGGGTGCAAATTGAGTAAATAGATTAGCACGATCTGTGATGACCGATGTGTGAAAAGCGATTGTGCTAATATATTTACCCGTCGGGAAATGGGGTCAAATCCCTCAAGATTCGTGAGAAACCATGGGTACGCCGAACTCGGTAAACCAGACACAGTAAATGAAAGTGAGACGGGTTCTTGCAAGGTCGGAACGATGGAAAGGGTAGGGGGAGGTGATTGAGGAAGGGTATCAGTTAAGGTTTCGGGAGGGTGTACACAGTCAATGAAAGGAACAGGATGAATTAGAAAATCCGACTCATCAATTGAAACTGTTTCATCCTCGGTACTATCCTCAATATTCTCCTCAAAATTTATCTCATCCATGCATTTATCATCAAAATCAAGACGCATATGAAGTTCGGGAAAAACAGTTAATGACTCGGGATGATGATTTGAAGAGACAAACTCAGCCAAATCTACGGGTTCATCATCCGAAATTTTCCCGGCGTCAATATCCTTAATCAAGTGAAAATCAAAATTCTCTGACACCTCAACAAAAGCATGGATATCAATTGATTCAGGTTCTAAAGTGGAGGTGTAGAGGTTAAAAGGTTTAGGATCAGTTTCACTTGGAGGAGACCCTTCACAATCGGGTAAATCAAACACTACGAAGTCGCACAACTCATTCAACATTCTATCTTCAATTGATAAATCATGTGGGATACTCGATAGACTTTCAAAACAGGAGTTGTGGGATTCAATTTGGGACGGGTAGGTTTGATTTGGAAGGGGGTACATCTCACTCTCTCCACTCAAATTCACAGCCTGTCCTGCCGCCTCATCATACATTGAAAAAGTTGGAGCTAGTTGAAAACTAGCTACCGGGTCACTAGGTTGCATGAGGGCGGCCATGGACGCATTCAAATCCATCATCTGTTGGCTTGACGCTACCCTAAAGTCTTCCAACGACTGTTCTAGACTAGACATTGGTTGTGAAGGGGTTTCAGTAAAAGATTCAAAGTTGTTTGGATACTGAAAACTCCCAAATGGCTGTTCTGATGCAATGTCTAGGGAAGGTGCAAAAGTCGGGTAGGACTGGTAGGAATTGAATGGTTGGACAGGGGTAGGATCAACAGTTGGATAAGAAGGTGAATGAAATTGTTGATCCCAAGAATTTGAAGTGGTGAAAGGAGTGAAAGATCGGCTACGAGATTGTTCAATACGTTCAGCAATAGACATAGGTCTTGGAGTTGCAACATGACTCGAAGAAGGGGTATCAACGTAAGAAGGGGTGAATGTATGAAATGGTTGATACGAAATGGATTGCGGAGTCAAATTGTTTGTCCTAGACGCGTCTATCCGATCTCTCAATGAAATTTTGGACATGGAGGGGTCGTTCGAAGTTCGGCCAAAGCAAGAACCGTAAGAAGTAATGTCTGGTTGTGGGTACCAAAGTTCGGCAAGAGTTTTGCGAGGTGGAGTACCCATGATATGAAGAGAGAAGGAAAGAAAGTGAGTGAAAAGGAAGGAAAAAGAATGTGGATTTTTTTTTAATATATTTTTTAGCTATTAACAAAAGAATAAAAAAGAATATGGACAAAAACAATCACGACACAAAAATACCACACACCTAATCGTTCTAGGGTTCACCTAGGTCAACTAGACCTGCTCCAGAACTTGATTGTCGAAGTAAAACTGTGTCGAGAAACGGGCTCAATATACACTGATCACGAGGCCAGGTAAGTGCAGAGATAAGGGGAGGTTTTCCAACGCTTTCGCGAAGTTCCTTAATTAAATAACCCTTTCTCTTTTGGCGGTTTCGCCGTTAACACTTTCCTAGACACCCCGTAAACAATATACCGTTAAGCAAGGTTCTAAACAAAGTTAACTTCTCCTAGTGAGCGCGAAGTCCTTAAGGCTTAAAGTCTAATTTCTTTTAAAATTTGTGCGGGTAAACGTTATGCTCAAGTTCGTGATTTGTGGGCCACGGAAAAGGTGATGAAATCCTTTACCGTATGTTGTGGGGTTCGTTTGCCCTTAAATCCGTATTAATATATGCAATGCGCAATTCAATAAAAATTCTATAAAGAATCAAAAAATCGTTTTTTAGTTTAAGCGCGGCACTGCAACAAATACGGGTTAGTCAATTTTTAGCGTTTGCTAGCGAACTTGCAAAGAATCCTGCAAAGAATAGTCTATTGGAAGCGTCGGATTTGAGAAGAAGGTGTTAGTAAAGTACGTACCGTTAAGTTTTGGGTTAGGAAACCCCCGTTGAATCAAATCCGGTAAGCTTGAAAAGTTCGCTTGCGCGGGTCAAACTACCCGGATCTTTGGCACCGTACTTTGCAATCACCTTAGCCTTGAATGCACACTTTGCTCCCACAATCGCAGTTTGCAAATACGCAAAAATCTGCACACTTGCCCACAAAAATGATCAAAAAAAAAAATAGAATAATTTTTTTTTATATATATACAAAAAGAATATTAACCCGAATAACAAGAAAGAAAATACGCTACCGTCTCCCCGGCAACGGCGCCATTTGATCGCACGCTTTTGGCGTGTCGGAAGTTCAAAGTTCTAAAGTTTACCGCGATCAGGACGGTGTCGCTATGCAGCTAGCCGGTTGAGCACGGGTCGATCCACAGGGAGATGGTTGTATGTCTTTTCTTGTCTTAGACGAGTCAATAAAGAATGAGTATGTTTTTGTTCAATCTAACCCATGTGTATTATTTGCAAGTATAAAGTTGTTAAGAAAAAGATACGAAATTGTAAGCTAAAGAAATCCGTACTCAAAACCTTTGAGCCGAGTCTTGACCAATTGAAGCTAGAGCAATTGGCAACAACGTGGATTAGGGGATTTAAGCGCGGTATTCGTGGAATCTGGCTTATTTACCCTTGTCCTTCCGTTCTTGTCTCTTGCTTTCGCTTCCGGCCAAACCGAACGCAACCGGTCGTGGTTAGGAATCACCGTTACCTTGTTAGGGTAGGGTGCCTAATGGAGCGCTTGCGTATGGTTTGGGCGGAGTTCAATGGAAAATAACGGGAAAAGGAAATGAGCAAAAAAATCTTAACTTACAATACCGTATTTATTCTTAACAATGATAATTACAACCATTCACAAAAACGAACCAAAAAGAGAGAACAAAAAGAGAAGAACAAAGAAAAGAAAAGATTACATACAAGTGATTAAAGTGCATGGAATATAAATTGCAAGAAAGTAAAGCAAGATGATAATAAGCAAGTAATAAAAAGCGATAAAAAGAACAAGAAACTAGAACTCAAGACAAGCATGTGATCAATAGCCAACCCTTAAACTTGCAAGCTCAATCAAGAGGTTGCAAGATCAAGGGAAGGGTAGAGAACGCATGTGAAATGAAGCGCTAATTCCATAAGAAACTACGACCCTTGAGATCAATAACTAACCCTTAACCATTCAAGCTCAATGAAGAGGTTGAATGATCAAGAGAAAGCAAGAATCTCAAGGGGAAGAAGAAACAAAAGAGAATGATACAAAAAGCCCTCATCTTCATTGATCTCCCACTCAAAAAGCTCTCACTACAATTTTCATGGAAAAAGAATGAAGAAGAAGAAGAAAAAGACTAAATCCTAAAAAGAAAGAAGAACAAAGAAATGAACACCAAAGCTTGGCAAGTTCTGGGGTATTTATAGGAGGTGAACTGAGAACCTAGGGCAACAATCTGCCATAATATGAAGTCCCCAAAATGCCCCCAAAATACGACAGAGAGAGGAGTCAACATGGCCGCGGATCCGCGGCCTAGACCCCCTATTGGCCGCGGATCCGCGGCCTTGTAGTGGAGTTGGGTTGTGGGCTTTTGTCGTTTTCCCTGGTTTCACGTTGTCTGCTATGTGGTATATGACTTTTCTCAGAAACTCTTCACAATTATTCCAGAATTTTAGTAGAACAAAAAGGTGATGTGATGTGGATCTTTTGCCATGATTTCCTCGAGCTCCGCGTTGATTTCTTGGATCTTGTATTGACCTAGAGCTTTGTGCATGACATGACAATCGATTTGCCATCTTGTCCCTAAAACTGGTATGTGGCAACACACGGATAGAGAGCGGAGACCCGTGTTTTATCTGTTGTTGGCAGTAATCCGGAATTTGTCGTACTTTTCATGGATATTCATTGTTCAGAGCCGAGAACATGTATTCTGCAATTATGTAGCAAACACTGATCAAAAGTACCTACCTATAAACACACGAGCGTAAGAATGGGCGGTATAAAATGCAGTATTCTGTGATGAACAGCATAGTGCCATGAGATTGGTGATATGACGTGATTCGTATTATGAGATACGACACGATATTATAGTGGATCCTTGAGCGATGTATTTCATACACACGCATATATATAGATGGTATCAGTATTGTACTAGACGTACATCAGTACCCAGTTCACGATAGGTGATGATGGAGATACCAGAGGAATAATGAGATAAATGTGATATTTGACCCGTACCCTGATTTGGGATGCCGTATGATGGATTTACCATATGAGCTATTGATGATAGATCCGTACTCTTGACTCTAGGATATTATATTAGATGGTGTATCGTATGGGATACTATTGAGGCGGGATAACCGACTATTATATATATATATATATATATATATATCGACTTAGATGTAGGTGGTTTCCTTACACTTTTCGATTAGCGTGTTAGCTCAGTCCTGTAGTTTATTTGTAGATATTAGACTATATTCGATTCATACCTATTTCAAAATTAACGAATCGTGTATATTTTAAAGACAGGACAAGGGATTCTACGGATATTTCAAAGGATGTATCTTTTCTTAAAAACACCGTAGCCCTTATTTTCAAAACACCACGATTCGTATTATTTCAAATGGAAAAACAGTATGACACATGTATAGCAATGTAGATTCCTTATTTTTACGTTATCATTCATGTTCCACATATTATTATTGGATTTACTTTTCATTTCCCATTTATTATGTTGTTATCGTCTAATTGCATGTTTATTGTGTACTTAGTGATTATGAAACCATGCTGTCAGGACACCAGCACCATTGTCGATGATGCCTATGCTCCACATACACTTGCTTGCCGGCTCACACACATCATCATCGGTAATTACCATGTCGCGTACACTTTAGAGAATACTATTTCATTGACATAGCTTGCTAGCCGATAGTTGAAATATGTTATAGCTTTCATATGATAGTTTAACTATTGCATTCATTACATGATATTAGATACATTCATATATTCATTGGTTATGCAGTATTATGGAGATTTATGCCGGTTTTCATTGTTATTGACATGGTGACTTGATGATTTCGGATTCTTCTTAAGATTTTCTGGATTTGGAAACCGCATGTGAAAGTTATATAAACTGATGTTTTACTTTAAAGAGAAAGATTTGGTTTTCCTTGATACGATAAGTATTGTCCACCAAGATGTTTTCTCGGTTCTAAGATGGTTTTCAAGACCCGATTCGAGGAGTTAGATGAACCGTATGCAGGTACATGGTAGACCCGGTATGGTACCCCGGGGCAAGAAGCTCGAGTTGTAGACGATGATCCCAGCAGGGGCAGACTGCCTACCGGTGATTGTTTGGCACGGCGGATATCCGGAGGATACCGTTCGTGGTTGTGTGATTGATGATATGGGCCGATCCGGACTGACGGAGTCCGATGTATTGGGATATTGAGATATTGAGATTTAAGACACTGAGATATTGAGATTTGATGATACATGCCAGTCTGGATAGCCGGAGCCTAAGATATTGAGATATTGAGATTCATGTTTTGTGTCGATGCTTGACACCGATTTCTCTGTTGATTTCGTGGATGATATTCGATTTATATACATACAGGAATCTCATTAAATAAAGAAAACTGTTGTCTCACTCATGATGTATTCTGTTTCCATTCGTAATGCATTCATACATCATATATACGATATGTTGCAATCTGAGGCACTGACACGAGCACGTAGTATTGCACTTATATATAGATGGATCAGGATATTATTTGAGGATATTACTTGATATGACCTAGGATGCGTCATTCATGCGATTTCTGCTCTGTGATGTTTTCTACTGACGAGTTGGTCACTCACCCCCATTGTGCCACAGTTCCTTGCAGGTTTTGCCGTACAGGTTTCGTTGCGGCTTTGCTGGCACACTGTTCCTTCCTGGTGATTGCTTTGGTAGGTGGGTTCACTTGTATCATGACCACCATTGTATATATGTTATTTCAGTTGTATCTAGTAAAACTCCATCAACCAGACTTGTATATTTGATAGAGATAGATGACCAGTGTATATTCTTTCGACCTTAGAGTCGCGTGCTGTATTATTATGGTTTTCCTCTGGTTTTCTTGATGATGTTGGATTTTATCCTGAGTTTGATCCTCGCCTTTCGGTGTTGTATATTATATTGCATTGTGTGGTTTTGTCCGCTTGTAGGAAAAGAGCTAGCTCTCGCTTGGGGATGCCTTTATTCATTATACATGCTTTATCAGGTTTTGTACCCGTTTGGGGTCTGAATTTACAAAGGAAACTCTGCTGAAATTTTCAGAAAAGACTTGACATTTTAAAAATGCATACTTCGGCTTTTGTTGTTAAATTTCTTGCTTTAAACTTGGTTTTTCCTTCACTCTACTGCTTTACTTGGTTTTGATTTCTGGGTTTTGGCTTACTTAGATTACGTACGCCTTGAGACGTTTCGTAATTTAAGTGCCAGTCACGCTCAGTACTTTTCGGGTCGTGACAAAGTTGGTATCAGAGCGTTAGGATTTACCTCCTGAGTGTAGGATGACCCTTGGTTGATGGAGTGGGCGACTTTAGTAGTGTGACGTACCGAGTGTATGTTCCGCGGCATACTTACGATATGCTACTCCGCTTAAGAAGCCTTAGGATGTACATTTCCTTACACAGTATTATATTCATTCCTATGATCTATCCCCTTCAGTACCAGTTTATGGTTTTGTTACCACGGTTGTACGGGAGTGGAGAGATACGGCTAGAGTTGCGGTCAGCACGAGCACGTCATGGACGAGGACTGTCCAGGGCATATTTCTGGCGACACAAGACTGCATAAATGTGCCTTTTATTGTGTTTTCTCGCGCCTTGAGCGTTTGATGAATTGCTAATACAAGATTTCTTAGACGTGCTGATCAGCACCAGATGATTGGGCCACAGCTAGAAGCCAGCCAGATTGTGATGACCGTCAAAGCACATATTATTTTGATGATTGAGGCACTGTTCAGCATGCGGATGAATGAGCCACTGATTTCGGCCAATGAAAAGATATCACCCCAGATGTTTGAAGCTAATGCCGCACGAGTTATACTTCGAGATATGATAGAAGTTCGCTAGTCACCAAAGATGAAAGACAAGGACATATGATTCATTGCCTATCCTGATGCGAGGTCATCTGATTGATTGATTCCAGCTAGAGACGGCGTCATGGTGGTACGATGGGAGTCGAAACAGACGATCGAATGTCAGGCACCCATTCTCCAAGTTTAAAGTATTCGAAAAACATTGCAAGTAATTCTATGGACTCACTAGAAGAATGAAGCCCTAAATCGATATAATGACCATGAAAACGCTTCAAAACCTTTGGGTTTACAGCTGTTCAGCGGTACCATTAATAAGGCTTGGGTTTGCCCTTCTACGGTTGGTCCACAAGTGCTGTGGCATATATTCAATACTATTAAACTGTACCAAGATGTTGAGCTCTTGGGGGATTATGGAAGCTTGACGAATCGATCGAAAAGTTTGACATTATTCGGATATCATATGATGGGATGCATTGCTTGGGAGACTCCAGATACGAGTATAGCCGTTGGAGCGCAGTCCATGCAGCCATGAGGAGACGAGTCTGAATCAATCGACATTAGAGAACAGTAGAGTAAGAGGTTCGTACGAGATCGTGACGAGATGACCTTCCACTCCGCTGACATCAGAGATGTGATACGCATGCAGAGGTGTTGTACATGGATATATTTTCTAGAAAGAGTCGTGATGAGTATGCAGCCGTTCCGGAACAAGAAATAGATATAGTGAAAGATAATGACTTCCGGGAAGTTCGGCGGAAACGTGATTTGGGAGATACTTCGACAGAACCTTTCTGGAGTACTATACGAGAAGACCTAGACCCAGGATCAGTTGTATTACGCATACCCAGGAGACCAGAGTTCGGCATCATTGATGAGATATATTATGAGCGACCATGATAATTGGCCAGAGATCTTTAGAGGATATGCTAGAGCGGATCATTTCCGTTAGTACACCGAACCGGGCCGACGAGCCAATGGATTGCAATATTGGTAATCCAAAGAGAAATGAAGAACCAGAGACAAAAGACGCCAGACCGTGAGCAGGAGGCAGCGGATGTTCTTGCTCTACCAATTTTGGGGGCACCGACACTTTTCGACATTGTAGGAGGCGTACCTCAATGTCTTTCATTGCGATCTGCGTTGTGATCTGAATATCACGCTTATATCATGTGGATTTTAGTTTTGATGATTGGGCTTTATGGTATTGTTTTCGTGCACCATGGCCGCACCTACTGAGTATTTACGTTTTGTGCATAGTTATTGCACTTGAGATATTTTTTATACACCGTTGTGTTGATTTATGATTTGTGCAGGTTTATTGCACTTGATTCAGTTTTGTGCCTTGGCTGCGTATGTTTATGATTTCATAGATTGCATACAGCTGATTTGATTTTTGTGCAGGTGGTATGCACTCGATTTGGTTTTGCACTCGGTATAGCTTACATGTGCTTGCAGTGCGTAGATCCGTGTTTTGTGCACGCAGTTGCACACATTCATGATTTTATACACCTTGGCACACTCGGTGTTTCTTTTTATATGCATTTGAGTTATTGATGCATTTCCGTGCACTTGTTGCACCCGATTTGTATTTTGTACAGTTGTACCACTAGGTTTTTACGCTGTGCATTGTTTCACCATATTGTATTTCGTGCACTAGATGCACTGTATTTTGTATTTCGTGCACTGGATGCACTGTATTTCGTATTTCGTGCACTGGATGCAATGTATTCGGCATTTCGTGCACTGGATGCACTGTATTTGATATTTCGTGCATTGGATGCATTGGAGTTGATATTTTGTGCACTTGATGCACCATATTTGTATTTTTGTGCGATTGTTGCACTGTATTGTATTTCGTGCACTGGATGGACCGGATTCATATTTCGAGCATTTGTTGCACCAGCTAGGTATTTTGTGCATTGGTTGCACCGGAATTATACTCTGTACCATGGTTGCACCCGATTTATGTCTTTAAGTATTTGTGTTACCAGATTTTTGTTTTGTGCGCGTCTGCACTTGATGTTCTTTTTCATGCATGTTACTGCACTAGATACTTTTCATGGACTGACGCGCTTGGGTTGGATTTTTGAGCATATTAAGCGCTTAATATTGGATTTTTTGCGCATCGGATGCACTTGATTTAGATTTTATTTGTGCATGTTGGGTGCACTTGATTTAGATTTTATTCATGCATGTTCGATGCCCTTGATTTAGCCTTCATTCGTGCATGACGGATATACTTGATTTGGATTTTCGGGCATATTGAGCGCATGATATGAGATATGGTTTTGTGCATACCGGATGCACTCGATTGGGATTTCCATTCGTGCATGTTAGTTGCACTGGATTGAGATTTTTTGCACCACAGTTGCACTCGACTTCGATTGATGACATTCGAGGTGTTGATTTTGATTCCATGCCTGATATTTTGAGCGATTTATTTGCGTGATTGAGATTTTGTGCACCACAGTTGCACTTGACTTTGATTAGATATCATTCGAGATGTTGATTTTGATTCCATGCCTGATATTTTGAGCGATTTATTTGCATGATTGAGATTTTGTGCACCACATAGCACTTGACTTTGATTAGATATCATTCGAGATGTTGATTTTGATTCCATGCCTGATATTTTGAGCGATTTATTTGCATGATTGAGATTTTGTGCACCACAGTAGCACTTGACTTTGATTAGATATCATTCGAGATTTTGATTTTGATTTCATGCCTATGGTATGTATGTGATTTGACTTATGCTTTCGGCATAGTTTTCATACACTTTTAGTATTTTGATTCGTTTTTGTGCACGCTGATGCACATGGTTGTGAGACTATATACCACGGTATACTTGATTTGGATTTGGATTGAGATGTGTTGTATACAGTCAATTTCGATTGCGATATTCGATATTGTTTTCGTGCACCTTGTTCACTGGATTTGGATTCTTGCGCAAATTTGGGCACTTGATGCGATTTTGATGCATACCAGATGCACTCAATCAAGATTCTTCATGCATATCAGATGCACCTGGTTTTGGCTGTCAGGCACACTAGTTGCCCTTGACAGGTGTTCGTGCACACACGTTGCACTTAGATTTTGTTTCAATGCACATGTATGACACATTCATTGATTTCGATTTCTGTGCGCACTAGACGCACGTAGCACTCATGTACATATTTTGGATTTGAATTCCCCTTGAGATGATGTTTATGATTTACTATTTGGTATAGTAGCTGGGCAGGACTAGTCAGAGGACAGTACCTGATTATGTTTTTTCTTGCATCGATAGTTATTGAAAGGATTTCCAAAAGGGAGCTATAGTCACAGTATTTACCTACATGTCCGAGATGACACGAAGCATTTTTTTGAAAGGAAACCCTTCTAAATCAATTTTCCAAACGGCGGGACATATGTTAAACAAAAGATAAATGTATATAGAATTATTTTCTTACAATAAACGTCCGCTACTTGTATTATGATATGCGCATAGCACAACAATTTGAAAGAAAAAAAAGGTTTGGCATGCATTTCTTTTCAGATGTTTGGCAAGTTTAAAACGATGCGTACTATAACATGTTATAGTTTTGATGTATATCATACTGGATTTCGTATTGGATTTTGATTTTGGTGTCTTCACCATGACTCTGATGATTGCGGGATTCTTGACGAAATTTTGATTGTGGTTTATATACTCGTTTTTCATGCGCGTGCATTGCGCTATGATGTGTTTTTATATCTTCCATGATTTCGTAGCCCTATTGATTTGAGATGATTATAGAAATGTTTTGGATTTTGGGGCTTTAAATTTAAATTCGGGGATCGAATTTATTTAAGGTAGGAAGATTGTAACATTTCAGAAAATATAAAATATTATTTTTGGAATTTAATATTAAAATAATATTTTCCCCAAAAACAGCCGATTTGCGAAATTGGGGTTTTCGAAAAAGGGTATAAATATATACCAATAATTATGAAATAAAAGGAAATTAAAATGATTTATTCGTTTAAAAATATATTTATTCGATTTGGCATTTTAAAAATTTGTTATATACAGTTTAAATAAAAACCCAATCAGTGCACTGCTAATCGCATTTAAGCAAAATCCGTCTTTCTACAGTTTTCATGGTTGGTGCACCATGACATATTTCATTTGGTTACATATTCCTTTGTTTTTTTTCATGTTATGGTTTCATTTTAGTGAGAAAAGAAAAAGATAAGCGAAAATGATGACTTGAGGAGAGAGAGAGGGGACACAATCATGAGACATGGTACATTTGGAGAGAAAGAGGGTGAGAATAATTGAGAGAGAGAGAAGGGGGCTGCCTCAATTATCTTTCCACCACCATTTCCATCTCCTTCTTCATCCTAAAGCCCCATCTTCTACCCCTATGACCCATGTCAAAACACCAACCAAAACCCCATACCTATTTCTCTAAAAACATGCACAAGCTCAAGGGAAGCACATTGGACCAAGAAAAATCAAATTTTGAGCACTTTGGGCAACTCAAGAATTTTCTTCAATTGCCAATTGAGATAATTTCTGCACCAATAACATTGTATTTCCATTTCATTAGCAACCATACAAGTGTAGAAGTGTTTTGATGCGGTTTTGCGAGCTTTGAAAATTCCTAGAGAGGGTTAGGGTTTGATTTTAATTGGGATAGTGTAATTGAACCTTATTGGTGACCTTAGACCCCCCATGATGTTAGAAACCCAGATCAAGCATGAACTAAAACCTGAAACCCAAATTTAAAACTTGTCTTGTCGGTTTTGTGAATATATAGTGGGTGTAGGGAAATCTGGAGTGACCTCGAGCATTTTTGAGAAAAGTAAACAATACCATTGGCCTAGATAGACCCCCAGGAGGACACCCTACCAATACGAACCCCAACTGAGACCATGGGGAAGAGGAGGCCGGAATTTAGCTAGGTGTGGCCGGCCACTTTGTTGAATTAGGTGCCCAAGTTGCTTTTGTAGGTCATATACACCCTATACATCACCCCAGTACTGTTTATGCACTTAGTTTTGACCTGAACAAAAATCTGGAGCATGTTTTCTTGGTTTCTGCCTTATGTTTCGTGGTATTTATGAATTTAAGTTTTGATATTTTGTTTGATATCGATCACTTAGCGTTTTTACGTCTATATCGAGGGTTATTTAGTTGAATTGCAAGACGTAGACCATAGGTTTTGTCCTATGGGTGATTCATGGGACATTTTGGTTTTCGTTTACGATGCTATATATGATATATAGGTACCCCCACATGGACTTCGAGTCGATGAGGATGAGTGTAGCGTCATCGACTCCAGAAAGAGAAGATCAAGGTGAGTAGATATATATCTATGAGAGAAGTCGGGTAGATGGCGTATAGCACCACCGCAAAGTTGTGAGAAATGATGTGATGTGATATAGATATACTTTTATATTTTATTGTGAGATAGGAACACCTAGCAAGAAAAGGTTTAGGAGATTATGGGTTAGTGTTAGCGAGAATTGAAGAAAGGATTTAGTTGGTTTCTTAGCCGCAAAACCCTAGAGTAAAGATTTGCATACACGCACACATACACACTCGCATACATTTACATTCTTGTGCGTATATGGGGATATGCGTATATATATATACACACACACACATAGGTATGGTACTATGTATATATATATATATACATATACTTGGATGAGGAGGATATTATATGGTATTTGGAGATGATTCAATGAGATTGGGCATGGTGCCAGGAGATCGGTGATATGACGTCATTCGTATTATGAGATGTGACACGATGTTATAGTGGGTCCTTGAGCCATGTGTTTCATACACACGCATATATATATATATATATATATATATATATATATATATATATATGGTATCAGTATTGTACTAGACGTACATTAGTACCCAGTTCACGATAGGTGATGATGGAGATACCTGAGGAATAATGAGATAAATATGATATTTGACCCGTACCCTGATTTGGGATGCTGTACCATGGATTTACCGTACAAGCTATTGATGATAGATCTGCACTCTGGACTCAAGGATATCATATTAGATGGTGTATCGTAAGGGATACTATTGAGATGGGATCACCGACTATTAAATATATATATATATATATATATATATATAAATCGACTCAGATGTAGGTGGTTTCCTTACCCTTTTCGATTAGCCAGTTAGCTAAGTCATGTAGTTTATTTGTAGATGTTAGACTAGATTCGATTCATACCTATTTCAAAACTAACGAATCGTGTTTATTTTAAAGACAGGACAAGGGATTCTACGGATATTTCAAAGGATGTATTTTTTCTTAAAAATACCGTAGCCCTTATTTTCAAAACACCACGATTCGTATTATTTCAAATAGCAAAACAGTATGACACATGTATAGCAATGTAGATTCCTTATTTTTACGTTATCATTCATGTTCCGCATATTTTTGTTGCATTTACTATTCATTTGCCATTTATTATGTTGTTATCATCTCACTGCATGTTTATTGTGCACTTAGTGATTATGAAACCATGCTGTCGGGACACCAGCACCATTACCGATGATGCATATGCTCCACATATACTTACTTGCCGGCTCACACATATCATCATCGGTAATTGCCATGTCACATACACTTTAGAGAATACTATTTCATTGACATAGCTTGCTAGCCGATAGTTAAAATATGTTATAGCTTTCATATGCAAGTTTAACTATTGCATTCATTACATGATATCAGATGCATTCATATATTCATTGGTTATGCAGTATTATGGAGATTATGCCGGTTTTCATTGTTATTGACATGCTGACTTGATGATTTCGGATTCTTCTAGAGATTTTCTGGATTTGGAAACCGCATGTGAATGTTTTATAAACTGATGTTTTATTTTAAAGAGAAAGATGCGGTTTTCCAAGTATTGTCCACCATGATGTTTTCTCGGTTCTGAGATGGTTTTCGAGACCCGATTCAAGGAGTTGGATGAACCGTCTGTGGGTACATGGTGGACCCGGTATGGTACCCCGAGACAAGAAGCTCGAGTTGTAGATGATGAGCCCGGCAGGGGCAGACTGCCAACCGGTGATTGTTTGGCGCGACGGATATATAGAGGATACCGTTCGTGGTCGTGTGATTGATGATATGGGCCGATCCGGACTGACGGAGTCCGAGATATTGGGATATTGAGATATTGATATTTGAGACACTGAGATATTGAGATTTGATGATACAGGCCAGTCCAGATAGCCAGAGCCTGAGTAGAGAGATATTGAGATTTATGTTTTGTGTCGATACTTGACACTAATTTCTCTGTTGATTTCATTGATGATATTCGATTTATATATATATAGGAGTCTCATTAAATAAAGAAAACAGTTGTCTCACTCATGATGTATTCTGTTTCCATTTGTAATGCATTCATACATCATATATCTGATATGTTTCTATCTGAGGCACTGACACGAGCACGTAGTATTGCACTTATATATAGATGGATCAGGATATTATTTGAGGATATTACTTGATATGACCTAGGATGCGTCATACATGCGATTTTAGCTTTGTGATGTTTTCTACTCCCGAGTTGGCAACTCACCCCCGTTGTGCCACAGTTCCTTACAGGTTTTGTCGTATAGGTTTCGTTGCGGCTTTGTTGGCACAATGTTCCTTCCGGGTGATTGCTTTGGTAGGTGGGTTCACTTGCATCGTGACCACCATTATATATTTGTTATTTCAGTTGTATCTAGTAAAACTCCATCAACCAGACTTGTATATTTGATAGAGATAAATGACCAGTGTATATTCTTTTGACCATAGAGTCGCGTGCTGTATTATTATGGTTTTCCTCTGGTTTTCTTGTTGATGTTGGATTTTTATCCTGAGTTTGATCCTCGCCTTTCGGCGTTGTGTATTATATTGCATTGAGTGGTTTTGTCCACCGGTTGGCGAAGAGCTAGCTCCCGCTTGGGGATGCCTTTATTCATTATACATGCTTTATCAGGTCTTGTACCCGTTTGGGGTCTGAATTTACAAAGGAAACTTTGCCGAAATTTTCAGAAAAGACTTGACATTTTAAAAATGAATATTTCGGCTTATGTTGTTAAACTTCTTGCTTTAAAATTAGTTTTTCCTTCACTCTACTGCTTTACTTGGTTTTGATTTCTGGGTTTTGGCTTACTTAGATTACGTACGCCTTGAGACGTTTCGTGATTTAAGTGCCAGTCACGCTCGGTACTTTTCGGGTCGTGACACTCATACCCAGGACGTAGAGTGTACTAAGAAACGGTTCTAAGTAATAAACACGCCAGAAGAAGATCCATGCACATTCTTCATTTGGGTTGCGTAGGAATCCGGATATTCCGCTATTTCTTGCTCGGTCTTATAACAATTATAAAATAAAGTGGAACCAACGTTCCCCAGCTCAGTATAATAAGTAGGTTCGGTCAAAACACCCATATTATTATCTTGATTAAGGCATGTCACGGTCGCTACCAAGGGAGAGAGAGAGAGAAGAAAATACTCAGCTATACTCTAGCAAGATTAGATTGGTTATTATTTTATCTAATCACGATGGCTCCCTCTGTTTTTATCAAATCTTCCTTCAAATCCTAAAAGGTACGATTACCCGGGATTAATTACACCCTACAAGTTCGCCAATCTTTTGGCTAGGCCAGTGTCGGTACTTTGAGGGAGGTTCTTCGTGCTTTCACACTGGCCTAATTAAAATAAAACTCATTTTCCCAAGGGCATAACCCCGTTAACACCTCTCTAGAGACCTACTTTGATCGGCTAATTGTAATGTGCAAAACACTCCTAGGAGTAACTCTTACTCGCAGTGGGTATCAGGATCCAACTATCTCATAGAAGGTATGCAATCTCATTGCAAATTTCAGCACTTGAAATTCACGATAATATTTTACCCCTAGCTTCCTATGACTTTGATGAAGGCCAACAAACCATAGGCCGCTAGTCAAGTTCAACCCGTACATTTTATGATTGAATTAAACCCACCAGCATGACCCTTGACAAAGGCTAATAAAGTCGCACGACTACCCTAATCCAATCGCATCACATGCTTTAGCAGATAAGCACTAATCAGCTACCGCACACTACGCCTTAAAGAAGGCCAACAAACGTACCATGAATAGTAAATAGTGTAGGGTTGCTAGGCACACGCACAAGGGTCTACGAGGCATCAACCATGCCCGATTTAAAAATTAGCCGTGCCGAACAACCCGATACGAGATCTTTAAACTAGAGTTTATGCGAAAACAAGCATGTTTAACACTTTAACACTAAGTGAGAGGGATTACAACCTTTGTAGATCCGGTCCTTCACTTCTAAAGCTCCGTATTGAGGTCCCTTCGCTGCGATCATCGTGTTCTGGACTCTCGAGAGGCTTCATGAAGAGAAAAATGCAGTCTTGCTTCCGATCTTCGACAACAAAGATGATCTACCTTGAAGTTTCATTAACACAAGCTAACACTCACTAAATGAAGTGAACACCCTTATCTAAATGGCAAGGATTGATGAGGATGATGAAGTAGGATTTTTTCTCTCAATTGTTATCTTTTTCTCACACTCATTCATCACTTGGAAAAAAACTAGAAAGCTTTTTCCATAAAAGAAAGAAGAAAGGAAGAAGAGGATGAATAATTGATTAATCCTTTTGTGATGAATAATGATAGTCTTGATAAGGTTAGAAATGCAACCATGGTTCAAGTAACCATTGTAGAGATTTTACTATGGTTAAGGGTTAGGGTTAAGTTAAAGAAATATCTTGCAAAATATCTTTTCCAAAACAAAAATGAAAACCTTCTAGAAACTTTTAGAAATGATTAACCCAAATCAAACCCTAACCATGTTTAATCTCCACTAAACATGTTGCATTAATAAGCATATCATGTTACAATATTATATATCACATATATAATATTTATTGCAACAAAATAAAATAATACAATTAACATATATCGCATATATATCAATGTATTACCCGAGTGAGAAAAAGAATCTTTTAGTGAGCTAATATTAGTTAATGTAATTTAATATATCATATATATTATTATACATTAAATTATCGAATCAACACTTGATCCGACAATCCTGCTATATCGCATATAACCGACTAATATTTAACTGTACCGATTCATTTTATCAACACTTGATCCGATGACCCGGCTGATATCAAATATCGCGAGAACAGAATACGGTATCACATATCGCATTATCCTCGGTCCTGCACATATCACATATGTGCCCCTACTCCGTTTTGCCTGAGCCAAGAAAACTCTGTGTAGGAATCTAAAGAATCGTCAATACGCCGGCAGTAGGTGATGATCATATCAAACACCCATAAGCTGCAAGCGGTCAGCTAAATGTAACAGCCACCCAGGTATTGAGCGCTCAGAAGATCAATAAGCAAGCCCGTACAATCTCCTGTGAATCCAAACAGTAACACTCCCGTACAGTCCGGTCTCGTCGTCTGATATGTCGTATATCTCGCCTAGGGGTGTTAAACGTCAGACCCCAGTAGCTTGATAAGTCATGTCGATTTGAGGTCTATAACAGTTCGAGAAACTACTGATAACACTTACCAGTAAATCTCAGCAACCCTGGCCAGGGATTTCCAGTCATAGCCAATCGAACACAACACAACATCAACTCCCTATACCGGGAGAGACGAATCCCCTCCTATCGCTCATTGACTCCATATGATTCGAGACTGTACCCAAAAGCCACCATTTTGCACGCCCTCTTGGACGTGGTATGATGGAAATCAAAGCACAGTGGGAATCACACAAGACTCTATGACGATCTCAGGTCAACAGACTACTCTGTACCAGTGTCACCGGAGAACTGCCATCTGACGTGAGGTATAAAACCATCTGGGAGTTCTCGGCGAGTCCGTCCAGTGTAACCAGTCTCTACTGAGCACCCGTACACCATCCTTGATGTCAAACACTGATGGATATGGGATCATCCATCGCCCATCATATGGGTCAAGATGCGTATACGCTAGTCTACTCTGGTGTATCGATGCCCTTTCTCGATACACCCTCGACTAGGAACAGTTATAGGATGTACTCATCGACTACCGTGGCCCCACTAGTATGATCTCATCATAGTCCCAGTAATCGAGTACATATCCTAAGGGCTTTATCAACATGTAAGAAAGAGACAATCAGAGTATATGATAAGATAAAGTACAACCAGATAGCATACTATCATGTCGAGCAAGAAAGTCCTCCCTATATATGTCCAAGCATCCGCTACAATATACATCGTATGTACAGTAATAGCCTCTAGGGCATACATATAACTAACAATCTCACACTTGCACTAGAGCCATCTGTTGTGGTATCACATACCCAATAATTAGCTGTGGTTGAAGTATCTCATACTCAACCATCACATAAAAGTCTCTACTGGGAAAAAGGCCTTTGTGAGTGGATCCGTGCTGTTGTCCTCTGTGTCTACTCTCCTAACCTTGATCTCCCTGGAGATCAACCATCTCCATGATCAGGTGATACTGCCTAAGAATTATATCTGGATTTCTGATGGGACCGGGGGTTCCTTGGCAAAAGCCATAACTCCATTGTCTCACAATGGTAGGAACAAAGTTCATCTTATGAACTTATATATATCCAGACTGCCTCTTTGGTAGCATCCTCGGTAACGATATATCTTGCCTTTAATCGTCTAGTAAGTCACGTTATTTAGCTTGGAACTCTTCCAACATACCGTCCCTCCACTGAGGGTAAAGACAATGCCTGCGACTGACATTCAGTCGTCCTTATCATCCTCGAACCTTTCCAGTGATTCTCCCCCGGATCGATTGATACCATCTCACTACAACTAGTGAGAATCGTAACATCCAATTAGGTCTATCTCATAGATCCAAAACCCAGGATTTAGGAGGTATCACTTTGATCCTATATGGAGAATCCTTATGATAAGTGGAGATTGACCGAGCGTAGCATTGGAAACTCCTTCCCTATCAAGAGTGTGTTATCCACGTACTCTACGAGGATCATCACCATACTCCCTACTACCTTTTTGTATATACAAGGTTCATCTACCATTTTGATGAAGTCAAACTCTTTGACTACCACATCAAAACAGACGTTCCAACTCCGCGATGCCTGCTTTATCACATAAAACATCTTGCACACGTTTTCGCTACTCCCACTGTCTACGAAGCCCTCTGGCTGTGTACTTATAGACGCTCTCTTCCAAATCAACATTTAGAAAAGCAGTCATGACACCCAACCGCCAGATATCGTAGTCATGGTATGTAGCCGTAGCAAGTAGGATCTGGATGGACTTAAGCATAGCTTTGAAAGTCTTAACTTTTCCATGTAGACCAAGTAATCTTCTCAAGATATACTTTCTCCTGATAGGGATTTAACCCTTCAGATAAAGCAACCAAAGTCCATACTTTGTTGGTGTATAAGGATTCCATCTTAGATCACTAAGCATCCAGCCATTCTTACAGAGTCCCACTGCTGATGGCCTGCTCGAAACTAGTTGGGTCATCATCTCATGATGCAATCCTCGCTTCCACTGTCATAGAGAACCGAAGTGTCTCTCAGGTGGGTGAGGAACCCTACTAGATCGGCGGAGAGGCTGAGGTTCGTTGGAATCTATTGAATCCTTCGGGTTTACCAAATCATCAGCTGCAGTTTGTATAGCTGGAACCTTTCCAGTTCTACAGAACTGACTTTGCCTCGAGCTTGTCCGGATTATGCTTTTAGACATAGGCTGGACAACCCCAAATCCTAACAAACTTAAGATATGGGCTCTTCCCATTCCATATCACATATGAAGTTGTTGGCAACTGATTTGATTTGAACCCTATTCAATAGGTATGCAGCTTCTCAAGTGCATAACTTCCAAAAGGAAATAGGCAACTCAGTAGTACTCATCATAGAGCACACCATATCACATAGGGTGTGATTGCTCCGCCCCGATACACCGACGTGCTGTGGTGTATACGGAGGAGTAATGCTGAGAGAGAATCTCATTCTCCTTTAGAATAGTCCAGGATTTCCGTGCTCAAGTATTCTCTTCCTTGATCTCATCAAAGGACATAATACTTATACCCGCTTTTGGTTCTCTACTTCTAACTTATATTCATTGAATTTCTCAAAAGTTCCAGACTTGTGTTTCAACAGGAACATATGTCCAATTCTTGAGAGATAATCAGTGAATGTGATGAAGTACAAAGAACCGATCCTGGCATGTGTAGACAGGGGACTTTCGTACATCAGCATGTATCAATCCCAAGAGTTCACAAACTCTTTCTCTGTTTCCAATAAACAGAGCTGTAGTCATCTTATCTCTGTGACATGACCGACAAGTTTCACAAGATGTAAATTCAAACTTATTTAAATATGCATCTATATGTAAGTTCAGCTAGTCGGGTCGTATTGATATGACCTAGTCTACAATGCCTCAAGAAGGATTTGTTCATTTCTGAACTCTTCCTCTTATATGTGTTCTATAAATTAAGAACTGTGGTTTGATTTAGAATGTCTATGCTTTTAGATAACGTGCCTGAACCGATCAACTCTTGATATAGGAAATGTTCAAAATATTATCCAACAATACAAAATTATATCATTTCTTTACTAATAAAGAGACTAATATTATGTTGTATATCAGCTTCGGTATCTAATAACATTTGCTCAGAATCAATGTATTCTGGTAATACAGGATGATAGTGACCAACAGACTTGGCTGCAACACTTGCACCGTTTCTATCTCATGAAACTTATCACCCGTTCTCAGTTCTCTACCTATCTGTAGCCTATGTAAAAGATTACATTTGCGGGATCCTGATCCTGTATCACATACCCTGGACGTAAAGGATATTGAGAAACAGTTCTGTGTAATAAACAAACCCGAAGAAGATGCATAAGCATGCACTTTCTTCGTTTGGGCGGCACGGGAATTCTGGTAATCCCCTATTTCCTGCTCTGTCTTATAACAATTATAAGTTGGAGCGGGACCAACGTTCCTTAGCGCTGTATAACAGGCGGGTTCGGTCAATACATCCGTATTATTATCTTGATTAAGGCGTGATATAGTCGTAACCAG
The DNA here is from genome assembly GCA_030015575.1 of Agapanthus africanus. NCBI lineage: Eukaryota > Viridiplantae > Streptophyta > Magnoliopsida > Asparagales > Amaryllidaceae > Agapanthus > Agapanthus africanus. The sequence continues at coordinate 180,427,444 of JASDDO010000018.1, forward strand.
GAGAGAGAGAGAAGAAAACACTCAGTGTATGCTCTTGTAAGATTAGATTGATTATCTAATATATCTAATCAGGATGTCTCCCACTGTTTTAGTCAAATCATCCTTCAAACCCTAAAAGGAAAGACTAGCCGGGATTAATTACACCCTACAAGTTCGCCAATCTTTCAGCCAGGCTAGTGTCGGTACTTTGAGGGAGGTTCCCCGTGCTTTTGCACGGACCTAATTAAAGTAAACCTCGTTTTCCCAGGAGCGTAACCCCGTTAACACCTTTCTAGACATCTACTTGATCGGCTAATTGTTATGTGTAAAACTCTCCCAGGAGTAACTCTTACACGCAGTGGGTATCGGGATCCAACTATCTCATAGAAGGTATGCAATCTCATTGCAAATTTCAACACTTGAAATTCCCAATAATATTTTACCCCTAGCGTCCTATGACCTTGACATAGACCAACAAACCATAGTCCGCTACTCAAGTTCAACCCGTCATTTCTTGATTGAATTAAACCCACCCGCACGACCCTTGACGCAGGCCAACAAAGTCGCACGACTACCCTAATCCAATCTGCATCATATGCATAAACAGATAAATACTAGTTAGCTACCGCACACTACACCTTGACGCAGGCCAACAATCGTAACACGAATACTAAGTAAGACTTATCTGAAATGACGGAGGGCTACGACAGTTTTTTATGAAAACCCTTTGCGTAATGAACTTGATATCGTTGTAGAATCGAGTGATTTTAAATGGAATGTTTTTGAGGCCTTTTATAGTTTTGCTAAAGTGGTCACTCCCGGTGAAGGGATCGTCGGCTCTTTTCTCATCGAATAAGGTGCAGAATATTTCACAAATATCAGTATGCAAAGCAAGAACTATAGAAGCAATCAAAAGACAAACCGAGTTTTTAGCATCTGCTAGTTTCACTAAAGAGGTCACTCCCGGTGAAGGGATCTTGGCTCTTTCCTTATCGAATAAGGTGCTGTATGTTCTACAAGGAACACCGCTATGCAAAGAAAAAACTAGAGCTACCAGTTTTTAAACAAGTTTCTACAACATCTTTAGTTTTCTTTTATTTCATTAATCTCATTAATGAAGTCCCTTTTTAATTATGCTTCACAAGCATCAGATATGAAACGAAATCTGCAATATAACATATATCTCATATATATAATATAAACATTCATCTCAAGCAGTAATATGATCTCATCACAGAACATTGCAGCAGACGAACATATATAAAATATTGGATATACTAGGACGTCCGTGTTTTAGTACGAGCCTGTTAAAACACAGATTCCACGGTCGCAATGAACAGCCAAACCCATATCTCTGGACCCCTACGAGAGCGGCAAGCAACACTGCCAATTCTAGGGTTAGGAGACCCGGTCTCGACCCCTCGAGATGGTCTCCTACTGGACCCTAGAACTCGGTTACTTGTGCTCCCCGCCTTGGGTCTACCTAATGCGGAAAAGTAAATAATATACAACGGTGACATCATCCTCAGCCCGGAAGTGCCCCAATAAAAGAATATTACATACAAATGAATTTTACATGAATGAAAAAGAAAAAAAACTCTCATCTCACATAAAACCACCGGCTATTCAGAACGCAACGATCCAATATAACATATCACAGCAACACATAATATTTCATATCAGCAATGTAAGCAAGTATGCGTATCCCGATTGTCGTTGATATATAGCAACGAAGCCGGCGATACACCACATACTACGCTTACAGTCACAAAAAAGAAAGTGTAAAACTACAACAGTTGGAATCCGCAACTTCCTTAGACATCGCATGCCTAACCAATTGAATTCCTTAGACATCGTATGCCTAACAATTATCAACCACGCATTTTAGCCTCATTATCGAAAACTCTTTTCAATATCAAGTCGGGCAATTCAACAAGATTCCCGACATTCTGATCGAATGCTCATCGCAAACTTTAGTAGACGGCCGCACCCCCGGATGCTGTCGACGAAGTGCACTAAGGCGGAACACCGCTGCCGCGAGCAACCGAACGGATGCTTTTGGCAACGGGGTTCTCCTACAGTCACTTGGTCGGGGCTATAGGGCATGGCTGTCTATTAAGTTTACCCGGCGAGTATCCGCGTACGCTATGTGATTGCGACAGACTTTTGATCGCATCAAAATCCCGTGGTAATCGATCATCTGAGACTGAACTGCTAGATTTATAACATTCAAATTAGTTATCTCATAACTACCTGTGGATTCCAAATATTGTATCACAATCCAGATAAATAGACAATGTTAAACTTTCCGATCGAATAATCAAACACCCAAATTTTCCCAAATAGCTCAACACTTGAGCGGAGTTTAAAAAATATCCATCACATGCAACAGTACCAATAGTCCAGCCGTAGAAGGGTCAAGCCAACGCCTCACATGTGGCACGCCGTACTGCCCCAAACCCTAAGGTTCAGAAGCAGTTTAAGACGGTCACATAATCGAGTTAAGATTTGTTGTCTTCTAGAGGGTCCACCGCGTTACTTGCACGACTTAGAACGTTCTTAAACTTGAGAAAAAATCCAACTTTTGAAAAAATTTCTGACAGGGGAAAAAGTGAGTTATTGATATCCGTTCGAACTTTTTAACAGTTTCTAAAATTATCCGGAAAAAATAAACGAAGTTAGATTATCTGATCGAATCAACGAGTCCCCAATACAACCCAGAAAACTCAACTCTTGAGTATATTTAAAAATTCCCAGAAGAATCATGAATTACCAACGGAGGTTACTGTGCAAATCCTATCCCTCAATACTCATTTATTGCCGCGGAACCGCTGCCAATACCTAGGTTTGGCCGCGGTTCCGCGGTGCTTTGGGCGATTTAGGGGGTCGAATTTTACAATAATTTCTATAATTCCCTGCTGATTTTTTTGAGTATTTTTAATTCACAAAAAATCACATTTTTGAAAATTTTCCAGAGAAGGGTTCGTATCGGAGTATCCGGGTTCGATCGGACTTCAAATTTCGCTCAGACTTCGCCTAAAGCTCTAGCTTGGCTCTGATACCACTGTAGGGTTGCTAGGCACACAGACAAGCGTTTACGAGGCATCAACCATGCCCGATTTAAAAATTAGCCATGCCGAACAACCCGATACGAGATCTTTAAACTAGAGTTTATGCGAAAAAAAGCATGTTAAACACTTTAACACTAAGTGAGAGGGATTACAATCTTTGTAGATCCGGTCCTTCACTTCTAAAGCTCTGTGTTGAGGTCCCTTCGCTGCGATCATCGTGTTCCAGACTCTCGAGAGGCTTCACGAAGAGAAAAATGCAGTCTTGCTTCCGATCTTCGATAACAAAGATGATCTACCCTGAAGTTTCATTAACACAAGCTAACACTCACTAAATGAAGTGAACACCCTCATTTAAAAGGCAAGGACAGATAAGGATGATGAAGTAGGATTTTTGCTCTCATTTGTTATCTTTTTCTCACACTCATTCATCACTTGGAAAAAAAGCTAGAAAGTTTTTTCCATGAAAGAAAGAAGAAGGAACAGGAAGAAGAATAATTGATTAATCCTTTTGTGATGAATTATGATAGTCTTGATAAGGTTAGAAATGCAACCATGGTTCAAGTAACCATTGTAGAGATTTTTCTAGGGTTAAGGGTTAGGATTAAGTTAAAGAAATATCTGGCAAAATATCTTTTCCAAAACAAAAATGAAAACCTTCTAGAAACTTTTAGAAATGATTAACACAAATCAAACCCTAACCATGTTTAATCTCCACTAAACATGTTGCATTAATAACCATATCATGTTACAATATTATATATCATATATATAATATTTATTGCAAGAAAATAAAATAATATAATTAACATATATCGCATATATATCAATGTATTACCCGAGTGAGAAAAAGAATCTTTTAGTGAGCTAATATTAGTTAATATAATTTAATATATCATATATATTATTATACATTAAACTATCGAATCAACACTTGATCCGACAATCCTGCTATATCGCATATAACCGACTAATATTTATCCGTACCGATTCATCGAATCAACACTTGATCCGATGACCCGGCTGATATCAAATATCGCGAGAACAGAATACGGTATCACATATCGCATTATCCTCGGTCATGCACATATCACATATGTGCCCCTACTCCGTTTTGCCTGAGCCAAGAAACCTCTGTGTAGGACTCCAAAGAATTGTCAATACGCCGGCAGTAGGTGATGATCATATCAAACACCCACAAGCTGCAAGCGGTCAGCTAAACGTAACAGCCACCCAGGTATTGAGTGCTCAGAAGATCAACAAGCAAGACTGTACATTCCCCTGTGAATCCAAACAGTAACACTCCTGTACAGTCCGGTCTCGTCGTCTGATATGTCGCATATCTCGCCTAGGGGTGGTAAACGTCAGACCATAGTAGATTGATAAGTCGTGTCGATTTGAGGTCTATAACAGTTCGAGAAACTACTGATAACACTTACCAGTAAATCTCAGCAACCCTGGCCAGGGATTTCCAGTCATAGCTAATCGAACACAGCACAACATCAACTCCCTATACCGGGAGAGACGAATCCCCTCCTATCGCTCATTGCCTCCATGTGATTCAGGACTGTACCCAAAAGCCACCTTTTTGCATGCCCTCTTGGATGTGGTATGATGGAAATCAAAGCACAGTGGGAATCACACAAGACTCTATGACGATCTCGGGTCAACAGACTACTCTGTACCAGTGTCACTGGAGAACTGCCATCTGACGTGAGGTATAAAACCATTCGGGAGTTCTCGGCGAGTCCGTCCAGTGTACCCAGTCTCTACTGAGCACCCGTACACCATCCTTGATGTCAAACAACGATGGATATGGGATCATCCATCGCCCATCATATGGGTCAAGATGCATATACGGTCTACTCTGGTGTATCGATGCCCTGTCTCGATACACCCTCGACTAGGAACAGTTATAGCATGTACTCGTCGACTACCGTGGCCCCACTAATATGATCTCATCATAGTCCCTGTAGTTGAGTACATATCCTAAGGGCTTTATCAACATGTAACAAAGAGACAATCAGAGTATATGTTAAGATAAAGTACAACCAGATAGCATACTATCATGTCGAGCAAGAAAGTCCTCCCTATATGTGTCCAAGCATCCACTATAATATACATCGTATGTACAGTAAAGGCCTCTAGGGCATGCATATAACTAACAAATAGTCCTTATCTGAAATGACGGAGGGCTACGACTGGTTTTTAAAAAACCACTTTTGCATAATGAACTTGATATCGTTGTAGAATCGAGTGATTTTGAAAATGAGTGTTTTTGAGACTTTTACTAGTTTCGCTAAAGAGGTCACTCCCGGTGAAAAGATCTCGGCTCTTTCCTCATCGAATGAGGTGCTGGATATTCATCAATACCACTATGCAAAGCATGAACTAAAAAGCAATCAAAAACAAAACCGAGTCGGTTGTAATATCTGCCAGATTCGCAAAAAAGGTTATTCCCGGTGAAGGGATCTCGGCTCTTTCCTTATCGAATAAGGTGCTGGATATTCTACAAGGAATACCTCTATGCAAAGCAAGAACTAGAGCTACCGGTTTCAAAACAAGTTTCTACAAAATCTTTAGGTTTATTTTTATTTCATTAATCTCATTAATGAAGTACTATCAATTATGCTTCCTAAGCATCACAGAAGAAATTAAAGCAGCAATATTTATTATATATCATATATATAATATAAGCATTCGTCTCAACATATAAAGTGATCACATCATAGAATATCAGCAGCAGAAGTTCACATATGAAATATTGGATATAGTAGGAATTCCGTGTTTTAAATTAAGCTAGTAAAAAACACGGATTCCACGGTCGTGATGAATAGCCAAACCCATATCCCTAGACCCCTACGAGAGCGGCAAGCAACCCTACCAATTCGAGAATTAGGAGACCCGGTCTCGACTCCTCGAGAAGGTATCCCACTGGACTTTGGAACCCGGTTACTTGTGCTCCCCACCTTTGGTCTATCCTAATGCGGAAAAGTAAATAATAAACATCAATGGTGACATCATTCTCAACCCAAAAATTCCCCAATAAAAGAATATTACATACAAGTTTTTACATGAATGAAAATGGAAAAAACTCTCATCTCACATAAAATAACCTGGCTATTCAAAACATGACGATTCAATATAACATATCACAACAACACATAACATCATATGTCATCAATATAAGTAAATATGCGTATCCCAATTGTCGTTGATATAAAGCAACGAAACCGGCGATACACCATATATTACAATTATGGTCACAGAAAAGAAAGTGAAAACTACAACAATTGGAATCCGCAACCACCTTAGACATCATAAACCCAATGTATCACATAATTTTGATTTCATGCCTATCCAAATGAATTCCTTAGACATCACATGCCTAACAATTATAAACTCCGCATTTTACTCTCTTTATTGAAAACACATTTCAATAACCAGCCGGGTAATTCAACAAGATTCCCGACAGCCTGATCGAATGCTCGTCGGAAAAATTAGTAGACGACTGCACCACCGATGCCATCGACGAAGTGCACTTAGGCAGAACACCATGGCCACGAGCACCCGAACGGATTCTTTTAGTGACGGGGTTCTCCTACAGTCACTTGGTCGGGGCTATAGGGCATGGCTATCTAGTAAGGTTGCCCGGCGAGTATCCGCGTACGCTACGTGATTGCGACAGAGTTTTGATCCACATCAAAATTCCGTGGCAACCGATCAAAAGGTTCTAAATTGCTAGATTTATGAAATTCAAATTAGCTTTCATAAAACTCAAAATTGTGGATTCCAAGTATTGTTCCATAATCACAGATGGCTAGACGATGTTAAACATATCGATCGATTCAAAAAACATCCAAAATTTCCTAAAGAGCTCAACACTTAAGCACAGTTTAAAAATACCTAGAACATGCCATGACATCTATGGACCAACCGTAGAAGGGTCAACCCTTGCCTCACCTATAGCGCCACGGAATGACCACAAACCCTAGGGTTTTCTCACGACCCAAAATTGGCACGTGACGGCCCTTAAACTACACAACGTCTACAGGCGTAACGCAATTTAAGTAAGCCGAAAACCCGGCAATCTAAACCATCAAAAGTGGTAAGTGATAATAACAATTTAAAAAATTTTGAAATCTCAACCCAAATTCTTTAAAATCCAACTTTATTTCCTTTAAAATTTTGGCATCACCGCCTTTGTAAAAACCAGCCCCAAAAATGGGTACAACAAAAATATAAGTAAAGCATCCCCATACGGGAGCAAATACACGCCCAAAAGAGGAAAACAAGCACCACAACAGATATACGACGCCGTAGCGAAAAAATAAAAGATGATATAAATAAAACTGCATAAAAGACCTCCAAGTCACAAAATAATGTACAATATCGTCCTCACATCAAATCTCTAAGTCATACATGAAAGTGGTAGATGGAGAGTACAGGATACAAGGAATATACAATAAGCAATATCGAATAACCGCAAAACCCACCTATAACAAAACTGCTCGTAGTCAGTCGAAGCGGTATCCGCTGCAAAAGATGATACGAAAGATGAAAACCCTGTCGCGTCAGCCCTGAGGGACTACCTGGAAAATACTGTGGCACAATGGGGGTGAGTTGCCAACTCGTTAATAGTAAATAACATATGCAGGTAATCGCAAGTATGCACGTATAGCGCTAGTCTAATGCATGCAAGCTGATACCAATAAATGGCAATATGTATGCAACAGTCATGTAAGGTACTCTATAAGGTACTACTAATACATGAACAATAAATGGCAATATGTATGCAACAGTCATGTAAGGTACTCTATCAGGTACTACTAATACTGTAACGCCATGAAAAGTCGTTTTGGTGTTTTCCCGAAAATCGGTGAAAATTTGGTATTTTTCCGTAAATCGTCTTTCTTGTTATTTTGCAGTTCAGGCCTAATTATACCTAATTTGGATAGATAATTGCTAGTTTTTAGTAGCTAATGCGTTACTTATAAGTTTCTGGTCATTTAAAAATTTTCCCTAATTTTTCAATTTCCGGTAAAAAAAATACATTAAATTGGAGATAAATACAAATTTAAATGGGCTAATTTTAATCTTTAAAATCATGTTAATTAAAATCTAGTTGTAATATAATTTTTTTAGTATTTTATTTCATGTTTTAATTGGTTTTTATTATGGAAAACAAAAATATAATTATTTAAGCTTAAACTTGCAATTTTGAACTTGAGAGGGTGTTTTTAGCATGGAAAATGCTTTGCAATCATCCACTCATCCTCACCCTTCATCATTGGCCGAGGCAACTGCTGGAAGCCCCCACCATTTTCATTTCAACTCATTTGGAAAGAGAGGAAAAAGAATAAGAGTGTAGAATATAATATATTAATTAAGGTATGGTGTTTGACTTGGAGAAAAAAATATATCTAGTACACCCACACACACTCCTCCCATTTCCCTCACTGTCGAAATCTGCAGCCCTCCCCCCTCCATTGTTTCCATCTCCTTTGCATCTATAAAAAAATCCCCAAAATGATTCAAAGATCCAATTTAAACCTCATAAATTCAAGCCAATTCTTCATCCTTTCTCCTTAGCCCAATCTTGTTTGAATCTTGGTGCAAGGAGACCCTTTTTGAGGAGGCAAATTAACATGATAGATCTCTAAAATTTGAGGTATAATCTTGACCCATTTAATTCTTATGGTTAAATTCCTTTAATTAAGTTGTTTTAGTTTTAAATTTTAGTGCTATTTTCATTGTAGGTTTTTAAAGATAATGGCTTGAGTTTAACTAGGGTTTTAGAAAACCATTATTAAATTAATTAATTATATTTTGCTATCTAGTATTTTTCTAACCTGAATCTAAGAGGTTAACTTGCTTAATAGGCTTCAAATTAGTATTAATTTAGTGTTTTCATGTATAGTTTGGATTGGAATTGCTAATTTTGAAAAATCAAGAAAATGTTTGTGTATGGAAAGTGGGTTTTGATGCTTGGTAAAGGGGTTAATTTATTTGTAGTGGATTTCTAATGGTTTAATTTGGATGTTAGTGTGATAATGTGAGCACTTTATCGCAAATCCGCGATTTTGGCACGAATTTAGAAATCCTTAGTGCTTTCTAGTTTTTTTTTTATAAAAATTAAGTGGTGAATTATTTCTGATAACTTGATGATATTTTTAGCATATCCTATGACATTTAGGATGTGTGAGTGCGGAATTTGGGGTAATCAGGTTTTAGTTTTGCCGGGCGTCCCAAAACGACGATTATAGTTACTTTTTGTGATTTTGGTGTGTGTTCCGCGCACCTTTTGCACGTTGTGCCTAACTCGTGAATGTTGATGTTTTCATTTGGGATTTGCTTCGTTTCATAATACGTAACCTTATGTTTTGTATTGGTGCAAATTCCAGGTTCGGTCGTGGAGACTTCGGACACGGCACGAAAAGGAAAGGCGGTGATTGGACATAGCTAGCTGGGGATTCCGGTGAGTAGATGTGACATCTACGGGGGGCTATCGTTTGGATGGCGCAATTCGCCCGATAGTTTAATTAGTTTGAAGATTTCTAGTGATATTAGTAGTTAGGAGTAAATGCTTGCGTAACATCTTGCTACATCCATGCTTTATATTGTCATACATATACGAACCCATTCTATAGGACACCTGCACCATTACCAGAGTTTTTTTTATGCAGCACGAGCACTATTCATGCGTACACACATGCCCTCGTAATTACCATGCCACGACACTAGATAACTTATAATCTAGAATATTGTCACCATATTTGATACTTAAACCTGTACTATTGCAATAAATCCTTAAAATAACATTGTAGAATTGCTATTCATGTTCATGTATACTATTACATCAATTGTTCATGCCTTGTTTAATAATCATACATTGCAACTTGGTTATTGATACCATATGCATTCATTATCATTGATATATGCACTTAAGTTGATTTCTTGAGATTTATGATATTTCTAGAATTCGGGGAAAGCCGCAAAATTTACAACTTATGATCTTTTAAAATATAAAAAGTTGCGGTTTTCTAGTGATGTAAAGTGTCGTCCACCATGAGTTTGCTGTGGTTTTCGAGATCCGTGTCGAGGAGTGGAGGAACCGTCACGGGTACATGGTGGGCCCGGTAAGGTACCCCGGGGCAAGAGGATCGTATTGTTGACGTTGAGCCTGGCAGGGGATGGATTACCTACCGGTGACTTCATTTTGCACGGCGGATATCTAGAGGATACCGACCATGGCCGCGAGATGATGAGATATTGATATTTGAGATGGGTCAGCCGAACGGCTGAGGCCAGAGATACTATGATACGGATACATGAGATTGAGACAGTTTTGAGGTGTCGATAGTGGACACATATTCTTGTTGATTCTATTGGTATTGTGCTGATATTTCAAAAGAGATTCCTAAAGGAAAAATATGATTTCTTATACTTACACATTCAGATCACGAGTTGATTCATATTGCATACATACCTGCTAGTACATTCATGTTGCATACATACCAGCTAGTATATCCTGCCATACCTGTATTATAGATGCTAGGATGCTTGTGTGCATGCTTGCGATGGCCTATATAGATGTTATTTATTACTCACGAGTTGGAAACTCACCCCCGTTGTGCCACAGCCTTTTTCAGGTCCACTCGGTCAGTACAGTAGCGGCGGCGCACTTGCTTCTTTTGCCTCTTTTGCCTGGACTCGAGGTTTTGCTCGTAGGTGGGTTGTATTATTATTTTACACCACCTTGTATATTATTTATATCTAGAGTACTCCATCTGCTGTATCTACCAGTATTGTTGTATATTGACCTAGAGACGAGACTGTGAGATTTGTAGGCTTTTTATACTGTATTTTGGGGTCGAGCTCACTTGAGCCGACATGTTGCTTCTTATTTATGCCTTTTTTTCATTTTGCATATTGCTGATTTATATTGCGTGGGATTTGTGACCGCATTGTGGTGAAGAGCTAGCTCCCGCTTGGGGATGCCCTTTTTGTTGTATTTATATATATTTTTGTTGTACCCATTTTGGGGGCCAGTATTTACAAAGGAGACTCTGCCGAAATTTTCGGAAAAATTGATATTGTTTTTAAAAAGGCTTGATTTGACTCATTTGATAAACTCGCTTTCAATTGATTGGTTTTCCTTCACTCTCCTGCTTATTTGGTTTTGATTTCTGGGCTTTGGCTTACTTATGTTACGGACGCCTTGAGACGTTTCGTAACTTAAGGGCCAGTCACGTTCCGTATCCTGTGGGTTATGACAAAGTTGGTATCAGAGCGATAGGATTTACCTTTCTGAGTGTAGGATGACCTTGGTAGATGGAGTAAGTGAGTTAAGCTGGGTAACGTAGCGTGCGTATGTCCGCAGCATACTTGCGATACGGTACTCAGCCTAAGTGACTTTAGGATATACTTGCTTGAAAATTCCTTCTTCAATTCCGTGTATCCTATGATTCTATTGCACTGTTCTTATTATCCTGTTTACTATACCAGCCACTATGTCGCCGAAGACTACGAGAGCGCAGAGGGCTGCCGCCCGAGATGAGATCCGAGAAGGGTGGTATACCTACGCCTCCGGGACAGACTGATCCGCCTTCCCCAGGCAGCATGGATAGGGTTGAGTCTGGTATGGAGTAGCTACGACAGATGATGGGAGGTATGCAGGAGCTACGACAGATGGTGGGATCCATAGTAGCGGCCAGTCGTGCACCGAGATCGAAGGATGTACCTACCACATCACAGACTACCAGTGTGCCTGCTGCCCAGACAGTTGCTCCTACTACTACTACCGTGGCTATCCCAGTATCGCTACAGGATTTCATGAGGCTGAGACCTCCAGTCTTCACGGGCACCGATGCAGCAGAGGTTCCGCAGACATTCCTTGACAGTTTAGCCAGGATCTGCCGTTCGCTCAGATGTTCGAACGATCGATGGGAGGAGCTCGTGAGTTTCCGTCTAGAGGGCCTCACGCAGACATGGTGGGAGTCAGTCTTGAGAGGTCGAGCTGCAGGTCTACCGCCTATGACTTGGGCCGAGTTTACAGTAGTCTTTCTAGCTCGTTTCCTCCAAGAGAGCATTCGTGACGCCAGAGCTCGTAGTTTTGAGGCCTTGATCAAGACCCCAGGGATGACGGTGTCTGAGTATGATGTCCAGTTCACGCAGTTATCCCGATATGCTCCGTATTTGGTGGATACCGATGAAAAGAGAGTGAAGAGGTTCGTACAGGGACTTGATGCCCAGCTATATCTTGCCGTTGGCGCCCAGCATTTCGACACTTATTCAGCCGCTATGGATACGACATTACGGATGGAGGCACGCATATCACAGACTTCGGCCATTTCTGGGCCGAAGAGGTTTCGCACCGACGAGCTATCACAGAGGTAGCATGACAGACTCTTTCTGAGAGATAGGGCCGGCAGAGGATTTGGACGAGGTCAGCTGTATGGTTCGTATCCTCAGGGACAGCAGCCGTCGCCAGGATGTTATGGGTGCGGGAGTCTGCACCATCGCATCAGGGACTGTCCAGCGAGACGACAGGGAGCGGCGACAGTGCCACATGTTACCCTACCACCATCACCACCTCCTCCTCAAAGAGATCTACTTCCTACCACTGGCGATGCTCCACGCCAGATAGGTGCACCCAGAGGCCGTGGACGCGGCGGTCCTATCCAGAGGGGACGAGGAGGCAGAGGCCGATGCCGAGGACAGCCTACTATCGGTGGAGGACAGGCCCGAGTATTCGCTTTGACACCACAGGATGCGCAGGCATCCAACGCCGTTGTGACAGGTACCTTGCCAGTTTGTTTTTTCGACGCACGGGTATTATTCGATCCAGGTTCTACACATTCGTACGTATCTACACACTTTGCACCGATGTTGGGCCGTGAGTCGTCGTTATTAGATCAGCCGCTTGTTGTTATTACACCGGTAGGCGAGTCGTTTGTCGCTCGTTTTGTGTTTCAATTGTGTTCCGTTCGTATCGGGGAGAGGGATTTGTCTGTTGATTTGATTCTCCGCGATATGTTGGACTTTGATGTGCTTCTGGGCATGGATTGGCTAGCCACTTGTTATGCTTCTGTGGACTGCCGTGAGAAGGCAGTCAGATTTAGCTTTCCGGGAGAGCGAGTCCTTGTTATTCAGGAAGACCGCAGCGTCACCCTTCCCAGCTTGATTTCGTCTCTTCGCGCTGGTCAGCTCTTGCGGAAGGGATGTCAGGGATTCATAGCATATATTTGTGATACTCGAGCTGCAGAGGTTCCGTTGGACCGGGTCCCGATTGTTTATGAGTTCCCTGATGTTTTCCCTGTTGAGCTTCCTGGGCTACCGCCAGAGGGCGATATTGAGTTCTGCATCGATTTGATTCCCGGCTCGAGGCCTATTTCTATACCGCCTTATCGGATGGCCCCGGCAGAGCTTAGAGAGCTAAAGGATCAGTTGCAGGATTTGTTAGATAAAGGGCTTATTCGACCGAGTGTTTCTCCGTGGGGTGCTCCGGTCCTGTTTGTCAAGAAGAAGGACGGAAGTTTGCGCTTATGTATCGACTACCGCCAGCTGAACAAGGTTACCGTACGGAACCGGTATCCCTTACCACGTATCGACGATTTGTTGGACCAGCTTCAGGGTGCGGGGTATTTTTCGAGGATCGACTTGCGATCAGGGTACCATCAGCTGCGAGTTCGACAGGAGGATATACCGAAGACAGCTTTCCGTACGCACTATGGCCACTATGAGTTTCTGGTGATGTCATTCGGACTCACCAACGCCACAGCTGAATTCATGGATTTGATGAACCGTACATTCAGGCCGTATCTTGACTTGTTCATCATCGTGTTTATCGACGATATCTTGGTGAACTCCCGGAGCATAGAGGAGCACGAGCAGCACTTGTGGATTACGTTGCAGACTTTGAGGGAGCACCAGCTTTTCGGAAAATTTTCCAAGTGTGCATTCTGGTTGGACAGCGTCGGATTCTTGGGTCACGTGATTACGAGAGAAGGCATATGTGTGGACCCGAAGAAGATTGAGGCCGTTCAGCAGTGGCCCAGACCGACATCAGTTACGGAGATCCGCAATTTCTTAGGCCTGGCTGGCTACTACAGGCGATTCGTTCAGGATTTCTCCCGTATTGCTGCACCTTTGACCGGATTGACCCAGAAAGGAGTTCTTTCGTTTGGACGGAGGAGTGCGAGCACAGTTTTCAGCAGCTACGGACTTGTTTGACTACGGCGCTGGTATTATCTTTGCCTTCAGGATCAGGCGGATTCGTGGTTTATTGTGACGCTTCACGAGTGGGGCTAGGGTGCGTATTGATGCAGCAGGACAGGGTGATCGCGTATGCTTTGCGGCAGTTGAAGAAACATGAACAGAACTACCCTACTCTCGATTTGGAGATGGCTGTAGTGGTCTTTGCACTTAAGATTTGGCGACATTACCTATACGGCGAGTCGTGTCAGATATTCACTGATCACAAGAGCCTAAAGAATATATTTCAGCAACGAGACCTGAATCTCAGACAAAGCCGTTGGATGGAACTAGTAAAGGACTACGATTGCGAGATTTTGTATCACCCGGGAAAGGCTAATGTAGTGGCGGATGCTTTGAGCAGGAAGCCCGGGGGTAGTCTATCTTATTTGCGCGCAGTACAGAGGCAGTCGTCGGCAGATTGGCAGATTTTATGCGACAGCCGGGTTGAGTTCGAGTTCACTCGGACAGGGGGACAGCTTGCGCATGTTCGTGCACGTCCGCAGTTACTTGACCGTATTCGAGAGGCACAGCCCAGCGATGACCGTCTTTCAGAGATCATGGAGCAGATTAGACAGGGCTGAGATTCCAAGTTCGTGATCGATGATCAGGGAGTACTGTGATTTGGGACTCGACTGTGCGTACCAGATTCTGAGGGACTGCGGCGTGAGATTCTTGAGGAGGCACATAGATCGACATACAGCGTTCATCCGGGTTCCACCAAGATGTACCACGATTTGCGAGATGTTTACTGGTGGGACGGGATGAAGAGGGACGTCACAGTCTTTGTATCAAGATACCTGACTTGTCAGCAAGTCAAGGCCGAGCACCAGAGGCCAGCAGGAGAGTTGCAGCCTTTGCCCATTCCGGAGTGGAAATGGGAGCAGATTTCGATGGACTTTGTGGTGGGTCTACCCAGGACCAGTCGAGGGTATGACTCCATTTAGGTGATCGTGGATCGATTGACGAAAGCGGCTTACTTCCTGCCTGTGAAGACGACTTTCGGTTTTGCTCAGTATGCCCAGATATACATCGACGAGATTGTACGAATGCATGAAGAATTTCATCCGCAGACCGACGGACAGTCAGAGCGGACCATTCAGACTCTTGAGGACATGCTCCGAGCGTTCGTTTTAGACTTCGGAGGTAGCTGGGATCATCATTTACCCTTACTGGAGTTCTCTTACAACAACAGCTTCCAGGATACTATTCAGATGACACCTTTCGAGGCATTGTATGGGAGGAGATGCAGATCGCCCGTCTGTTGGATAGAGCTCAGCGAGAGCAGTATATTGGGGCCGCAGCTTGTTGAGGAGACGACAGCGAAGATACAGTTGATCCGAGACCGGATGAGAGCGGCTCAGAGTTGGCAGAAATCATATGCAGATAGGCGCCGTCGTAGGCTAGAGTTCGCTGTTGGCGATCATGTTTTTCTGAGGGTCTTTCCGATGAAGGGTGTGATGCGATTTGGGCGAAAAGGGAAGCTTAGTCCCGGATTTATGGGTCCCTTCGAGATTCTCGAGCGTGTCAGTGCAGTTGCGTATCGTTTGGCTCTTCCACCCGGCTTTCCCGATGATCATCCCGTCTTCCATGTTTCGATGCTACGCAAGTACCTTCACGACCCTTCGTATGCGATTCAGCACCCGACAGTCCAGCTAAAGCGCGACCTTTCTTTTGCAGAGGAGCCGGTGGTCATCCTGGATCGGCAGGTGAAGAAATTGAGATCGAAAGTTATACCGACCGTCAAGGTCCTTTGGCGTGGCCCGAGCAGCGAGGAGGTCACCTGGGAGACCGAGGACGAGATGAGAAAGAAATATCCCCATCTCTTTGAAGGTACGCGTAGCTAGATTTTTAAATTCGAAGACCGAATTTCTTTAAGGGGGGAAGATTGTAACGCCTTGAAAAGTCGTTTTGGTGTTTTCCCGAAAATCGGTGAAAATTTGGTATTTTTCCGTAAATCGTCTTTTTTGTTATTTTGCAGTTTAGGACTAATTATACCTAATTTGGATAGATAATTGCTAGTTTTTGGTAGCTAATGAGTTATTTATAAATTTCTGGTCATTTAAAATTTTTCCCTAATTTTTCAATTTTTAATATTATTTTAAGCTGGTAAAAAAATACATTAAATTAGAGATAAATACAAATTTAAATGGGCTGATTTTAATCTTTAAAATCATGTTAATTAAAATCTAGTTGTAATATAATTTTTTTTGTATTTTATTTCAAGTTTATTTGGTTTTTATTATGGAAAACAAAAATATAATTATTTAAGCTTAAACTTGCAATTTTGAACTTGAGAGGGTGTTTTTAGCATCGAAAATGCTTTGCAATCATCGACTCATCCTCACCCCTCATCATTGCCCGAGCCAACTGCTGGAAGCCCCCACCATTTTCATTTCAACTCATTTGGAAAGAGAGGAAAAAGAATAAGAGTGTAGAATATAATATATTAATTAAGGTATGGTGTTTGACTTGGAGAAAAAAATAAATCTAGTACACCCACACACACTCCTCCCCATTTCCCTCACTGTCGAAATCTGCAGCCCTCCCGCCTCCATTGTTTCCATCTCCTTTGCATCTACAAAAAAATCCCCAAAATGATTCAAAGATCCAATTTAAACCTCATAAATTCAAGCCAATTCTTCATCCTTTCTCCTTAGCCCAATCTTGTTTGAATCTTGGAGCAAGGAGACCGTTTTTGAGGAGGCAAATTCACATGATTGATCTCTAAAATTTGAGGTATAATCTGGACCCATTTAATTCTTATGGTTAAATTCCTTTAATTAAGTTTTTTAGTGTTAAATTTTAGTGCTATTTTCATTGTAGGTTTTTAAAGATAATGGCTTGAGTTTAACTAGGGTTTTAGAAAACCATTATTAAGTTAATTAATTATATTTTGTTATCAAGTGTTTTTCTAACCTAAATCTAAGAGGTTAACTTGCTTAATAGGCTTCAAATTTGTGTTAATTTAGTGTTTTCAAGTATAGTTTGGATTGGAATTGCTAATTTTGAAAAATCAAGAAAAGGTTTGTGTGTGGAAAGTGGGTTTTGATGCATGGTAAAGGGGTTAATTTAATTGTAGTGCATTTTTAATGGTTTAATTTAGATGTTTGTGTGATAATGTGAGCACTTTATCGCAAATCCGCGATTTTTGCATGAATTTAGAAATCCTTAGTGCTTGCTAGTTTTTTTTATAAAAATTAAGTGGTGAATTATTTGTGATAACTTGATGATATTTTTAGCATATCCTATGATATTTAGGGTGTGTGAGTGCGGAATTTGGGGTATTCAGGTTTTTGTTTTGCCGGGCGTCCCAAAACGGCGATTATAGTTAGTTTTTGTGCTTTTCGTGTGTGTTCCGCGCATCTTGTGCACGTTGTGCCTAACTCGTGAACGTTGATGTTTTCGTTTGGAATTTGCGTCATTTCTTGATATGTAACCTTATGTTTTGTATTGGTGCAAATTCCATGTTCGGTCGTGGAGACTTCGGACGCGTCACGAAAAGGAAAGGCGGTGATTGGACATAGCTAGCTGGGGATTCCGGTGAGTAGATGTAACATCTACGGGGGACTATCGTTTGGATGACGCAAGTCGCCCGATAGTTTAATTAGTTTAAAGATTTCTAGTGATATTAGTAATTAGGAGTAAATGCTTGCGTAACATCTTGCTATATCCATGCTTTATATTGTCATACATATGCGAACCCATTCTATAGGACACCTGTACCATTACCAGGGTTTTTTTTATGCAGCACGAGCACTATTCATGCTTACACACACCCTGCTAATTGCCATGCCACGACACTAGATAACTTATAATCTAGAATATTGTCACCATATTTGATACTTAAACCTGTACTATTGCAATAAATCCTTAAAATAACATTGTAGAATTGCTATTCATGTGCATGTATACCATTACATCAATTGATCATGCCTAGTTTATTAATCATACATTGCAACTTGGTTATTGATACCATATGCATTCATTATCATTGACAAATTCACTTATGATGATTTCTTGAGATTTATGATATTTCTGGATTTCAGGGAAGGCCACAAAATTTACAACTTATGATCTTTTAAAATATAAAAAGTTGCGGTTTTCTAGTGATGTAAAGTGTCGTCCACCATGAGTTTGCTGTGGTTTTCGAGATCCGTGTCGAGGAGTGGAGGAACCGTCACGGGTACATGGTGGGCCCGGTAAGGTACCCCGGGTCAAGAGGATCGTGTTGTTTACGTTGAGCCTGGTAGGGGATGGATTACCTACCGGTGACTTCATTTGGCACGGCGGATATCCAGAGGATACCGACTGTGGCCGCAAGATGATGAGATATTGATATTTGAGATGGGTCAGCTGGACGGCTGAGGCCAGAGATACTGTGATACAGATACATGAGATTGAGACAGTTTTAAGGTGTCGATACTGGACACAGTTTCTTTTTGATTCTATTGGTATTGTGCTGATATTTCAAAAGAGATTCCTAAAGGAAAAATATGATTTCTTATACTTACACATTCAGTGTAGGGTTCCTAGGCACACACAAGAGGTCTCACATGGCATCAACCATGCCAATTTCAAATTTTAACGTGCCGAGAAACCCTAAACTACGGATCGTTTGCTAGATTTCTAGGCGAAACAATAAACTAGTTAACACTTAACTAAGAGATACGGAAATACAACCTTTGTAGATCCGGTTCTCCACCTCCATAGCTCCGCAATGAAGTCTCCTCGCTGTCCATAACAAGTCCCGGGCTCTAGCGTCGGCTTCATCGGAGAATGGACGGGCTAGGTCATCGATGTCCATGCCGAAGATGATCTACGTCGAGGCATCGCTAAATCAAGCTCTCACTTCACCAAGTCAAGAAACTTGTGAAGAAAACACACTCTACTACTTGGCAAGAGCTAGAGGATGAAGAAATAGGAAGTGGGTAGACTTTAGAATTGGATTTCTCACTTGTTTCATCAATCCACCATTGATGAAGAGAAGGTTTCTTCAAGTGAAGAAGATGAAGAAGAAGAAGCTAGTATTATGATAAGTTAATTAAAATAAAAAGAAAAATGAATCCTTATCATAATTCCAACCATGGTCAAGTGTAGAGATTAAACTAGGGTTAATGGAGTGGTAAGGGTTAAGCATGAGACAAAATGGTCACTTTGGTCAAAGCTTCATGAAGCTTCAACTAGAAAACAAACAAAGCCACCATTTTCCTTTATGCTTCTCATTTTTCCAAAATGAATAAATAAATAAATAAAGGAATAAGAAAATGAAAACCCTAACCAATCTACAACCATGGTTTACTCTTCACACAAACCCTAGTGAGCATGTATCATCAAACATGATACAAACTTGTGTACAAAAGTATATCACATATACAATGTGCACAACCGAATGAGAAAATCCATTTAAAGTGAACCAATACTAGTTAACGCAAAGTAATATATCAAATATATATTTATGCATTAAATCATTAAATCAACACTTGATTTAACGATCCGGTCATATCGCATATAACCGACTAGTATCCAATGTATCGGCTTATCGAATCAACCCTCGATTCGATAACTAGGTTATATCGCATATAACCATTCGACACATTCATCGCGAGAATAGAATACGGTATCACATACACGCATTATTCTCGGTCCCGCACATATCTCATATGCGCTCCTATTTCGTTTTGCTTGAGCCAGGAAACCTCTGTGTAGGACTCTAAAGACTCGTCAATACACCGGCAGCAGGTGATGATCATATCAAACACCCACAAGCCGCAAGCGGTCTGCTAAACGTAACGGCCACCCGGGTATTGAGCGATCTGAAGATCGACGAGCAAGCCCGCTCACACTCCAGTGAATCCAACCAGTAACACTACCGTACAGTCCGGTCTGATCGTCTGATATGTCGCATATCTCGCCCAGGGGTGGTAAACGTCAGACCCCAATAGCTCGATAAGTCGTGTCGATATGAGGTCTATAACAATTCGAGAAACTACTGGTAACACTTACCAGTAAATCTCAGCAACCCTGGCCAGGGATTTCCTGTTATAGCCAATCGAACACAGCGCAACATCAACTCCCTATACCGGGAGAGACGAATCCCCTCCTATCGCTCATTGCCTCCATGTGACTCGGGACTGTACCCAAAAACAACCGTTTTGCACGCCCTCTTGGACGTGGTAAGATGGAAATCAAAGAACAGTGGGAACCACACAAGACTCTATGACGATCTCGGGTCAACAGACTACTCTGTACCAGTGTCACCAGAGAACTGCCATCTGACGTGAGGTATAATACCATCGGGGAGTTCTCGACGAGTCCGTCCAGTGTACCCAGTCTCCACTGAGCACCCGTATATCATCTCTGATGTCAAACACCGATGGATATGGGATCATCCATCGCCTATCTGTATGGGTCGAGAAGGTATACGCTAGTCTACTCTGGTATATCGATGCCCCGTCTCGATACACCCTTGACTAGGGACTTTGAAGGATGTACTTATGGACTACCATGTCCCCATTAGTATGATCCACATCATAGTCCAGGTAGTCAAGCACACATCCTAAGGGCTTTACCAACATGTAACAGAGAGACAATCATTGTACACGTTAAGGTAAAGAGTAACCAGATAGCATACTATCATGTCGAGCAAGAAAGTCCTCCCTATATATGTCCAAGCATCCACTACAATATACATTCTATGTATAGTAATGGCCTCTAGGGCATACATATAACTAACATTCAGATCACAAGTTGATTCATATTGCATACATACCTGCTAGTACAATCATGTTGCATACATACCTACTAGTATATCCTGCCATACCTGTATTATAGATGCTAGGATGCTTGTGTGCATACTTGTGATAGCCTATATAGATGTTATTTATTACTCACGAGTTGGCAACTCACCCTCGTTGTGCCACAGCCTTTTTTAGGTCCGCTCCGTCAGTACAGTAGCGGCGGGCGCACTTGCTTCTTTTGCCTCTTTTGCCTGGACTCGAGGCTTTTACTCATAGGTAGGTTGTATTATTATTTTGTACCACCTTGTATATTATTTGTATCTAGAGTACTCCATCTGCTGTATCTACTAGTATTGTTGTATATTGACCTAGAGGCAGGACTGTGAGATTTGTGGGCTTTTTATGCTGTATTTTGGGGTCGAGCTCACTTGAGCCGACATGTTGCTTCTTACTTATGCCTTTTTTTTGCTTATTTCGCATATTGCTGATTTATATTGCGTGGGATTTGTGACCGCCTTGGGGCAAAGAGCTAGCTCCCGCTTGGGGATGCCCTTTTTGTTTTATTTATATATATTCTTGTTGTACCCATTTTGGGGGCCATTATTTACAAAGGGGACTCTGCCGAAATTTTCGGAAAAATTGATATTGTTTTTAAAAAGGCTTGATATGACTCATTTGATAAACTCGCTTTCAATTGATTGGTTTTCCTTCACTCTCCTGCTTATTTGGTTTTGATTTCTGGGCTTTGGCTTACTTATGTTATGGACGCCTTGAGACGTTTCGTAACTTAAGTGCCAGTCACGTTCCGTACCCTGCGGGTCGTGAAAAATACATGAACAATAAATGGCAATATGTATGCAACAGTCATGTAAGGTACTCTATCAGGTACTACTAATACATGAACAATAAATGGCAATATGTATGGAACAGTCATATAAGGTACTTCTAATACATGAACAATAAATGGTAATATATATACAACAGTCATGTAAAGTACTCTATCAGGTACTACTAATATTTGAACAATAAATGGCAATATGTATGCAACAGTCATGTAAGGTACTCTATCAGGTACTACTAATACATGAATAATAAATAGCAATATGTATGCAACAGTCATGTAAGGTACTCTATCAGGTACTACTAATACAAGAACAATAAATGCAGTGTATGGGATAAAACATGTCGTCCTCACGGAATCCTGACCTCGTAGTAGAACCAAAGTCCATCAAGACAATCTAAATCCCAAATTTCCTCAAATCAGCCCCCAAATTGGCTCTCATATCCAGTAAGTCTCATATATCCCGAGTGTCCAATATCAAGTGAATCTCATATATCCTGAGTGTCTATTATCATGTAAATCTCATATATCCCGTATCCAATATCAAGTCAATTTAATATATCCCGAGTGTCCAATATCAAGTAATTCTCATATATCCTGTATCCAATATCAAATAAATCTCATATATCCTGTATCCAATATCAAATAAATCTCATATATCCTGTATTCAAGTAAATCTCATGAAATGAATAAGTATATTTGCATGAATTATTATGATGATGTATATAAATTAGATATGTATACATATATATTAGCGTCCCATTCCACTAATATATATATATATATATGCATTTATAACAACGTCCCATTCCACGTGTATATATACTTAGGAGTAAAAATATCATGAAAACAAGTGTCTAACATCGACACATAAATACTGATCTATCAGACGCTGTCACTACGACTGGCCCTCCTGATAGGTACGTATCATACGCTATCACGAAAACCCGAGTGTCCAGCTTCGACGCTCTCCCTTCGACGTATCTATACGCACATGACACCGGTCGGTATCCCCACGATAACCGCCGTGTCATAGGTACTGTCACCGGTAGGTATGGTTCCCCTTCAGGCTCATCAGCGTGGTCCATCGAAATACCTTTCTTGCCCCGGGGTACCTCCGGGCCCCACCTTGTACCCGCACACGACCCACGACGCCTCCTCGCATGGGGTATATATATCAGAACCGATAAATCTCATGGTGGCTGCTGAAATATCATATCAAGAGTAACCGGGTTTTTCAAATAATGCATAATTTCATGAAACTACCACGGTCCTCAAATCCAGAAAATATCATGAAAAATCGATATCTCAATGCAAAAATCCATGAATATAATATATGCAACATAAAACTGTAATGTGAGCATATAAAGAAAAAGCCGCTATTTAACTGCAACAAGTCAACATATATGTTATGCGGTTCCTAATTTCTCCAAGTCCATATAACATCAAATAAAAGTGAACATGTAGTTATAGCCAGATATATGTGTAAACATGTAGGTATAACAAGGTATATGTATCTACCTATCAGTAATGATGTAATACCCTCCAGGTATAAGTGTAAGTATGTTTGCAAGATGTACATGTAGCTATGTCTCATATGTGTATATGCCTATCACTAATGGTACAATACCATATAGGTATATGGGTAACTAGCTTGTAAGCATGTCAAGGTATATGTGTAAGCATGTAGGTATACAAGTATGCTATATGTCATAAGCATAAAGGAATATGAATCAGTGTCTGAATGTCACGACCCGAAAGTATGGAACGTGACTGGCACATAGATTACGAGACGTCTAAAGGCGTAACGTAACCTTAGTCAGCCAAAGCCTATAAAAATCTAAACCAAAACCAAAAGAGTGAAGGGAACCTTACATGAAAATGATTTTGAAATCAATCAAGTTGCATTGAACCCCTTTTTTTTGTTTCCAAAACATCAAAAATTTCAGAAAATTTCGGCAGAGTCTCCTTTGTAAATTCTATCTCCCAAAATGGATACAAAAAGATATATAACCTGTAATCACAAAATGGCATCCCCAAGCGGGAGCTAGCTCTTCGCCCAAGGTGGATCACAACCACACGCAATATATATATGTAATCTCAAGAAAAAGAGCATAAAGAAATGCGAAATGTAAGGAAACACAACGTCGGCTCAAGTGAGCTCGACCCAAAAGAACCCACATATACACAAATCTCTCAGTCTCATCACTAGGTCGAATATACAAATAAGAAGTGGTAGATGGAGAATACTAGATACAAAAATAGTAAAAAAAAGAGATAATAGGGCTCTCGCAACCCACCCACGAGCAATGTCGCGAGTCTGAGCAAAAGAAGTCACTAACAAGATAAGCCGCCGCTACTAGGCTGATGAGTCCGACCTGCAAGACACTGTGGCACAACGGGGGTGAGTTGCCAGCTCGTGAGTAGAATATAACATCTAGTAAGGCTATCGTAAGAATGCACGCAAATGCGTCACAGCATGTATGTCCAGATGTGATGTAATACCTCTAGTATGCATGCACATGTATGCAATGTCAATACTAAATCTTTAAGTGTTTTAAATGCTATAATTACCGCATTCTTGACTTTAGAGAAAAAAAAGAATATCTGTATAATAGCTAAATACCATCAAGAAACCATCTGAAACCAGTGTCAAGCATCGACACCAAATATGAAAAACACATCAGTCTCAATGTCTCACTGTATCAATCTCTCAATACATCGGGCTCCGTCAGTCCGGATCGGCCCATATCATTAAATCTCACGACAATGGTCGGTATCCTCCGGATATCCGCCGCGCCAGACATCACCGATAGGTAGTCTTCCCCTGCCAGGCTCATCGTCTACAACCCGATCTTCTTGCCCCGGGGTACCATACCGGGCCCACCATGTACCCGAGACGGTTCATCCACTCCTCGAATCGGGTCTCGAAATCCAACAGAAAACATGAAAACTCATGGTGGACGACACATATATCACGAGAAAACTACGACTTTGTTTTTAAAAAAATTGATAATTATGAGCTTTTGTTAAATTCTTGCGGTTTTCCCCAAAATCCAGAAATCGCAACAATACTGAAATCCTCAAGAAAATCATAATACTCAACATGTTGTATATGATAAATGTCTATGATTCAAGGTATGCGATGTGATTTGTGGCTAGAATGTATGTAAGTATGAAGATGATGCGAGATATATACATGTTATGTGATTTCATATATCGTGTATAATACAAGTGGCGATACTAAGCTAAACAGGTTCTATGGTGCACGTGGCATGGCAATTACCAAAGGCGTGTGTGTCACATGAATAGTGCGCGTGCAACATGAGCCAATAGTAATGGTGTTCGTGTCCTACGAAGTGATATCGCACATGTGTATATGAATATCATGCAATCTAGCAGACGATTAGGTATAAGGGTATGCAATGTGAATGAGGGGGGTTAGCTAACTAACAATGCAAATCTTGCAAAAAATAAAGTAATCCTAAGTAGGGGGCACCTTGCGCCATCCAGACGATTCCCCCATAGATGAATACATCTACTCATCTGAAAGTCTCGCTAATCCGATCCAACCACCACCTTGCCTTTGCGCGCCGCGTCCGATGTTTCCGCGACCGATCCTAGAATTGCATAACACACAGTATAAGATTACAGATTCCTGAAATGACGCAACTCACAATATGAAAAGATCGACGGTCTCGAATTTATCACAACGAGCACTCGGTGCGCGGAAAACACACAAAAACCGCTAAAACCTTAACTAAAATCGCCTTTTCAGGGCAATCGTCAAAACTAAAACCTGACTAGACAAAACCCCGCATTCGCGCACACTAATAGTCGTATAAGATGCTAATTATATCGCCAAAATAACACAATTAGATCACCTCATAAAATTTTAGAAAAACTAGTAAGCGTTAGCATACCGATTTCAAAGTAAACGTCGTGAATTAACGATATCGCGATCGTAACATCGCACAAATAACCATTCTAACTAACTAGATAGCCAAAACCCTAACTTAAACCCACTTATCCTACAACAAACCCTAATTAGGGCATCAACACCTGTCACGACCCGAAAGTACGGAACATGACCGGCACTTAAACTACGAACGTCTCGAGGCGTACGTAATCTAAGTAATCCGAAAACCCAGAAATCAAAACCAAGAAAAGATGTAGAGTGCAGGAAAAACAAACTTAAAGCAAGTAGTTTCAATAGCATAAGCCGAATTATGCGTTTTTTTTTAAAACTTCAAAAATTTCCTGAAAATTTCGGCAGAGTCTCCTTTGTAAATACTGGCTCCCAAGCGGGATACAACATGAATAGTATACGAAATCAATAAAAAGGCATCCCCAAGCGGGAGCTAGCTCTTTGTCAATCGACGGTCACAACCACACAAGCAATATAATATACAACGCCAACGGCGAGGATCAAAACTCAAAAGGAAACTCAAAACAATAAGAAATCCACAGAAATACAACGCGCGACTCTAAGGTCGAAAGAATAACATCACTGGTCTCTATCTCAAAAATAAATACATGTTTGGTTGATGGAACTTCTAGATATAACTGAATAATAATATACAAGATGTAATGATGGGTACGATACAAATAAACCCACCTACTAGCAAGTCACCCGGAAATGGAAATAGTGCCAGCAAAGCCGTAATGAAACCTGTACGGCGAAACCTGCAAGAACTGTGGCACAACGGGGGTGAGTTGCCAACTCGTGAGTAGAAAAACATCTACGCACAGAAATCGCATAAATAACGCAATCCTAGGTCAAAGATCATAATATATCCTCAAATAAATAACCAGCAACCCATAACAATGGTTAGAGCAAATATCTAACCCAAGTGTAAATCCATGTGCCGTATCAGTGCCTCAGGTAGCAATGTATGAGTGCATGAAACAGAATGCATGAACTGAAGAAAATTGCTTTCATGAATCAGTGAGATTTCTGTATTTTAAAAGTGAGGTACCATAAATGAAATCAGCAAAAAACAGTGCCCAGCATCGACACAAAACAAGTGTCCAAATATCTCGATATCTCTGTATCACAATCTCTGTACCTTAATATCTCAAAATCTCAATCACCATATCTAGGGCGCCGTCAATCCAGACCGGCCCCTACCATCTATCTCAAGACCACGACGGTATCCTCCGGATATCCGATGCGTCGGGTAATATCACCGGTAGGTAGTGCTCCCCTGCCAGGCTCACATCGTCATCATCACGCGCTTCTTGCCCCGGGATACCTTACCGGGCCCACTATGTACCCGAAACGGTTCATCCGTCTCCTCGAATCGGGTCTCGAAATCCATCAGCAAACTCATGGTGGACGACTCATACATCATGGGAAAAACCGCACTTTTTATTTAAAAAGAGAGAAATCAGTTTATATAAGTTTTGCGGTCCCCCCCCCCAAATCCAGAAAATCTCATGGAAATCCGAATCCAAATCATCAATAGCATGTAAAACCATGAATATAGGCATAACAATGAATAACAGTATGCATGAAGTGGCAAGTAATAACTACAATGTTAAGCTGGCATATAAGGCAGGTACACTAATATCATGTCAAATTACTAACTAACAAGCTAAGTGAAGCAATAATATTTTCTAAGGTGTACGTGACATGGCAATTACCGATGAAGATGTGTGCGAGCCGACAAGTAAGTGTACGTGGTACATACGCATCATCGGTAATGGTGCTGGTGTCCTAACAATATGATATCAACATTGCAATAAGAAATTATAACATAAGTGTGCGATGCGAAGCGAACCACAATAATAAGCGGGAGCTGAATACAAGACGCAACTGTAACTAACCTGCATTAATCTAATATAAGTCCTACAAATGGTGCCTTTTGAAATAACACGAACCATGGGGTTTTGAAAATAAGGGCTACGGTGTTTTTATGAAAAGATACATCTTTTGAAATATCCGTAGGATCCCTTGGGCTGTCTTTTAAAATAACCACGATTCATTGGTTTTTGAAATAGGTAAGGATCGAATCTAATCTAACAACTAAACTAAACTAAAGGGCTAAGCTAACAAGCTGGACTACAGGTAAGGAAACCGCATAACATCTGAGTCGATCCATATACATACCTGTATATATATTAGTCGGTGATCCCGCCTCAATAATATCATATCCGATACCATATCTACAATCAGACATCCCAAGTCAAGAGTGCGGATCGATCATCAAAATATAGCTCGTACGTAAATCCGTCGTACGGCATCCCCAAATCTGGGTACGGGTCAATATCATATTCCTCACACCATTCTTCTGGTATCCTCTTTATTCAAGATCATAGTCTAGGGTACTGACCTATGTCTAGTACAATACTAATATCCTCAATATACTCATGATCTGACTACAGATCGACAATCTCGTACAAACCGATACCGTCAGCACATAGCATCATCAAGGGTATACATCGCCCGATACGGCCTAATATCAATATCCTAGCATATCATATCTCATATCACGATCACATGCCGACCTTTTGATTATAGCACTATCCACCCGTATCGTCGTTTAAAGACCCGCTATAATATCAGGACGTATCTCAAATACGAATACTGCCATATCACCGATATCACAACCACAAAACAAATCTCAACGACTCAGCTCAATCCTAAGTATCATCCTTAAATCCCTATGTGAACACATAGTCCCATACCCATGTGAACATATAACTATAAAGAATCCCATGAGAACATATAAATAGGAATGTATGCAAGTATGTATGTGTGTATGTGTAGTGCAACACTACCCTAGGGTTCGCAACACTAAAATAATCCAACACACCAATATCCATCCTAAACATCGTTATTAATCCCAAATAACATATAATAATTGTTGGTGTGTGTACGCATCCGTATACACCACCACGGACTGCGGGGGTGCTATACGCCATCCACCCGACTTCTCCCCGTAGATATAAATCTACTCACCTGGTCCTCGCTCGCCGGTGCCGACGTCGCCACGCGCTTGCTTGTCGTCTCGAAGTCCACATGGGGTACCTACATATCATAACGCACCGTATCGCATTAAAATCCGGCTCAAAAGCCCTCGACGTAGGCGTACAAACGCCAAACCATCGAGAAAGCTCTCAACACACTCATTTGTACAATTACAAGCACTAATTATAATATAAAATAGCTTAAAATTCACAAAAACCCCAATTTCACTTAAAAAGTCATTTTCCTGAAAATCTAGCAAGCACAAATCACCGTTTTAGTACAAAACTCGATGTATAAACGAATCTAGCGGCCACAATATTCACCAAATATCTTAAATAAGTCATAAAAACAATTCCCTTAATTTAATCTCATTAAATTCCAAAACCCCTAAAATTCTAGTTTACAAAATATCTAAATTTTAACAATTTCTTTCCAAAAATGCACAAACTACAATCTAGCTTAGATTTGCATGATCTAAAGCATTAAACCACACTTAATAATGTTAATGAAGTCATGAAAAACCTAATTAGATTTTTAGTCTAACATTTGCAATAAATTTCGAAAACCTAGTTTGCATAAAATTCCAATTTTAACAATTACAAGCATCAATTAGTAAACTAGCAACTAGATTAGTTTTAGCATCACATTAACATGTTAATCCCCACATCAAGATCAATACCCAATGAAGAAAACCCTAATTTGATTTACAAA
The DNA here is from genome assembly GCA_030015575.1 of Agapanthus africanus. Taxonomy (NCBI): domain Eukaryota; kingdom Viridiplantae; phylum Streptophyta; class Magnoliopsida; order Asparagales; family Amaryllidaceae; genus Agapanthus; species Agapanthus africanus. The sequence goes on from JASDDO010000018.1 coordinate 180,457,012, forward strand.
CCCCTTTTCTTGAATTTTCCAACCAAGCAATTAAACACCTAATTAGCTTCAAATGAGGTATGATAGCAACAATTAAGTAACGAAGCAACAAACAAACCATGGAACAAGGATTTATACCTAACAAAACTTGAATCAACATCCAACCTAGCCTCACAAACTTGCTTCTTGCTCCAAGATCCACACTAGAATAGGTCAAGGAAAAATGGGTAAGAGTTGGATTTGGGTTTTAGCTTGATTTGTGATGGAATTTTGGAGGTTTTTGATAGATTTTTGATGAGGAAATGAGAGGAGAAAATTGGGGGGCTGCACTTGGGGAGGGCTCGGCCAGAAATTCAGATGGGGGAGAGGAGAGAGGGGGTGTGGTGTGAGGTATGGTGAAGGAAAAGTCCAAGTCAACAAAAGGTCAACTCTTTTATCCATTTTCTTTTCTTTTCTTTCTTTTCTTCTCTTTGAAATTCAAGTGGGGAAAAAGGGTGGGGGCTGCTGAATTCAGCCAAGGGGAGAAGTAAATAGGGGTGTGTGAGTGTGGGTATGGGTGTGGGGTGATGGAAAATGACAAATACAATACCCCAAACATCCATTTACACTAAAAAAAGCCTTTTTTCTTCAATAATTTCTAAACCATTTAGGCAAACGATTTCGTTTAAAAAACCACATGATAAAATTTAATTTAAAGTTTTATGATGCACAAAATTTGTTTCAACTCATTCCAATTTGTAATTTTCCCTAATTAAATATATTAGTGACGGCTTAAAATAATATTAAAATAATTAATTTCGGAAAATTTTTCATAAAATTTGAAATTTCACCAGTGGGTCAATAAACACCAAATACTAGCAATTACATAGCTAAAATATGTATATTTAATTTTATAATAAAGATATTTGTATTTTGACTTTTTACAGAAATCCCCCTTATTTTACCGTTTTTTCGAAATTTCACCGAAACGATTTTCAAAACGTTACAACACCTCTCTTGAATTTTCAAAAACCAACCATTACAATGAAATTAACACTTTAAAATACTAATTTAGCTTATTTAAACTACTAATATAACAACTAGTTTAGGATTTATACCTTACAAGAGTTGATTCCAAACTTCCAGTAGCCTCCAAGACACCTCTTTTCTTCACTTTTCAAACAAAATAGGGTTAGGGAAGGGATGGATTAGGGTTTTGGTTTGAATTTGGGAAGGAAAAATATGAATTTTTTATGGATTTTGTTGATTTTTTGTTGATTTTAGAAGAAAGGAAATGGGGAAAAAAATATCAGCTGAAGGAGGTGGCTCGGCCAGAAGTTGGGAGGTGGGGAAATGAGAGAATGTGTGGAAATTTCCACAAAGAAAATATCATCTAAGTCAATCAATGCATGTTACATCAAAGTTTATCAAAAAAAAACCTTTTTCTTTTCAAATTTCCAACCCTTTTTACCAAAACAACCAAACATGAAATGGTTTGTCAAAATTTTTGTTACACTGAATTTTAGTTTATTATGATTCCTAATCATGTAATTTACCCAATTAAATTTGTATTTATCACTAATTAAATGTATTTTTAAAATCTTAAAATAATATTAAAAATAATTAATTAAGGAATTTTTTTAATTAACTAGAAAATTTTAAGTGGCATTTTAGTGACTATTTTATATTAATATCTTATCTAAATTTTGTATAATTAGGTCTATAGTAAAAAATACCTATTTTGATTTTTTACGGAAAAGACTGCAAATTTAGCCGATTACCGAAAAACTGCCTAAACGATTTTCGAAGCGTTGCAATCTTTCCGCCTTAAAGAAATTCGGTCCCCGAATTTAAAAATTTAACAACGCGTACCTTCAAAAAGATGGGGATATCTCTTCCTCATCTCGACCTCGGTCTCCTAGGTGACCTCCTCGCTGTTCGGGCCACGCCAAAGGACCTTGACGGACGGTATAACCTTCGACCTCAATTTCTTCACCTGCCGATCCAAAATGACCACCGACTGCTCGGTGAATGAAAGATCACGCTCTAGCTGGATCGTCTGGTGCTGAATCGCATGGGAAGGATCATAAAGGTACATGCGGAGCATCGAAACATGGAACACGGGGTGAACATCGGGGAAACTAGGCGGAAGAGCTAACCGATAAGCGACTGGACCAACATGCTCTAGGATCTCGAAGGGACCAACATATCTAGGACTCAGCTTCCCTTTCCGCCCAAATCTCATCACACCCTTCATCGGAGAGACCTTCAGGAAAACAGATCGCCAACAGCGAACTCGAGTCGGCGACGGCGCCTGTCAGCATATGATTTCTGCCTACTCTGTCCCGCTCTCATTCTGTCCCGAATCAGCTGTATCCTTTCGGTCGTCTCCTGTATGATCTGCGGGCCCAAAATACTGCTCTCCCTGAGCTCTGTCCAACACACAGGCGATCGACATCTCCTCCCATATAAAGCCTCGAAAGGTGCCATCTGAATCATCTCCTGGAAGCTATTATTATAGGAGAACTCGATCTCAGGCAAATGATGTAAGTCCACGTTGCCCACCCCGGTGCTTGCGGGGAGGCGGAAAACGGTATAAAAATCGGATTTTTATCGAACTAGGCAACATGGACTAACTAAAGGAGGATCTTTGCTAAACAAAAACTAACAAGCTAACTAGTATTAGCTACATGGAAGAAAGGTTATACCTTGTGCTTTATGTCCTTCTCTCCTTGCTCCTTGGAGTGGAAGAAAGAGATCACCTTGTCGCCTTCTCTAGTCGAAGAAGGATCCACCCGAGAGCCTCAACCTTTGGCTTCAACTTCAAGCTAGAGGTAACTAAGATGCTAGAAGTGCTAATCCTAGAACCTTAGAAGAGAGTAGAGATTATTTTAGAGAGGTTTATCTCAAGCTCATGTGTTTCTCAACTCATGAGAGGGGAGAGCTTGAGAGAGGGGAAGAGGAGGAGAGAGAATCAATATGATAGAATGAGGAGAATAATGAACCATTCTCACATATATGTGTGAATTATGTAAATTATATAATTAGCTAGATAATTGTCATGGTTAATCAAGAATTGACCATTATCATTTCACATTAAATTCAAATTGCAAGGATCAAAGAGCATCTTTTATATGGAATGATGATGGTCAACATGTCCACCTAAGTCAACAAGTCAAGATAGTCAAATGGTCAACAACCCTAACCATGCACAATTATATTTAACTAATATCAATTAATCATAATACACACAGAAGCATTAGGGTTAAGAAAATGACAATGGTCCTCTGTCTCAGTCAACTGTGCATACGCACTCGCATCCGTGATTCGAGGAACACGAATACAATGAGATAAAACTAATCCCAAATCATATACTAGGATCCGGCTTAAACCAAAGCCCGCTAGTATAAGCTGTCCGGACAACAAACGTGTACAAGTGCGCGGATGCGAACGAACCCTATCGCAAAACCATGCGACCTCTACTCATTTTGCCTAAAGGCGAATAACACTCTGTGTGGGACTCTAAAGACTCGACACTACGCTGGCAGTGGGTTTAACCACAGACCGCAAGCGGCACTAGCTGTACGTAACGGTCCCCAGGTAGATGCCGATAAGAAGACTGACGAGGTGAACCCATCCGAACTCCTACTGAGCCTGTATGTGACAGTCTCCGTACAGTCCGGTCTGTTCGTCTGATACATCGCATGGCGGGCCTAGGGGGCGGTAAAGGTCAGTCCCCTAATAGCGGTACAAATCTTGTCGGAGTGCAGCCCAGAACACCTTGAGATAACACTGGAAACCTACCAGTATATCTCGCTTGCCCTTGCGAGGGACTACTTGTGTAATGGATCTCCTGGACACAGCGCGATGTCAACCCCCAATACCGGGAGAGACGAATCCTGTCTAACCGTCACTGCCTCCAAGTGCTTCGGGACTGCACCCAACTACTACCTGTTTGCATGACTCCTTCAAGCCGTGGTAGGGTAGTAATCAAAGTACAGTGGGAACACACTCGAGGCGAAGTGACAGTGTCATGTCAGCGGACTAAGTTGTACTCATGTCACCTGGGAACTGATAACTGACGATAGGTATAATACCAACCAACAGTTCCTGATGAGTCCTGTCCAGTGTACTCGTAACCTAACGAGCACCCGCATACTATCTCAAGTACGGCGTACTGACGGCTGTGGGACAGACCGTCTCCCATGCTGGGATGAGAAGCGCATAAGCTAGTCTACTCCGGAGTATCGATGTCCTGTCTCGATAGTCCTACGACTAGGGACCTGTATAAGGATGTGCTTATAGATTACCCAGCCCCCATGAGTGTGAGCGTCATCACAACGCTGGTAATCAAGCAAAGATCCTAAGGGCTCCACTAATGCGTATAGGTTATATAATAAAAGAAACACATGTACACATTAAAGCAGAGACAAACCAAGTAGCATACTACCATTTCGAGTAAGATTGTATATACAACTGTGAATATCCCAAGCTTCCATCAAGTAATATACATACTAGTATGATACAGTAATGGCCTCTAGGGCATATACACTAACAATCTCCCACTTGCACTAAGGCTATGTACTGGCGTATCGAAGACCTATCATCTCGATCAGCCGCTCGAACTGAGTCTGGGGTAAGGCCTTCTTGAATGGATCTGCAGTGTTATCTTCTGAAGCAACCCACCGAACCTCGATCTCCTGGTGTTCCACGATCTCCCTGATCGGGTGATACCGCCTCAAGATGTGTCTAGATTTCTGATGGGACCTGGGTTCCTTCACTAAAGCTATAGCCCCGTTGTTGTCGCAATACAGAGGTATTGGATCAACAATGGACGGAACCACCTGAAGTTCTTTCAAGAACTTCCTCATCCAGACAGCTTCTTTTGAGGCATCAGATGCATCGATGTATTCCGCTTCCACAGTCGAGTCAGCAACGGTTTCCTGTTTGGAGCTCTTCCAACACACCGTCCCTCCATTGAGGGTAAAGACAAAACCCGACATGGACTTGGAATCATCCTTGTCACTCTGGAAGATGGAGTCAGCAAAGGCCTCAATCTGGAGGTCGTTTCCGCCATACACCAAGAACATCTCCTTAGTCCGTCTCAGGTACTTGAGAATGTTCTTTACCGCTATCCAATATTTCTCCCCATGGTTTGACTGATACCTGCTTACCACACTCAGTGCATAAGCTACATCTGGTTTGGTACACAACATCGCATATATTATAGAGCCTACCGCAGAAGCGTAGGGTATAATAGACATGCGATCCCTCTCTAGATCAGTCTTGGGAGACATCTCTTTGGAGAGGGAGATCCCGTGACAAGCCGGTAGATTACCGCGCTTGGAATCTTCCATACTGAATCTTTTCAGTATGGTGTCGATGTACCTGAACTGTGAGAGTCCTAAAATCCTCTTGGATCTGTCATGGTAGATCCGGATCCCCAGAATGTATGAGGCATCACCCAGGTCTTTCATGGAGAACCTATGTGACAAGAACCCCTTGACAGATTGTAGCATAGGAATGTCATTTCCTATTAAGAGAATGTCATCCACGTATAAAACGAGGAATACTACAGTTCTCGCTACAAATCTACAATAGATGCATGGTTCATCTGGATTTTTGATAAAGCCAAATTCCTTGACCGTCTCATCAAAACAGATGTTCCAACTCCGCGATGCCTGCTTTAGTCCATAAATGGACTTGAGCAACTTGCACACCTTTTCGCTGCTCCGACTCTGAATGAAACCCTCTGGCTGGTATATATAGGCACACTCCTCTAAATGTCCATTTAGAAAAGCGGTCTTTACGTCCATCTGCCAAATCTCATAATCGTGGAAGGCAGCAATGGCAAGAAGGATCCGAATGGATTTCAACATAGCCACTGGAGAAAAGGTTTCGTCATAGTCCAAACCAGGTCTCTGACGAAAACCCTTTGCAACCAGTCTAGCCTTATAGGTCTCAACCTGTCCATCTACACCAATCTTCCTTTTGAAGATCCACTTGCATCCTACGGGTTTTACCCCATCTGGAGCAATGTCCAACGTCCATACTTTGTTAGTGTACATGGACTCTATTTCGGTCCGCATTGCATCCAGCCATTTTACCGAGTCAACGCTCTAAATGGCTTGCTGGAAGCTAGTAGGCTCATCACAATCTATGATGCAATCCTCTCTATCCCCGTCTATGAGAAAACCGTAGTATCTCTCGGGTGGATGAGACTGCCTATTACTCCTGCGGAGTGGCGTGGGAATGTCCTGATCTTTCGAACCCTCTGGTTCTACTAAGCTTTCAGTAATAGCTCGTGGTTCTGGAATTTCTTCCAGTTCTATTGCGCTCCCACTTATTTCTTTTTCTATGAACTGGTGTTCTAGAAAGTGGGCATGGCGAGAAACAAAAACCTTTTGATCCTCTTCGCAATAGAAGAAATAGCTCTTGGAGTTCTTTGGATATCCCACAAACTTGCACTGTACTGAGCGTGCCTCGAGCTTGTCCGCATGCTGCTTTTTGACAAAAGCTGGACATCCCCATGTCTTAATGTGATTAAGATAGGGTCTCTTCCCACACCACATCTGATATGGTGTAGTAGGCACAGTCTTAGTAGGAACTCGGTTCAAAAGGTATGCAGCTGATTCTAGCGCATATCCCCAAAACGATCGCGGCAACTCAGCGTTACTCATCATGGACCGTACCATATCCAATAGGGTTCGGTTCCGTCTCTCCGATACACCGTTTTGTTGCGGAGTGTATGGAGGAGTAAGCTGAGAGAGAATTCCATTCTCTTTTAATTAACCCCGGAACTCGGCACTCAAGTATTCACCACCTCGATCAGATCTCAGTGCCTTGATACTTTTGCATGTTTACTTTTCTACTTCATTCTTATATTCCTGGAATTTTTCAAAAGCCTCGGATTTATGTTTCATTAAGAAGACATAACCGTACCTTGAAAAGTCATCCGTAAAAGTAATGAAGTAAGAATAACCGCTTCGTGCATGTGTAGACATTGGACCGCACACGTCGCTGTGTACGAGTCCCAAGAGCGAGCTCGCTCTTACTCCGTGTCCAGTGAACGGAGTCATTGTCATCTTTCCTTTGAGACAGGATTGATAAGTTGCATATGACTGATATTCGAACGGATCCAAATATCCTTCTGTATGTAACTTAGTCAACCTTCTCTCATTGATGTGACCCAGTCTACATTGCCATAAGAAAGTTTTATTGATTTCTGGAGACTTTCTTTTGTGTGTATTCTGGACATTGAAAATCTGTGGTTGGTTTAATATGTATATACCGTTGTTTAATGTACCTGACCCAATCAAAACTTGATTAAGGTGAATGTTCACTACATTACTTACAAAAGCAAATTCATAACCTTCTTTAGATAATAAAGATACAGAAATGATATTACATGTTGCATTTGGTACAAAATAACAACTACGCAAAACCAAAAAGTGTCCATCTGACATTCCCAGGTGATAGTCCCCCACGGCCTCAGCATCCATGCTAACTCCGTTTGCAACTCTGAGGGTCATGTCACTTGCCTTCAAAAACCTACGCTTTCTCAACGCCTGCAAAGAATTACAGATATGAGATCCTGATCCGGTATCCAATACCCAGGAAGTAAAGTTTATTGATAGACAGTTTTCAATAACATACACACCTGAAGCTGAAGCCGCAACTCGCTTCAGATCCTGGGTTCTGGCCTTCCAAGCCTTGCAATCCTGTTTCCAGTGTCCACTTTTGTGACAGTAAAAGCACTCTTCTTTCCCCACAAGCTTCCCCGCTACCTTTGTTGCTTTTGCCTTTCCCTTCGTATCCACTTTACTTAGAAGAGGCTTTAGGGTTAAGAAAATGACAATGGTCAACAACCCTAACCATGCACAATTATATTTAACTAATATCAATTAATCATAATACACACATAAGTATTAGGGTTAAGAAAATGACAATGGTCATTAACCCTAATCAAAGTCCTCTCCCTCTGTCTCAGTCAACTGTGCATACGCACCCGCATCCGTGATCCGAGGAACACGAATACAATGAGATAAAACCAATACCAAATCATATACTAGGATCCGGCTTAAACCAAAGCCCGCTAGTATAAGCTGTCCGGACAGCAAACGTGCACAAGTGCGCGGATGTAAACGAACCCTATCGCAAAACCATACGACCTCTACTCATTTTGCCTAAAGGCGAATAACTCTCTGTGTGGGACTCTAAAGACTCGACACTATGCTGGCAGTGGGTTTAACCACAGACCGTAAGCGGCACTAGCTGTACGTAACAGTCCCCAGGTAGATGACGATAAGAAGACTGACGAGGTGAACCCATCTGAACTCCTACTGAGCCTGTATGTTACAGTCTCCGTACAGTCCGGTCTGTTTGTCTGATACATCGCATGGTGGGCCTATGGGGGGCGGTAAACGTCAGTCCCCTAATAGCGGTACAAGTCGCGTCGGAGTGTAGCCCAGAACACCCTGAGATAACACTGGAAACCTACCAGTATATCTCGCTTTCCCTGGCGAGGGACTACTTGTGTAATGGCTCTCCTGGACACAGCGCGATATCAACCCCAAATACCGGGAAAGACGAATCCTGCCTAACCGTCACTGCCTCCAAGTGCTTCGGGACTGCACCCAACTACTACCTGTTTGCACGACTCCTTTGAGCCGTGGTAGGGTAGTAATCAAAGTACAGTGGGAACACACTCAAGGCGATGTGACAGTGTCAAGTCAGCGGACTAAGCTGTACTCATGTCACCTGGGAACTGATAACTGACAATAGGTATAATACCTACCAACAGTTCCCGACGAGTCATGTCCAGTGTACTCGTAACCTAACGAGCACCCGCATACTATCTCAAGTACGACGTATTGACGGCTGTGGGACAGGCCGTCTCCTATGCTGGGATGAGAAGTGCATATGCTAGTCTACTCCGGAGTATCGATGCCCTGTCTTGATAGTCCTACGACTAGGGACCTGTATAAGGATGTGCTTATGGATTACCCAGCCCCCATGAGTGTGAGCGCCATCACAACGCTGGTAATCAAGCAGAGATCCTAAGGGCTCCACTAATGCGTATAGGTGATATAATAAAAGAAACACATGTACACATTAAAGCAGAGACAAACCAAGTAGCATACTACCATTTCGAGCAAGATTGTATATACAACTGTGAATATCCCAAGCTTCCATCAAGTAATATACATATTAGTATGATACAGTAATGGCCTCTAGGGCATATACACTAACAAATGACGATCCCAGCTACCACCGAAATCTAAAACACAAGCTCTGAGCATGTCCTCAAGAGTCTGAATAGTACGCTCCGACTGACCGTCGGTCTGCGGGTGAAAGGCTGTGCTAAAACACAATCGGGTGCCCAAAGCTTCCTGAAGTTTCTGCCATAATCGGCTGGTAAACTGGGTGCCCCGGTCTAACACGATGCAAGTCGGAACGCCATGCAGTCACACGATCTCATCAATATAAACCTGGGTGTACTGAGAAAATCCAAAAGTGGTCTTTACTGGCAGGAAGTGAGATGCTTTCGTCAGTCGATCCACAATCACCCAAATAGAGTCATACCCTCGACTGGTCCTTGGTAGACCCACAATGAAGTCCATGGGGACCTGCTCCCACTTCCACTCAGGGATGGGCAAAGGCTGTAACTCGCCGGCTGACCTCTGGTGCTCGGCCTTGACTTGCTGACAAGTCAGGCATCTCGACACAAAGTCTGTAACATCCTTATTCATCCCGTCCCACCAGTAAACCTCTCTCAAATTACGGTACATCTTGGTGGAACCTGGATGCACACTGTATACTGATCTGTGTGCCTCCTTGAGGATATCGCGCCTCAGTCCCTCAGAATCTGGTACGTACAGTCGAGTCCCAAATCGAAGTATCCCTTGATCATCAATCACGAACTCAGAAACTCTGCCCTGCCGAATCTGCTCAATAATCTCTAAAATACGGGCATCGCCGGACTGTGCCTCGCGGATACGGTCAAGTAACTGTGGGCGTGCTCAGAAATGGGCCAGCTGTCCGCCGGTAGGAGTAAACTCGAACTGCACTCTGCTGTCACATAAAATCTGCCAATCCGCCGTCGTCTGCATCTGTACTGTGCTCAAATAAGATAAGCTACCTCCGAGCCTCCTACTCAAAGCATCTGCCACAACATTCGCCTTGCCCGGATGGTATAGAATCTCGTAGTCATAATCTTTCACCAACTCCATCCAACGGCGCTGTCTCAGATTCAGATCTCGCTGCTGAAAGATATACTTCAAACTCTTGTGGTCAGTGAATATCTGGCACGACTCACCGTATAGGTAATGTCTCCAAATCTTAAGTGCAAATACCACTGAAGCCATCTCTAAATCATGAGTGGGTTAGTTTTGTTCGTATTTCCTCAGCTGCCGAGAAGCATACGCGATAACTCTGTTGTGCTGCATCAATACACAGCCCAGCCCCACTCAAGAAGCATCACAATATACCACGAACCCGCCTGATCCTGAAGGAAATGCTAACACTGGTGCAGTAGTCAGACGAGTCTTCAACTGCTGGAAACTATCCTCACATGCCTGGGTCCAATCGAAAGGAACCCCCTTCCGGGTCAACCCGGTCAACGGTGCAGCAATGCGGGAGAAATCCTGGACAAAACGTCGATAATAGCCAGCCAAACCTAGAAATTTGCGAACCTCTGTAACTTATACCGGTCTACGCCAACGCTGAACTGCCTCGATCTTCTTCGGGTCGACACAAATACCATCTCTCGTCACCACATGACCCAAGAAGTCGACACTGTCTAACCAGAATGCGCACTTGGAAAATTTGGCGAACAGCTGATGCTCCTTCAAAGTCTGCAATGTGATACGTAAGTGCTGCTCATGCTCCTCCCAGCTCCGAGAATAAACCAAGATGTCGTCAATGAACACAATGATGAACTGATCGAGATATGGCCTGAATACACGGTTCATCAAGTCCATAAATGCTGTCGGGGCATTGGTGAGACCGAACGACATCACCAAGTACTCATAATGACCATATCGAGTACGGAAAGCGGTCTTCGGAATATCCTCCTTCCGAACCCGCAACTGGTGATAACCTGACCGTAAATCAACCTTCGAGAAAAACCCTGCACCCTGGAGCTGATCGAATAAGTCATCAATGCGGGGTAGGGGATATCTGTTCCGCACAGTAACCCGGTTCAGCTGACGATAAGCGAAGAGAAGAAATCAAGCTGGGAAGGGTAGCGCTACGATCTCCCTGAATAACAAGAACCGGCTCACCAGGAAAACTGAATCTGATTTCTTTCTCACGGCAGTCCACGGATGCATAACAGGTAGCTAGCCAGTCCATACCAAGAAGAACGTCAAAGTCTAGCATATCGAGGAGAATCAAATCAACTGAAGAATCTCTCCCCCCGATACGAACGGAACATGATCGGTACACGAAACGGGCAACAAACGACTCGCCTACCGGTGTAATAACGATAAGCGGATGATCTAACGGAGAAGACTCTCGACCCAACCTCGGTGCAAAGTACGTGGATACATAGGAATGTGTGGAGCTTGGATCAAATAATACCCGTGCATCAAAAGAACATACTGGCAGAGTACCTGTCACGACGGCATTGGCTGCCTGTGCATCCTGAGGAGTCAACGCGAACACTCGGGCCTGTCCACCACTAGTAGCTGGCTGTCCTCTGCCTCTACCTCGGCCTCTGCGTCTGCCTCTATCGCCTCATCCTCTCTGAACCGGACCGCCACGCCCACGACCTCTAGAAGCATCTGGCTGGCGTGGAGCATCATCAGGAGTAGGAAGTAGAGCTCTCTGAGGAGGTGGTGAGGGTGGTAAGGTCACATGCAGGACTGTCGCCGTGCCCTGGCGTCCCATGGTACAGTCTCTGACACAGTGGTACTGACTCCCACACCGAAAACATCCTGGCGACGACTGCTCGGTCTGTGGATATGAACCGAATAACTGACCTCGTCTCAATCCTCTGCCGCCACCATCTCGTGGAAATAATCTATCGCGGTGTCTACCCATCTGCCGCTGAGCTGGCGTATCAGTACGGATCATCTTTGGCCCAGAAATGACCGGAGTCTCAGAAATACGCTCCTCCAAAAGTAAGGCTGCGTCCATCGAGGCCAAAAGTAAGGCTGCGTCCATCGCGGCTGCGTATGTATCAAAGTGCTAGGTGCCGATGGCAAGGAATAGCTGTGTATCAAGCCCTCGCACAAACCTCTTTATTCTCTTCTTTTCTGTGTCTACTAGGTACGGAGCATATCGAGACAACTGGGTAAACTGTATATCATACTCTGACACCGTCATCCCAGGAGTCTTGCGCAGAGACTCAAAACTACGGGCTCGAGCATCTCAGACACTCTCGGGAAGAAAACGGGAAAGAAACGCAGCTGTAAATTCATCCCAGGTCATAGGAGGTAGACCTGCAGCTCGGCCTCTCTCTACTGAATCGTACCATGTCTGGGAAAGACCCTCGAGACGAAAACTCACGAACTCCACCAATCTATCATCAGAACACCTCAACGAACGGCAAATCCTAGCCATCCTATCAAGAAATGCCTGTGGGTCTCTGTCGCATCCGTACCGGTAAAAGCTGGAGGTCTCAATCTCATGAACTGCTGTAGTGAAACAGGGATAGTCGCAGTAGTAGCAGGAGTGACCATCTGTGCAGCAGGTACTATCGTGGTCTGTGCGGTGGAAGGAACGTCCTCGGACCTCTGTGCCCGACTGGACTCAACTAAAGATCCCATCATCTGTCGCAACTCCTGCATGCTGGCCTCCAATCTGGCAATACGGTCTGGATAAGACGGATTAATATGACCCTGAGGGGTAGGCGTATCATCCCGCTCGATCCTCGCCTCAGACGAGCCCGCTCGAATCTCATCCCTAGCGGCAGCCCGCTGAGCTCTCGTAGTCTTTGGCGGCATCAAAGCTGGAATAAGAAACAGGACCGATAAGAACATTGCAATTGAATCAAGGAATGCAAGGAATCAAGAAAGGAAATACAAGCAATTATGTCCTAAGGTCACTTAGGCAGAGTACCGTATCGTAAGTATGCTACGGATCATACCCACGCTATGCCACTCTGCTTAAGTCACCTACTCCATCTACCAAGGTCGTCCTACACTCAGAAAGGTAAAAGCTACGCTCTGATACCAACTTTGTCACGACCCGAAAGTATGGAATGTGACTGGCACTTAGATTACGAGACGTCTAAAGGCGTAACGTAACCTAAGTCAGCTAAAGCCCAGAAAAATCTAAACCAAAACCAAAAGAGAGAAGGAAACCTTACATGAAAACGATTTTGAAATCAATTAAGTTGCATTGAACCCCCTTTTTTTGTTTTTAAAACATAAAAAATTTCCGAAAATTTCGGCAGACTCTCTTTTGTAAATTCTATCCCCCAAAATGGGTAAAACAAGATATATAACCTGTAATCACAAAATGGCATCCCCAAGCGGGAGCTAGCTCTTCTCCCAAGGCGGATCACAACCACACGCAATATATATATGTAATCTCAAGAAAAAGAGCATAAAGAAATGCGAAATGTAAGGAAACACAACGTCGGCTCAAGTGAGCTCGACCCAAAAGAACCCACATATACATAAATCTCTCAGTCTCTGTAAGTGCACGGCGGCGCCCCGGCCGTCAATCCGACGGCCAAATGCGGAAGCGGTGATAAACTTTAAATTTTACTTGAACTGGAAACCGCCGCGCACTAATATCCGGATCGAACCATTAATTAGTCCTAGCTAACTACAAGATGGGGAAGAGAGATATACCGACTGATCCAAGTCCTCCGGTCTTCTCGTCGTCGTCCCGATCTGCTGCGGAAGCTCCGGTCTCCACCTCGTCGCCGGAAGTGCACCACATCGCCTACTTCTTTTACGGGCTCCCACCTCAATGCCGAGGCAACTCGGGGATGAAGCCGGCTACTCGACGTGCCCAAGGTTCGCTGTAGAATATCTAGAGAAGAAGTCTCATTTCGGGGTTGTAGGAATTGCCTTTGGTGGAGGGATTGAACTTGGAGCTTTTTGGAATGATCTTGTGGGATTTTTGCAACCTCAAATGAACCAAAATCCCACACACAAAATGTTGGACAACCCACCCATGAGAGTGGCCGGCCATTGCAATTGAGAGGGGAGAATGAGAGTGTCTAGCAAAAGATAATGGGAGCTATTCTCATATCATGCAAGAGAGAGAAAGGAAAACTCATCATGAAAAGAAATGATCACCAAATCAAACCCATACTCCACACACTAATCATCAACAACCATGATGCGTACAAAGTCAAGCCATCATGAAGTGATCAAGTCAAAAAGGTCAAGGTATGGTGCTCATCATGAAAACCATCATGATACAAGAATATACAAAGAACCCCTCCACAAATACTTATTTGCAACAATGCAAATAAGCCCTCCTCCACCAAACTTCGGCCATTGAAAGATACAAATGAAAATGGCCGAAACGGAAAGCAAACTGGCAACTCCAGAAAACTGGTCCCGTAATAAATTACTGGAAAACCCCGATACTGTGCATACACACCCGCATTTGTATTCCGACCGAAATAAAAATGCAATGAGACAAAATCTACACTGTACTATACTAGGATCCGGCTTAAACCAAAGCCGGCTAGTAATATCCGTTCGATCCTGATCCATACAATACCGCACGTATCTGATCGAACACTGCCATATAACCATACGGCCTCAAGTACAAACTGTCCGATCCTGATCCGTGCAATACCGCACGTATCTGATCGGACCCTGCCATATCTCCATACGGCCTCTACAACTTTTCGCCCGAAAGCTGAGTAACTGAATGTGGGGGACTCTAAAGACTCATCAACACCTTGGTTGTGGATTTAACCACTAGCACGTTAGAGGTATAAGCCAATACATAACGGGCTACCAGGTATTGACCAAAAGGGACGTCTGTGAGCGAACTCAGCCTGACTCCCTACTGAGCCTGTCAGTGACAATATCCGTACTGTCCGGTCCGTTCGTCTATGAGCATCGCATGGCGGGCCTAGGGGGTTGGTAAAAGTCAGACCCCCAAAAGCGGTACAAGTCGTGTCGGAGTGTAGCCCAGAACACCCTGAGATACTACTGGAATACCTACCAGTAAATCTCCTTGCCTCGGCCGAGGGCTTCGTGTAATGGCTCTCCTAGACACAGCACGACCTCACCCCCAATACCGGGAGAGACGAACCCCTGAAGATACGCTCACTGCCTCTATGTGGCTCGGGACTGTACCCAACTAAAACCTGTTTGCACGACTCCTTTGAGCCGTTGTAGGGTAGTAATCAAAGTACAGTCGGAACTCACACAAGACAAATGACGATCCCCAGGTCGATGAACTAACCTGTACACATGTCACCAGGGAACTGCCATCTGACGTCTGGTATATGACCAACTGGCATGTTCCCGGCGAGTCCTGTCCGGTGTACTCATAACCCAATGAGCACCTGTATACATCTTAGGTGAACCAACTGACACCAGTGGCTTGTGAGACCGTCCACCGCCCCTCGTCGGGGTCTCGACTGTATACACTAGTCTACTCTGGAGTATCGATGCCCTGTCTCGAAACTCTCACAACTAGGGACCATTTAAGGATGCGCTTATAGACCCCAGCTCCCACTTATATGATCGCCCTCATACTGCTGGTGGTCAAGCAAGAATCCTAGGGGCTCTATCAACGTGTAATAGCAACTTGTCAGGTCAACTAAAGCAGTACACGATGATAAAGGAAAACCAGATAGCATACTATCATCTCGAGTAAGACTATCCTACAGGGATAGGTCCTCCATCAATCATTACAATCACGTACCTGTGACCTAATAATTGACTCTGAGGGCACTATCTCCAACAATCTCCCACTTGCACTCAAGGCTAATTATTGCGATGTCGCATACTCACAGCCCGTGTGATACCGAACACCCAACTCCTCTACTAGTCAGTCTCACAAAGCTCGTTTGCGAAACTATTGCGTTCGAGGAATAGCCTTAGTGAGTGGATCCGCTTTGTAGTCTCTTTCTATGTCTCTCTAAATCTCAAGTTCGCGGAGAAGCCCATCTCCCGAAATGAGCAATACCTGTCTTAGAATGTGTCTGGATGTCTGATGGGACAAAGTTCATAAATGAACACCAAATCCAAACTTCTTAGACTGTATCATCAACTGAACTTAATCAGTATCCTGCGCCATGCCTCCCTCAGTATTGCCTTGGACCACCTGTCCAAAATACTGCCCCTCATCAGAAGGAAAAACTATAACTCTGACAACCTCCTTGTCGTCCAGGTCACCTGAGAAGCCTGGAATGATAACTGTCTCCTGCATGAGGCTGTCGTTATCATATCCCTAGAACATTCACTTATGTTCTAAAACTGCTTCCGACTGCTTCTCCAGGATTGGATCAATATCAACTTATTGCATCTAGTGCAAGAACAATATCTGGTGTGGTACTTGACATCTCATGATTGACTCAATTGCCTGAGCAAGTGATCTGCCAATCATGCACGTCCCTCTCCCCTTTAGTCTGTAAGACACCTTTCGAGAGGGTGACTCCATCATCTGCAGGTACACTACCGTGCATGGAGTCGTCCATTCTAAATACTCTTAGAATGCTGTCTAAGTACCCTTAATTGGGAAACCACTCAAATCTAGATCTAAAACCATAGATCTAGTAACCAGTATGTCTGATATATAATCCATTTCCTTTGTGGAGAAACCACTGTGTGACGATCAAAGTATAACTGACTGTAGTATAGGAGTTTCTTTTCCTACTCTTTGTATGTCATCCAAATACCAGGATATCACACCCTACTACCTTCTCAACAGATCCATCCCCTATTCTGATGAAGTCAAACCTATGACTGTCACGTCAGAAATAGATGATCTATCTCCGCTACATCTGCTTTAGTCTATAAATAGACATAAGCTACCTGTCCACCAATGCTTCCGCTGCTCCCACTGACTACGACAACCCTCTGGCAGAGTCATATACACGTACACTTCTAAAACTAGTTTAGAACGACGCTATATTCATCCTCCCGCCGGGTCTCGCAACCTGGAACAACAGCAATGGCAAGTGTGGGTAAACAAGAACTTCCCTGTCACCGTCCTTGAGGTTACCGGAGTACCTCTCGGGTGCCTGAAGTTACCCACCTTATCTGCGGAGTGGCCAATGGAATGTCAATCCAGATTGAATCTTTAGGTTCCTTATCAAATCTTCAGTAATCGTTTGTGGTTCTGGAATCACTTCCAGTTCTACCATACTCCCACTACTGTTTTCTGAAAAAATCCATTTTTAATAAAACTGTGGCGAGTCTAGAACAATATCGCTATTGTTCATCCAGATGGTAGAAAGTCAACCCTCGTCATAGCCTGGGTCAACCCACAAACAGCCATTACAGAAACGTGCCTTGAGTTGTCCAGTATCTGGTTTTAATCATAAGCCGGACAACTCCCCGTACCTTAACACCGTTAAGATATGAACTGTTCTATATCCCATATAGAAACAGAGGCACTGATTTAATTGAACCAGATTCAAATCATGCAGCTGTCCCCAGTGCATGTCAACTAAATGGAAAGAGGTCTATCAGCGTTACTCAACTTAGGCATACTTCCAATTATGAGTAACCTGAAAGAGAAGCAAGATCTCTTTATCATTACTATCAACTGAATACCATACACAAGTATCTACATCTTCGATCTCTTTGAAGAATCCCGATACTCGCTATACCTGGTTCTCTACTCTATTCAAATACCTATAACTTCTCAAAATTCGGACCCTGTGTTTCCGCGAAACACCTGTCTAAAAACTAGAGAAGTCATAAGTAAACCGAATATAGTACGAGGACCAACCCCTCTGTCCTGATGGACCCTGGACAACATACAATACTCTGTATAAGTCCCTTGAGTCTAATAACTCATTCACTGTGTGTCGTAGGTTAAAAATTGTACTTATGGTTAAGAAGAATTACACCCCTGTTTAATGCTCCTTACCTAACCATCCACTGATATAGGTAAATGTCACAGACATAATTTCAAAAAGGTATGTCTCACTCTATGAAAATAGACGTACAGATATATCAATTTGAAATTGGTGCATAACAGCGGATATTCAAAACCAAATATTTGCCGTCCGGCAAACAACCCAGGTGACTTCCTCAAATATCACCGATTACAACGAATCCCGATATAATGAGGATGATCACCCAATTCCCAATAACTTACTCCCACTCATCATCTGTGAAACCATACAGATGTGAGAATCTTACCTGGTAAATACATACCCTGGAGTAAGTATCTAATCGGGAAATCAGTTTTCCTTTAGCAGCACACAGTGAGACTGAAACATTGAAATGTTTCGTTGGGGTATCCCGGTATTCTTAGTAATGCCTCTTCCAGATTCACGACTGTAACCGTATAATCCTTTGCCACCTCTCCAAATCCCTTCATATGTCTTTAGTCATTACCTTCTGTACACCCCTTAGGCCAAATGGTTTTCTTCCTTCCCTACCGTTCGGCACCAGCCTATGGTTTGGAAGAAGACTATCCAATAAGCATAATGGGTGTACTGTCCCAATCCTAGGAACACTCGCAATGAGAGAGGGTGAAGATAAAAGACAACCGAATAAACCTTATTCCTATTTCTCCTGAACCAGAATCCATCCCCGAACTGGAACAAGTTCCTTTCGAGTTCGTATATAACCATACGATGGAGTATCCAATAAACTGTGGATCTTCGTAGTGATACGGAGTGTCCTGGAGAAATGCAAAGGTGATTTTAGGATTGGCGAAGGAATACTTGGTTTGGTCGTGAATATCTGTTGCAATTTACTTTGCCCTCTTACTAATCCCTTGCTTTGTCTTAACTGAATACCTTCTGCACACCATCGTTATACTAATTGGTTTTCTTCATTCCCTACCGTTCGGCACCAGCCTATGGTTTGGAAGATGACTATCCAATTTGCATAATAGGTGTACTATCTCCTAAACCAAGGAGTACTCGCAACCTGAGAGAAGCTAAAAGGAAAAGACAACTGAATAATCCTATCCGTTTTCTCCAGAACCTGAAACCATCCTCGAATAAATTCTTTCGAGTTCGTATATAACCATACGATGGTTTTGTCCAATGGAAGTGGACGTTCGTAGCAATACGGGGTGTCCTGGAGAAAAGGGTAAAAGTAGGAGTGGCAATGAGGTTCGCAACTAAGACAATCCAAAAGCCAGTGTTTAAGAAGGTTCGGTCAACTTGGTCACTGAGTCATAATCTTAGGGTCGGGTCAATGGTCGCTGCCAAAGAGAGAGAGAGAAAAGAAACACTCAGCGTGCACTCTAACCTAGATCAGAATGGTTACCAATTTATCTAATCTGGAAACCTCCCACTGTACCTCAAATTCTCCTCCAAACCTGAAAGAAGAATTAGTCGGGATCACCCGAGGAGTAAACTAACTCATTAGTGGGAATCGGGATCCAACTCTCATCGCATGATAACGTGACGGAATCCGCTCACGTCATCACACTCCAGAAGGTATGCGCATATCTGGCAAGTTTCAGTTCTTTTGAAACTCCCGATGTGATTTCTGCCCCATGCTCTTATGACCTTGACTTTGGCCAACAAATCATAAGTCACATGTCAAGTTCTACCCGTCATTCTCCAGGTTGATTTGAATCCACCCGCACAAGCCCTTGACTTTGGCCAACAAGGCTATACGACTGTTCCAAACCAACGCATCTATCTATGCTGCATATGAATAACCAATAGCTACCAAACACTGTGCCTTGACTTTGGCCAACAAACACAGCTTGAATACTATTGACTACCCATATGAAACGACGGAGGGCTACGAATGGTTTCTGGCGAAAACCTTTAACGTAAAGAACTTGATATCGTCGAAGGAACGGATAGCTTTTAAAAATATAGTGACGAAAAACCGTTGCTAAAGAGGTCACTCCCGGTGAAGGGATCTCGGCTCTTTCCCCGTAGAATGGGGTGCAGGATATTCCAAATGAATAGCATGATGCAAAGAAAAATTAATCGGCTATTGTGAAGTTAATGCCCTGACGCAAACTTTTTGTCCAAGGGGTCATTCCCTGTGAAGGGATCTCGGCCCTTGCTACGTCGACTGAGGAGCAGGATATTCTAACTGAATACCACGATGCTAAACAAAAGTGAACGTCCTTGCAATAACAGCTTTTTGAAAAGTGTTCCAACAACATCAGATTAGGTTTGTTTTAACTTGCATTGATCCGAATCAATGCAGTCCCATCAATTGATCACACCACAAAGAACGAAAATTTACTGATGTACGTATATGCCATCCGCATTCGCCATTGGGTCCCGTCATTACCCGTTAGGTTAGCTAACTAACGACAGAGCGGGGACTAGACTAGCGCGGATGTAAAACATATACAACATCTACTAATATATATACCAATATATTATATTCGCTCAAGGCGTGATAAAAATGCAACATCACAGAAATGTACAGCATCACAGAACAATACAGATATCTGGGATCCCCGGGTTTCACAGAGCCACTACTGAAACCCGACGTTCCCCTGGTCGTGTGGATAGCCTGTGCAATGAAAACCTAGACCCCTACGGGCGCGGCAAGTCACCCGCCAAAACCTGAAGCGAGGCAGCCCCCTTCAGCGACGTGAATGGACCACCCGGCACTTCACGGAATCCGGCAACTTGGGCACCCTTCCTGGGTCAACCTGTACCCCCTACGAGTGCGGCGAATAGCCCGCCAATCCTAGAGTGAAGCCCCCTCCGTCTCAATGCCATGAGATGCGGGCTTGTTGCCCTCCAGAATCTGGCTATCCGTGCACCCCTCCGCGGGGTAATCCTAGTACAGAAAGTAAAATATACATACAACGGGTACATCGACCGCAACCTGGTCGTGCCCCAAAATAATAATACAAACAGGCAGTGACGGCAGTCCACATGTCGGACGCTCACCCCGCAATATCAAATGTACATAATACAACCACAACTGTACTAGCATTGCATCCAGGCTATCCCCCACGACCGATCCGCAACATCACAGCAAAAACAGAACATCAACGTGAAAGTCACGTTCGCAAATCCGTCTAACCGGGCTATATCAGTTAGACCGGATTTACCGATCAAGTGACATTCACGGTCGCAGATATAATGTAAATACTGTGAAATAATGTGTTTAAAATATCCGATCAATCAAATTTTAACAAGTGGGCCCCCAAACATTACTGTAGCAGATCAGGAAATTCTGGGCCCAATATTAATATTCCAAAACCCCAATTTTAAGCCCACAAAGACACTGTAGAAATTTGGTGCAGGGATCTCCACAGTGCGCGGCGGAACAGCGGCCCAAAGGGGTTTTTGGCCGCGGTTCCGCGCCTCCACTGTCGAATCACCCTGTCGAATTTCTACAGTAGCCTAGTAGTCTCCAGTACATCAATATTATACAACCTGAAAAATTTTTGGAGACCAAAAAATTTCAACAGAAAACTGTCGCTTTGAAAAATGTAGATTTTGGAATTTTGGTCGATCGGAAATACAAAACACATTAAACCAAGCTAGACTAAGTTAATGGCGAGGCTCTAATACTACTGTAAGTGCACGGCGGCGCCCCGGCCGTCAATCCGACGGCCAAATGCGGAAGCGGTGATAAACTTTAAATTTTACTTGAACTGGCAAACCGCCGCGCACTAATATCCGGATCGAACCATTAATTAGTCCTAGCTAACTACAAGATGGGGAAGAGAGATATACCGACTGATCTAAGTCCTCCGGTCTTCTCGTCGTCGTCCCGATCTGCTGCGGAAGCTCCGGTCTCCACCTCGTCGCCGGAAGTGCACCACATCGCCTACTTCTTTTACGGGCTCCCACCTCAATGCCGAGGCAACTCGGGCACGAAGCCGGCTACTCGACGTGCCCAAGGTTCGCTGTAGAATATCTAGAGAAGAAGTCTCATTTCGGGGTTGTAGGAATTGCCTTTGGTGGAGGGATTGAACTTGGAGCTTTTTGGAATGATCTTGTGGGATTTTTGCAACCTCAAATGAACCAAAATCCCACACACAAAATGTTGGTCAGCCCACCCATGAGAGTGGCCGGCCATTGCAATTGAGAGGGGAGAATGAGAGTGTCTAGCAAAAGATAATGGGAGCCATTCTCATATCATGCAAGAGAGAGAAAGGAAAACTCATCATGAAAAGAAATGATCACCAAATCAAACCCATACTCCACACACTAATCATCAACAACCATGATGCTTACAAAGTCAAGCCATCATGAAGTGATCAAGTCAAAAAGGTCAAGGTATGGTGCTCATCATGAAAACCATCATGATACAAGAATATACAAAGAACCCCTCCACAAATACTTATTTGCAACAATGCAAATAAGCCCTCCTCCACCAAACTTCGGCCATTGAAAGATACAAATGAAAATGGCCGAAACGGAAAGCAAACTGGCAACTCCAGAAAACTGGTCCCGTAATAAATTACAGGAAAACCCCGATACTGTGCATACACACCCGCATTTGTATTCCGACCGAAATAAAAATGCAATGAGACAAAATCTACACTGTACTATACTAGGATCCGGCTTAAACCAAAGCCGGCTAGTAATATCCGTTCGATCCTGATCCGTGCAATACCGCACGTATCTGATCGAACCCTGCCATATAACCATACGACCTCTAGTACAAACTGTCCGATCCTGATCCGTGCAATACCGCACGTATCTGATCGGACCCTGCCATATCTCCATACGGCCTCTACAACTTTTCGCCCGAAAGCTGAGTAACTGAATGTGGGGGACTCTAAAGACTCATCAACACCTTGGTTGTGGATTTAACCACTAGCACGTTAGAGGTATAAGCCAATACATAACGGGCTACCAGGTATTGACCAAAAGGGACGTCTGTGAGCGAACTCAGCCTGACTCCCTACTGAGCCTGTCAGTGACAATATCCGTACAGTCCGGTCCGTTCGTCTATGAGCATCGCATGGCGGGCCTAGGGGGTTGGTAAAAGTCAGACCCCCAAAAGCGGTACAAGTCGTGTCGGAGTGTAGCCCAGAACACCCTGAGATACTACTGGAATACCTACCAGTAAATCTCCTTGCCTCGGACGAGGGCTTCGTGTAATGGCTCTCCTAGACACAGCACGACCTCACCCCCAATACCGGGAGAGACGAACCCCTGAAGATACGCTCACTGCCTCCATGTGGCTCGGGACTGTACCCAACTAAAACCTGTTTGCACGACTCCTTTGAGCCGTGGTAGGGTAGTAATCAAAGTACAGTGGGAACTCACACAAGACAAATGATGATCCCCAGGTCGATGAACTAACCTGTACACATGTCACCAGGGAACTGCCATCTGACGTCTGGTATATGACCAACTGGCATGTTCCCGGCGAGTCCTGTCCGGTGTACTCATAACCCAATGAGCACCTGTATACATCTTAGGTGAACCAACTGACACCAATGGCTTGTGAGACCGGCCACCGCCCCTCGTCGGGGTCTCGACTGTATACACTAGTCTACTCTGTTGTATCGATGCCCTGTCTCGATACTCTCACGACTAGGGACCATTTAAGGATGCACTTATAGACCCCAGCTCCCACTTATATGATCGCCCTCATACTGCTGGTGGTCAAGCAAGAATCCTAGGGGCTCTATCAACGTGTAATAGCAACTTGTCAGTTCACCTAAAGCAGTACACGATGATAAAGGAAAACCAGATAGCATACTATCATCTCGAGTAAGACTGTCCTACCGGGATAAGTCCTCCATCAATCATTACAATCACGTACCTATGACCTAATAATTGACTCTGAGGGCACTATCTCCAACAGTCTCATCACTAGGTCGAATATACAAATAAGAAGTGGTAGATAGAGAATACTAGATACAAAAATAGTAAAAAAAGAGATAATAGGGCTCTCGCAACCCACCTACGAGCAATGTCGCGAGTCTCAGCAAAAGAAGTCACTGACAAGATAAGTCGCCGCTACTAGGCTGATGAGTCCGACCTGCAAGACACTGTGGCACAACGGGGGTGAGTTTCCAGCTCGTGAGTAGAATATAACATCTAGTAAGGCTATCGTAAGATTGCACGCAAATGCGTCACAGCATGTATGTCCAGATGTGATGTAATACCTCTAGTATGCATGCACATGTATTCAATGTCAATACTAAATCTTTAAGTGTTTTAAATTCTATAAGTTCTGCATTCTTGACTTTAGAGGAAAAAAAAGAATATCTGTATAATAGCTAAATACCATCAAGAAATCATCTGATACCCGTGTCAAGCATCGACACCAAAAATGAAAAACACATCAGTCTTAATATCTCACTATATCAATGTCTCAATACATCGGGCTCCGTCAGTCCGGATCGGCCCATATCATCAAATCTAACGACAGCGGTCGGTATCCTCCGGATATCCGCCACACCAGACATCACCGGTAGGTAGTCTTCCCCTGCCAGGCTCATCGTCTACAACTCGATCTTCTTGCCCCGGGGTACCATACCGGGCCCACCATGTACCCGAGACGGTTCATCCACTCCTTGAATCGGGTCTCGATATCCAACAGAAAACATGAAAACTCATGGTGGACGACACATATATCACGAGAAAACCGTAACTTTGTTTTTAAAAAAAATGATAATTATGAGCTTTTGTTAAATTCTTGCGGTTTTCCCCAAAATCCAGAAATCGCAACAATACTGAAATCCTCAAGAAAATCATAATACTCAACATGTTGTATATGATAAATATCTATGATATCAAGGTATGTGATGTGATTTGTGGCTAGAATGTATGTAAGTATGAAGATGATGCGAGGAATATACATGCTATGCGATTTCATATATCGTGTATAATACAAGTGGCGATACTAAGCTAAACAGGTTCTATGGTGCACATGGCATGGCAATTACCAAAGGCATGTGTGTCACATGAATAGTGCGCATGCAACAGGAGCCAATGGTAATGGTGTTCGTGTCCTACGAAGTGATATCGCACATGTGTATATGAATATCATGCAATCTAGCAGACGATTAGCTATAAGGGTATGCAATGTGAACGAGGGGGGTTAGCTAACTAACATTGCAAATCTTGCAAGAAATAAAGTAATCCTAAGTAGGGGGCGCATCGCGCCATCAAGACGATTCCCCCATAGATGAATACATCTACTCACTTGAAAGTCTCGCTAATCCGATCCAACCACCGCCTTGCCTTTGCGCGCCGTGTCCGATGTTTCCGCGACCGATCATAGAATTGCATAACACACAGTATAAGATTACAGATTCCTGAAATGACGCAACTCACAATATGAAAAGATCGACGCTCTCGAATTTATCACAACGTGCACTCGGTGCGCGGAAAACACACGAAAACCGCTAAAACTTTAACTAAAATCGCCGTTTCGGGGCAATCGTCAAAACTAAAACCCGACTAGACAAAACCCCGCATTCGCGCACACTAATAGTCGTATAAGATGCTAATTATATCGCCCAAATAACACAATTAGATCACCTCCTAAAATTTTAGAAAAACTAGTAAGCGTTAGCATACCGATTTCAAAGTAAACGTCGCGAATTAACGATATTGCGATCGCAACATCGCACAAATAACCATTCTAACCAACTAGATAGCCAAAATCCTAACTTAAACCCACTTATCCTACAACAAACCCTAATTAGGGCATCAACACCTCTCTTGAATTTTCAAAAACCAACCAGTACAATGAAATTAACACTTTAAAATACTAATTTAGCTTATTTAAACTACAAATATAACAACTAGTTTAGGATTTATACCTTACAAGAGTTGATTCCAAACTTCCACTAGCCTCCAAGGCACCTCTTTTATTCACTTTTCAAACAAATTAGGGTTAGGGAAGGGATGGATTAGGGTTTTGGTTTGAATTTTTGAAGGAAAAAAATTAATTTTATATGGATTTTGTTGATTTTTTGTTGATTTTAGTAGCAAGGAAATGGGTAAAAAAATATGAGCTGAAGGAGGTGGCTCGGCCAGAAGTTGGGAGGTGGGGAAATGAGAGAATGTGTGGAAATTTCCACAAAGAAAATATCATCTAAGTCAATTAATGCATGTTACATCAAAGTTTATCAAAAAAAACCCTTTTTCTTTTAAAATTTCCAACCCCTTTTACCAAAACAACCAAACATGAAATGGTTTGTAAAAATTTTTGTTACACTAAATTTTAGTTTATTATGGTTCCTAATTATGTAATTTACCCAAATAAATTTGTATTTATCACTAATTAAATGTATTTTTAAAAGCTTAAAATAATATTAAAAATAATTAATTAAGGAAATTTTTTTAATTAACTAGAAAATTTTAAGTGGAATTTTAGTGACCATTTTATATTAATATCTTATCTAAATTTTGTATAATTAGGTCTATAATGAAAAATACCTTTTTTGACTTTTTACGGAAAAGACTGCAAATTTAGCCGATTACTGAAAAACTGCCTAAACGATTTTCGAAGCGTTACACTGAATGTCCCTAACCAAACAATATCATATATGTATGTGTGTTGTGCATGTCATGGAAATTATTGACGGTGTGAGTGGCATACAATCAGGGCTCGTGCAACATGAGCCGTCAATAATAGTGCAGTATCCTAAGAGCACAAGTCCAAGCACAACAAGTAAATAAGCAATGAAGTGTATCCGCAAACTCTATATATGCAATAGAATATGCGACTAATATCATAACATCTCTAGCCCAGACGCATAACGCCATCCGGGCGATTCCCCTGTAGATGTTAAATCTACTCACCAACGCTCCTGGCTAAGTAAAGCCTACCACCTGTTTTCCCTTCTTCGCAGCGTTCGAAGTCCTCGCCTGCGAACCTAAAACATAAAACAATATAACAAGTATGTATATTAGCAAACGACCAATAATAAATACAAACTACGTTTGACCGATGCGACAACACAAAACATACTCTCAAGTGTTCGTATTGTGGCTAACGTGCATAGCGATACAACGAAATCTACTCAGAGCAACAGAAACACAGAACACGAACCGTATCGGATAACGTAACGCGTGAAACGGAACACAAGAAAACAAGCAAGTGATCCCAGATTTTGCTACCCAAACAATATATAAAAGTTGCAAGTACCACGAGACCACACACTGTAGGATTACTAGGCATACGCACAAGGGTCTATAAGGCATCAACCATGCCCGATTTAAAATTTAACCGTGCCGAACAACCGTAAACCAAGATCTTAGACTAGAGATTCGGCGAAACAAAGCATGTTAAACACTTTAACATCTAAGAGTTTGGGATTACAACCTTTGTAGTCCGGTCCTTCACTTCATAAGCTCCGTGTTGTGGTCCCTTCGCTGCGATCATCATGTTTCGGACTCACGAGAGGCTCCACGAAAAGAATGATGCAAGCTACCTTCCGATCTTCGATAACAAAGATGATCTACATTGAAGTTTGTTTAACACAAGCTTTCACTCACTAAATGAAGTGAACACCCTAATCTAAATGCCTAGGATAGATTAGGATGATGAATTAGGATTTTTGCTCTCATTTATTTTCTTTAACTCACTCATTTTCATCACTAATGAAAAAGCTAGAAAGCTTTTCCATCAAGAACTAAAGGAAGAAGAAGAAGAATCCTTTTGTGATGAATAATGAAAGTCAAGTATGAGGTTAGAAATGCAACCCTAGTTAAGAATGAATCCTTAACTCATGTAGAGAAACAACCACGGTAAAGGGGTTTGGGTTAGGTTAAGAAAATATCTTCACAAAATATCTTTTCCAGAACAAAAAGCAAAGCTTCTAGAAACTTCTAGAAAAGCTTAACCCAAATCAAACCCTAACCATGTTTAATCTCCACTAAACATGTTGCATTAATAACCATATCATATTACAATATTATATATCACATATATAATATTTATTGTAACAAAATAAAATAATACAGTTAACATATATCGCATATATATCAATGTATTACCCGAGTGAGAAAAAGAATATTTTAGTGAGCTTATATCAGTTAATGTAATTTAATATATCAAATATATAATTATACAATAAATTATCGAATCAACACTTTATCCGATAATCCGGCTATTTCACAAATAACTGACTAATATAATCTGTATCAGTTCATCGAATCAACAGTTGATCCGATGACCCGGCTATATGACATATACTCGGCTGATATCTCATATCGCGATAATCTAATACGGTATCACATACACACATTGTTCTAAGTCCCGCACATATCATATATGTGGTCCTACTCCGTTTTGCCTGAGTCAAGAAACCTCTGTGTAGGACTCTAAAGAATCGTCAATACACCGGCAGTAAGTGATGATCATATCAAACACCCACAAGCTGCAAGCGGTCAGCTAAACGTAACAGCCACCCAGGTATTGAGCGATCAGAAGATCAACAAGCAAGTCTGTACATTCTCCTGCGAATCCAATCAGTAACACTCCCGTATAGTCCGGTCTCTTCGTCTGATATGTCGCATATCTCGCTTAGGGGTGGTAAACGTCAGACCCCAGTAGCTTGATAAGTCGTGTCGATATGAGGTCTATAACAGTTCGAGAAACTACTAATAACACTTACCAGTAAATCTCAGCAACCTGGCCAGGGATTTCCAGTTATAGCTGATTGGAAGAATTAAAGATAACCGCAATCAAGACGGTGTCGCTATGCAGCTAGCCGGTTGAGCACGGGTCGATCCACAGGGAGATGGTTGTATGTCCTTTCTTGTTTTAGACGAGTCAATAAAGAATGAGTATATGTTTGTTTGATTCTAACCTATGTGTTTATTTGCAAGTATAAAGTTGTTAAGAAAAAGATACGAGATTATAAGCTAAAGAAATCAGTACTCAAAACCTTTGAGCCGAATCTTGACCAATTGAAGCTAGAGCAATCGGCAACAACGTGGATTAGGGGATTTAAGCGCGGTATTCGTGGAATACGGCTTATTTACCCTTGTCCTTCCGTTCTTGTCTCTTGCTTTCGCCTCCGTCCAAACCGAACGCAACCGGTCGCGGTTAGGAATCACCGTTACCTTGTCAGGGTACGGTGCCTAACGGAGCGCTTGCGTATGGTTTGGGCGGAGTTCAATGGAAAATACGGGAAAAGGAAATGGGCAAAGAAACATTAACTTAGAATACCGTATTTTTCTCTTAACAAAGATAATTACATTCATTCACAAGAAAGAACCAAAAAGAGAGAACAAAAAGAAAAGAACAAAGAAAAGAAAAGATTACAAACAAGTAATTAAAGTGCATGAAATAAATTGGAGGTAATAAAAGTGCATGGAAATAAATTGCAAGTAATTAAAAACAAGAATGAAAAATGCAAGGAAGTAATTACAAGAACCGTAGAACTCAAAACAAGCATGGGATCAATAGCCAACCCTTAAACTTGCAAGCTCAATCAAGAGGTTGCAAGATCAAGGGAAGGGTAGAGAACAGATGTGAATTGAAGTACTAAGGAGTGAACAAAATACGACCCTTGAGATCAATAACTAACCCTTAACCATTCAAGCTCAATGAAGAGGTTGAATGATCAAGAGAAAGCAAGAATCTCAAGGGGAAGAAGGAACAAAAGAGAATGATACAAAACCCTCATCTTCATTGATCTCCCACTCAAAAGCTCTCACTACAATTTCATGGAAAAAGAATGAAGAAGAAGAAGAAGAACTATACAAAAAACACTACAAAAGAGGAACAAAAGAATGACCCTTGGCTTTGGCAAGTTCTGCTGTATTTATAGGAGGGAAACTGGAAGTCTAGGGCAACCATCAGCCCATAAATGAAGTACCCAAAATGCCCCAGAAAAACGACGAAATGAGGCGCCTGTATGGCCGCGTTTCCGCCAATACCCCCTATTGGCCGCGGAAACGCGGCCAAGTGGTGGAGTTGGTTGGTCAATTTTGGTGGCTTTCCCTGGTTTGGCTTTTCCTCGTGTTTGCAATCTTCATACTGCACAGAAGTCTGCCAGAATATCTACAGATTTCTAAGTCCAAGATTGCATTATCTTTTTCACTTTTGACTTTATCTACCTCGAGCTCCGCGCACCCATTGATTCTTGTGCAGCCCCTCTCGTGCTCTGTGCTTGTCCCAGACACGAATGACCACTGTCATATGTCTTGTCTCTGGAACTGGTACTCGGCACTGGACGGATATGGATGACCGGAACCCGGCTTTTATCTGTTGTGACAGATGTTCTGTATTTGGTGTAACTGTGGAGATTTTATCTTGATTTGCAATATTTGTACTGGAAACCTGTATTCTGTAAATATGTAACAAACACGGATTAAGAGCACCTACCTATAAACACACGAGCGTAAGAATGGGCGGTATAAAATGCAATATTCTGATATGAACAATAGCCAATCGAACACAGCGCAACATCAACTCCCGATACCGAGAGAGAAGAATCCCCTCCTATCCCTCATTGCTCCATGTGATTCAGGACTGTATCCAAAAGCCACCATTTTGCACACCCCCTTGGACATGGTATGATGGAAATCAAAGCATAGTGGGAATCACACAAGACTCTATGACGATCTTGGGTCCACAGACTAACCTGTACCAGTGTCACCGGAGTACAGCCATCTGACGTGAGGTATAATACCATCTGGGAGTTCTCGGCGAGTCCGTCCAGTGTACCCAGTCTCTACTGAGCACCCGTACACCATCCTTGATTTCAAACACCGATGGATATGGGATCATCCATCGCCCATCATATGGGTCAAGATGCGTATACGCTAGTCTACTCTGGTGTATCGATGCCCTGTCTCGATGCACCCTCGACTAGGAACAGTTATAGGATGTACTCGTCGACTACCGTGGCCCCACTAGTATGATCTCATCATTGTCCCAGTAGTCGAGTACATATCCTAAGGGCTTTATCAACATGTAATATAGAGACAATCAAAGTACATGTTAAGATAAAGTACAACCAGATAGCGTACTATCATGTCGAGCAAGAAAGTCCTCCCTATATATATCCAAGCATCCATTACAATATACATCATATGTACAGTAATGGCCTCTAGGGCATACATATAACTAACAATCTCCCACTTGCACTAGGGCCATCTGTTGTGGTATCGCATACCCAACATTTAGCTGTGGTTGAAGTATCTCATACTCAACCATCCCTTAAAAGTCTTTACTGGGAAAAAGGCCTTTATGAGAGGATCCGCGCTGTTGTCCTCTGTGTCTACACTCCTTACCTGGATCTCCCTGGAGATCAACTATCTCCATGATCAGGCGATACTGCCTAAGAATTATATCTGGATTTCTGATGGGACGGGGGTTCCTAGGCCAAAGCCTTTACTCCATTGTCACACAATGGTTGGAATGAAGTTCATCTCATGAACTTATATATCCAGACTGCCTCTTTGGTAGCATCCTTGGTAACGATGTATCTTGCCTTTAATCGTCTGATAAGTCACGGTATCTAGCTTGGAACTCTTCCAACATACCGTCCCTCCACTGAGGGTAAAGACAATGCCTGCGACTGACATTCAGTCGTCCTTATCACCCTCGAACCATTACAGTGATTCTCCCTAGGATCAATTGATACCATCTCACTACAACTAGTGAGTATCCTAACATCCAATCAGATCTATCTCATAGATCCAAAACCCAGGATTTAGGAGGTATCACTTTGATCCTATATAGAGAATCATTGTGATAAGCGGAGATTGACCGAGCGTAGCATAGGAAACTCCTTCCCTATAAAGAGTGTGTCATCCATGTACTCTACGAGGATCACCTCCATACTCTCTACTACCTTTTTGTATATACAAGGTTCATCTACCATTTTGATGAAGTCAAACTCTTTGACTACCTCATCAAAACAGACGTTCTAACTCCGTGATGCCTGATTTATCACATAAAACATCTTGCTCACGTTTCCGCTGCTCCCATTGTCTACGAAGCCCTCTGGCTGTGTACTTATAGACGCTCTCTTCTAAATCATCATTTAGAAAAACATTCATGACACCCAACCGCCAGATATCGTTGTCATGGTATGTAGCCGTGGCAAGTACGATCTGGATGGACTTAAGCATAGCTTTGAAAGTCTTAACTTTTCCATGTACACCAAGTAATCTTCTCAAGAAATACTTGCTCCTGATGGGGATTTAACCCTTCTGATAAAGCAACCAAAGTCCATACTTTGTTGGTGTATAAGGACTCCATCTCAGATCGCTAAGCATCCAGCCATTCTTACAGAGTCCCACTCTTGATGGATAACTCGAATCTAGTTGGGTCATCATCTCATGATGCAATCCTCGCTCCCACTGTCATAGAGAAACCGAAGTATCTCTCAGGTGGGTGAGGAACCCTACTAGTTCGGCGGAGAGGCTGAGGTTCGTTGGAAACTATTGAATCCTTTGGTTCTACCAAATCATCAGCTGCAGTTTGTATAGCTGGAACTCTTTCCAGTTCTACCTCATGACCAATAATTTCTTCATAAGAAATTCGCTTTCACAAAAGTGGCATGTTGAGAAACAAAAACACTTTTTCTTCCTCGGTTAGGTAGAAGATATTCCATTGCAAATGCTTAGGATATCCAACAAACTTCCACAGAACTGATTTTGCCTCGAGCTTGTCAGGATTTTTCTTTTAGACATAGGCCGGACAACCCCAAATCTTAACTTACTTAAGATATTGGCTCTTCCCATTCCATATCACATATGAAGTAGTAAGCAACTGATTTGATTAGATTCCTATTCAATAGGTATGCAGCTTCACAAGTGCATAACTCCTAAAAGGAAATAGGAAACTCAGTAGTACTTATCATAGAGCGCGCCATATCGAATAGGGTGTGATTGCTCTGCCCCGATACACCGACGTACTATGGTGTATTCGGAGGAGTAATGCTGAGAGAGAATCTTATTCTCCTTTAGAATAGTCCAGGAATTCCGTGCTCAAGTATTCTCCTCCTTGATCTCATCAAAGGACATAATACTTATACCCATTTTTGGTTCTCTACTTCTAACTTATATTTTGTGAATATCTTAAAAGGTTCAGACTTATATTTCAACAGGAACATATGTTCGAATCTTGAGAGATTATTAGTGAATGTAATGAAGTACAAAGAACCAGTCCTTGCATGTGTAGACAGGGGACTTACATACATCATCATGTATCAATACCAAGGGTTCACTAACTCTTTCTCTGTTTCCAATAAATGGAGCTGTGGTCATCTTATATCTGTGACATGACCGGCAAGTTTCACAAGATGTAAATTTAAACTAATTTAAATATGCATTTATATGTAACTTCAGCTAGTCGGGTCGCATTGATATGACCTAGTCTACAATGCCTCAAGAGGATTCGTTCAATTCTGAACTCTTCCTCTTGTGTGTGTTCTGTATACTAAGAACTGTAGTTTGATTTAGAACGTTTATGTTTTTAGATAACGTGCCTGATCCGATCAACTCTTGATATAGAAAATGATCAAAACATTATCCAACAATACAAAATTATATCTTTTCTTTATTAATAAAGAGATTGATATGATGTTGCATATCAGGTTCGGTATCTAAAAACATTCGTTCAGAATCAATGTATTCTGATAATACAGGGTGATAACTACCAACAGACTTGGCTGCAACACTTGCACCGTTTCTATCTCATGAAATTTATCACCCATTCTCAGTTCTCTACCTATCTGTAGCCCATATAACAAATTACATATGTGGGATCCCGATCCGGTATCTCATACCCAGGACGTAAAGGATACTGAGAAACAGTTCTCTATTATGAACACACCCGAAGAAGATGCATCAGCATGCACTTTCTTCGTTTAGGCAGCACGGGAATTCTGGTAATCCCCAATTTCCTGCTCTGTCTTATAACAATTATAAGTTGGAGCGGGACCAACGTTCCCTAGCGCAGTATAACAAGTGGGTTTGGTCAGTACATCCGTATTATTTTCTTGATTAAGGCGTGACATAGTTGCAACCAGGAGAGAGAGAGAGATGAAAACACTCAGCGTGCGCTTTTACAAGATTAGATTGGTTATCAATTTATCTAATCAGGATGTCTCCCACTGTTTTAGTCAAATCTTCCTTCAAACCCTAAAAGGAAAGACTAGCCGGGATTAATTACGCTCTACAAGTTCGCCAATTTTTCAGCCAGGACAGTGCCGGTACTTTGAGGGAGGATCCCCGTGCTTTCGTACGAACCTAATTAAAGTAAACTACGTTTTCCCAGGGGCTTAACCCCATTAACACCTTTCTGGAAACCTACTTCATCGGCTAATTGTAATGTGTAAAACTCTCCCAGGAGTAACCCTTACTCGCAGTGGGTATCGGGATCCAACTATCACATAGAAGGTATGCAATCTCATTGCAAATTTCAACTCTTAAAATTCCCGATAATATTTTACCCCTAGCGTCCTATGACCTTGACGCAGGCCAACAAACCATAGTCTGCTAGTCAAGTTCAACCCGTACATTTCCTAATTGAATTAAACCCACCCGCACAACGCTTGACGCAGGCCAACAAAGTCGCACGACTACCCTAATCCAATCGCATCGTATGCTACAAATAAGTACTAGTTAGTTACCGCACACTACGCCTTGACGCAGGCCAACAAACGTAGCACGTATACTAAATAGTCTTTATCTGAAATGACGGAGGGCTACGCAGTTTTTTCAGAAAACCATGAGCGTAATGAACTTGATATCGTTGTATAATTGAGTGATTTTAAATGGAGTGTTTTTTAGGCTTTTCTAGTTTTGCTAAAGAGGTTACTCCCGGTGAAGGGATTGTCGGCTCTTTCCTCATCGAATAAGGTGCAAGATATTTCACAAATACCGCTGTGCAAAGCAAAAACTATAGAAGCAATCAAAAGACAAACCGAGTTTGTAGCATCTGCTAGTTTCACTAAAGAGGTCACTCCCGGTGAAGGGATCTAGGCTCTTTCCTTATCGAATAAGGTGCTGGACGCTCTACAAGGAACACCGCTATGCAAAGCAAGAACTAGAGCTACCCGTTTTTAAACAAGTTTCTACAACATCTTTAGGTTTCTTTTATTTCATTAATCTCATTAATGATGTCCCATTTTATTATGCTTCACAAGCATCTCATTTGAAACGAAATCTGTAATATAACATATATCTCATATATATAATATAAACATTCGCCTCAGGCAGTAATATGATCTCACCATAGAACATTGCAGCGGAAGAACGTATATGAAATATTGGATATACTAGGAGGTCCGTGTTTTTAATCCGAGCCTGTATAAAACACGGATTCCATGGTCGTGATGAATAGCCAAACCCACATCCCTAGACCCCTACGAGAGCGGCAAGAAACACTGCCAATTCTGGGGTTAGGAGACTTGGTCTCGACTGCTCGAGATGGTCTCCCACTGGACCCTAGAACCCGGTTACTTGTGCTCCCCGTCTTGGGTCTACCTAATACGAAAAAGTAAATAATATACAATGGTGACATCATCCTCAACCCGAAAGTGCCCCAATAAAATAGTTTTACATACAAATGAATTTTACATCAATGAAAAAGAAGAACTCTCATCTCCCATAAAACCACCGGCTATTCAGAACACGACGATCCAATATAACATATCACAGCAACAAATAATATCTCATATCATCAACGTAAGCAAGTATGCGTATCCCGATTGTCGTCGATGTATAGCAACGAAGCCGGTGATACACCACATACTACGCTTACGGTCGCAGAAAAGAAAGTGTAAAACTACAACACTTGGAATCCGCAACCTCCTTAGACATCGCATGCCTAACCAAATGAATTCCTTAGACATCGCATGCCTAACTATTATAAACCCAGCATTTTAGTCTCATTATCGAAAACTCTTTTCAATATCAAGTCGGGCAATTCAATAAGATTCCTGACATCCTGATCGAATGCTCGTCGCAAACTTTAATAGACGGCCGCACCCCCGGATGTCGTCGACGAAGTGCACTAAGGCGGAATACCGCTGCCGCGAGCACCCGAACGGATGCTTTTGGCAACAGGGTTCTCCTACAGTCACTTGGTCGGGGCTATGGGGCGTGGCTATCTATTAAGTTTACCCGGCGAGTATCCGCTTACGCTACGTGATTGCGACGGACTTTTGATCACATCAAAATTCCGTGGCAACCGATCATCTGAGACTGAACTGCTAGATTTATAACATTCAAATTAGTTATCTCATAACTATTTGTGGATTCCAAATATTGTATCACATTCCAAATAAATAGACAGTGCTAAACTTTCCGATCGAATAAACAAATACCCAAGTTTTCCCAAATAGCTCAACATTTGAGCGGAGTTCAAAAAATATCCATCACATGCCACAGTACTAATGGTCCAGCCGTAGAAGGGTTAAGCCAACACCTCACATGTGGCAACGCCGTACTGCCCCAAACCCTAAGGTTTAGAGGCGGTTCAGACGGTCACATAATCGAGTTAAGGTTTGTGTTCTTCTAGAGGGTCCACCGCGTTACTTGCACGATTTTCCGGAAGTTTCAAACTCGAGAAAAAATCCAACTTTTGAAAAAATTTCCGACAGGGGAAACTGTGAGTTATTGATATCCGTTCGAACTTTTTAACACGTTCTAAAATTACACGGAAAAAAATAAACGAAGTTAAATTATCCGATCGAATCAACGAGTCCCCAATACAACCCAGAAAACTCAACACTCGAGCAGAATTAAAAATTCCCAGAATAATCAGGAAATACATACGGATATTACTGTGCCAAAAACAAACCCTGTTGCTACAGTTTGGCAGCGGAACCGCCGCGCAAGCCATGGTACGACCGCGGTTCCACGGCGCATTAATAGAATTGGAGGCACGTGCTGCATAGTAATTCTTGTATTTCCCTGCTGATTTTTTTGAGTATTTTTAATATGAAAAGATCAACATTTTTACAAAATTTCCAGAGAAGGGTATAATCCAGGGTTTCGGTGTTCGATCGGACTTTAAACTTCGCCTAGACTTCACCTAAAGCTCTAGCTTGGCTCTGATACCACTGCAGGGTTACTCGGCACACGCACAAGGGTCTATAAGGCATCAACCATGCACGATTTAAAATTTAGCCGTGCCGAACAACCGTAAACCAAGATCTTAGACTAGAAATTAGGCCAAACAAAGCATGTTAAATACTTTAACATCTAAGAGTTTGGGATAACAACCGTAAACCAAGATCTTAGACTAGAGATTAGGCGAAACAAAGCATGTTAAACACTTTAACATAACCTCCGTGTTGTGGTCCCTTCGCTGCGATCATCAAGTTCCGGACTCTCGAGAGGCTCCACGAAGAGAAAGATGCAAGCTTGCTTCCGATCTTCGATAACAAAGATGATCTACCTTGAAGTTTCTTTAACACAAGCTCTCACTCACTAAATGAAGTGAACACCTTAATCTAAATGGCTATGATAGATTTGGATGATGAAGTAGGATTTTTGCTCTCATTTGTTTTCTTTAACTCACTCATTTTCATCAGTAATGAAAAAGCTAGAAAGCTTTTCCATCAAGAACTCAAGGAAAAAGAAAAAGAATCTTTTTGTGATGAATAATGAAAGTCAAGTATGAGGTTAGAAATGCAACCCTAGTTAAGAATGAATCCTTAACTCATGTAGAGAAACAACCATGGTAAAGGGGTTTGGGTTAGGTTAAGGAAATATCTTTACAAAATATCTTTTCCAAAACAAAAAGCAAAGCTTCTAGAAACTTCTAGAAAAACTTAACCCTAATCAAACCCTAACCATGTTTAATCTCGACTAAACATGTTGCATTAATAACCATATCATGTTACAATATTATATCTCACATATATAATATTTATTGTAACGAAATAAAATAATACAATTAACATATATCGCATATATATCAATGTATTACCCTTGTGAGAAAAAGAATCTTTTAGTGAGCTTATATCAGTTAATGTAATTTAATATATCAAATATATAATTATACATTAAATTATCGAATCAACACTTTATCCGATAATCCGGCTATTTCATAAATAACCAATTAATATAATCTGTATCAGTTCATCGAATCAACACTTGATCCGATGACCCGGCTATATCACATATACCAGGACGATATCACATATCGCGAGAATCTAGTACGGTAACACATACACATATTGTTCTCGGTCCCGCACATATCACATATGTGCTCCTACTCCGTTTTGCATGAGCCAGGAAACCTCTGTTTAGTACTCTAAAGAATCGTCAATACGCCGGCAGTAGGTGATGATCATATCAAACACCCACAAGCTGCAAGCTTTCAGCTAAACGTAACAGCCACCCAGGTATTGAGCGATCAGAAGATCAACAAGTAAGCCTGTACATTCTATTGCGAATCCAATCAGTAACACTCTCGTCGCCTAAGGGTGGTAAACGTCAGACCCCAGTAGCTTGATACGTCGTGTCGATATGAGGTCTATAACAGTTCGAGAAACTACGGATAACACTTAACAGTAAATCTCAGCAACCCTGGCCAGGGATTTCCAGTTATAGCCAATCGAACACAGCGCAACATCAACTCACTATACCGGGAGAGACGAATCCCCTCCTATCGCTCATTGCCTCCATGTGATTCGGGACTGTACCCAAAAGCCACCTTTTTGCACGCCCTCTTGGACGTGGTATGATGGAAATCAAAGCACAGTGGGAATCACACAAGACTCTATGACGATCTCGGGTCTACAGACTAACCTGTACCAGTGTCACCGGAGAACTGTCATCTGACGTGAAGTATAATACCATCTTGGAGTTCCCGGTGAGTCCGTCCAGTGTACCCAGTCTCTACTGAGCACCCGTACACCATCCTTGATGTCAAACACCGATGGATATGGGATCATCCATCGCCCATCATATGGGTCAAGATGCGTATACGCTAGTCTACTCTGGTGTATCGTTGCCCTGTCTTGATACACCCTCGACTAGGAACATTTATAGGATGTACTCGTCGACTACCGTGGCCCCACTAATATGATCTCATCATAGTCCTAGTAGTCGAGTACATATCCTAAGTGCTTTATCAACATGTAATATAGAGACAATCAGAGTACATGTTAAGATAAAGTACAACCAGATAGCGTACTATCATGTCGAGCAAGAATGTCCTCCCTATATATGTCCAAGCAACCATTACAATATACATTATATGTACAGTAATGGCCTCTAGGGCATACATATAACTAACACACACAACCCCAGAGACCCCTACACCAAAACTCAACCCCAACTACCCCACTCTGGCCGCAAATTGCGGCCAGAAGCAATAAAACTGCGGCTAGAACATGTGGAAATGGTTTCGTATTTTGAGGGTAGGTTCTAGGTCAGTACACTAGGTCACTGTGATGGAAAGTTTTGCAACAAATATCTGGTTTGATAGCAGATCATCCGAGACCCAAAACTACACTAAAAAATACGATATATTCACGAAACGATACATAACGCGATCTAAACTGAAACTAAAAGCTACGCAACACTAAATGACTTAATTAACATAAAGAGATCATTACCAACTCCCACAAGCTCAAAGATCCTAGCTTTCAAAGCTCCAAGGCATCCAAGAGGCAAAACTAGTCCAAAGATGTGATTTTTGTGAGATTTGATGAAGTTTAGTGATAGATTAGTGAAGATTTGTGAAGGGAATGATAAGTGTTCAGTTTAGATGAGAGAGGGATGAATAAAATGATAAGTGAATAAGTGAGAGAGAAATGAGTTAGGTATGAAGAAAGGAGAGAGAGAGGTGAGTGTAAGAGGTGAGTGCACCTTGTAATAACTCACCATTAAAACAAGCCATGCTCTCAAGTAAGTCACCAATGCCACCTCCTCCCAAATCCAAAAGCCAAAAGAAATATCTAAAGGTTTAATCAAGGCAAGGATTAGGTTAAAGCAAAGGATTAGGATTAGGGTTAAGTTGTCATGGTCACTAATCTAGATTAGCACAAACAAACCCTCACATTGACGTGCACACGTGCCTGCAAGCCATAACAAATAATAATAAATTATTAATTAAATGTTATAAAATGTGAGGAAACCAAATTTGTAAACTTTTTACAGTAAACCCGCATTACCACCTAAACTAACACTAATCGAATCCAAAGGTGTTACAATCTCCCCCTTATAAAAATTCGTCCCTGAATTTAAAATTTTCACTTAGCGTGCCTTCAAAGAGATGAGTACAAAACTCCCAAATCTCGCTCGCAGCCTCCCAAGTGATAACCTCATTATACGGCTACGCCCAAGAAAACCTTCCACAGATGGCAAGACCCTTTGACCGAAGTTTCTCCACCTGCCGAACCACTACACAATTGGCTGCCGGTGAACGAAAAGATCGCGTCCAAGCTAAATGGTCTGGTGCTGAATCATGTGAGAAAGGTCATGAAGGTATTTGCGAAGTATCGACACAAGGAATACGGGGTGAATACTCAATAATCTGGGCGGAAGTGCCAAATTATAGGCAACGGAACTAACTCCCTTTAAGGATCTTAAAAGGACCTACAATCCTGGGATAAGCTTCCCAAAACTCAACACGTCATTCATTGGAAAATCCGTAGGAATACATGATCTCCCATCGCGAACTCAAGTTTACGACCACAACGGTCGGTATAAGACCTCTGTCTACACCGGGCTACTCTCATCCTGACCTGAACCAACTGGATCTTCTCCAAAGCCTCTCGACTAGCTGGGGTCAAAAAATCCTACTCTCGCGGCGTCAGAAAAACAGACTGGCGATCAACACGACCTACCAAACAAAACCTAAAGGTTGCCAATTGGAATTTCTCCTGATAACTGATATCGAAGGAGAATCGTAACAATGGCAAGTGACGATCCCAACTGCCAACAACAATTAGTACGTACGCATAAGTATATCCTCCAGAGTCTGTATAGCCTGCTCTCACAAACCATTATCCTGCGGATGGAAAAGCAGATCTAAAGCTCAACCAGTACCCAAGGCTTCCTGAAGCTTCTGACCAAGACGGCAAGCGAACAGGGTGCCTCTTTTGGATACAACATATGAAGGAACTCCATGCAACGCACAACTTAACGAAGAACAACTGAGCAAACTGAGCATAACCGGACAACAAACACCCAAATGGAGTCACACCCTATTTAGACCTGGGTAGACACCACAACGAAATTCATGGAAATCTACTCCCATTCTCACTCTGAAACGGCTAAAGGTTGCAACTCTCCAGCCGATCTTAAATGCTCAACCTTGGCTCACAACAAGACAGACGCCTTGAAATGAAATCCGAAACTTCACTCTTAATCCTTGCCCACCCGTAACTATCCCACAAGTCACGTCATATATTGGTGGAAATTGAATGAACATAGAAAGCTGACTGATGTGCCTGCTCTAGGATTTCGTGTTTCTACCCATCAATATCAGCACACCAATGCGCCCCTAAACGTAGAATACTCTGGTCACAAATCAAGAACTCCGAATCTTTACCCAGCCGAGTATGCTCAAGAATCTCTAACAAACGAGTATCGGCGGGCTGTGCCTCGCGAAAACGATTAAGGAAAAATGGACAAGCACGGACAGAAGCAAGCTGTCCCCTCAGTAGATGCGAATTTAAGCTGTACTCAACGATCGCATAAGAACTGTAAATCTGCAGAAGACTGTCTCAGAACTGCGCACAACTAGAACAAGCTAACCCCGTGCCTACGACTCCAGCATCAGCTACCACAATCGCCTTGCCACTGGTAACGAGGATCTCACAAACTCATTCCTCCACAAGCTCCATCCAACGGCCTGTCTCAACAATCAAAACCCGCTGAAGGAAGATGTACATTATGCTCTGGTGGTCCGTGAAAATCTGACACGACTCCCACACAAGTAGTGTCTCCAAATCTTCAACACATGACCACCGCGGCCATCTCCAGATCATGAGCGGGATATCCTACTCGTACTTTCTCCAACTTTCGGGAAGCAAAAGCAATAACTCTATAATGCCACACCAACACAAAATCGAGCCCCACTCGCGAAACATCACAGTTAAACAACAAAGTCACCCAAACCAGAAAAAAAAGAAAGAACTGGTGCAGTTGTCAACCGAGTCTTCAACTGCTGAAAACTCCGTACGCATGCCTCAGTCCAAAGAAAAGGAACCTCCTTTCCGGTCAGTCCAGTCGACGGTGCAGCGATACTCAATCAATCCTGCACGAAACGGCGGTAAAAACCTGCTAAGCTCAAAAATCTGCGGACCTCAGTCCCGTACAAAAGTCTGGGCTAAAGCTGTACGGCCTCGATCTTCCTCGGGCCATATGAAAACTGTCTCCCGTAACTACAAGATCTAGGAGTCAACACGATCAATCCTGAATGAACACTCAGAGGATTTATCAAATAGCTGGTGCTCTCCCAATGTCTGCAAAACAAATCCTCAAGTGCTGCTCACGTTCCTCACGACTCTTGGAAATGACCAGAATGTCATCAATAACACAATAATCAACTGGTCGAGGAATGGCCTGAAAAAATCTGTTTCATCACATTCACGAATGCTGCTAGGGCATTA
Organism: Agapanthus africanus; assembly: GCA_030015575.1. Lineage (NCBI taxonomy): Eukaryota > Viridiplantae > Streptophyta > Magnoliopsida > Asparagales > Amaryllidaceae > Agapanthus > Agapanthus africanus. The sequence goes on from JASDDO010000018.1 coordinate 180,499,543, forward strand.
GTGAGTCCAACGACACCACCAAAACTCATAAAGCCCCTAGCACGCACAAAAGCAATTTTCAGAATGTTATCACTCCGAACCCGCAATAATGATGACCTGATCCCAAACAAACTTACAAGATGTCTCGCACACTGGAGCTGGTCAAGAAATCGTCAATGCGAGGTAAATGATACGTATCCGCACCGTAACTCGGTTCAATTGACGATCAATCAGTACACAACCTTAAACTGCCGTCTTTCTCCTGACGAACAGAATAGGAGCTCCCCAATGCGAAACACTCAGCCGCACAAGCCCCGCTATAAGTAACTCTTCAGCTGATCCTTAAGCTCCCTAATCTCCACCGGCTCATCTGGAACAACGTCGGAAAACTCTCACACGATAGAAACCCGGTCCAACAAACCCACTGTGGCTCCGGTATCACGAATGAAAGCCAAGAATTCTGGACATCCTCTCCTCAAAAGCTGACTAGCGAAAAAGGCTGAATTCAAGCCGTGAGAGGCGGCACCACTGTCCCCCTGCACAACGAGAACTGACTCGCTGGGAAAGCAAAACCTGACTGTTTTCTCGCGGCAGTCCACAGACGCATAGCACGTAGCTAACAAGTCCATGCTTAGGAGAACGTCAAATCCAAAATCTCTAGAAGGATTAAAAGGACAGACGAATCCCTATCTCCTATTCGATCGGCACACGACCGAAACACGTGTCGTGCAACAAAAGAATCGCTGACAGAAGTTAACACAACAAACGGCTGATCTAGCTAACACGACTCTCGGCCCAACCACGGCACAAAGTGTGTAAAACAAACAAGTGCATCAAAAGAACATACGAATTAAGAATACCTGAAAACTCTGCATTGGATGCCCGCGCGTCCCGATGAGTAGAAGCAAACTCTCGTGTCTGCCCCCTACCCGCAACTAGCTGAACTCCTCCTCTGCCAACCTGTCCCCTCAGAGCGAATCCTCCGTGACCATGACCTCTCATAACATGAGGCTGACGCGGTGCTAAGGAACAGTTCCTGATGAGGTGATGAGGGCTCCCGCACCAGAAACATCCATGCGATGACTGCTGACCCTCCTGTGGATGAGAGCTGAACGAATGTCTTCGTCCCAAGCCTCTGCTACTCCCACAACGTGCACGAAACCTATCACGGTGACTGAACCTTTGTCTCTGGGCTGGTACACCTGCACGAGTCCTCCTCTGTTCCGGAACTCCTAAAGTCTCTGGAAGACGTGCCTCGTCAATTATGGCTGCATCCACTGGTGCTGTATACCTAACACTATACTGTGTGCTGATCACAAGGAATAACTGGGTAACAGGGGTAACAAGCTACTGTCGCTGCGGCTGACTGGCCTCAACTAACGAACACATCATCTGGCGCAAGTCCTGCATCTCTTCCTCAAGCGAAGCGATACGATCTATCGAAGGAGGATCCATCTGCTCCTGTACAGCAAGCGTACCATCCTGATCAATCCTCGTCCCAAATGAGTCAACTCTGACCTCGGCCCTCGCTGCACCTCTCTGAGTCCTCATAGTCATCGGCGGCAAAGGCTATAAATGGAAAAAAGGATTCGATAAGAACACGGAAATCGAATCACAAGGATATATATCATCAAAGAAGGAATTTCAAGCAATTAGTACTTAGGTCACTTTAGGCGGAGTACCGTGTCGTGAGTATGCTGCGGACATACACACACTACGTTACTCTGCTTAAGCTACCTACTCCATGATACCAAGGTCATCCTACACTCCGAAAGGTAAAATCTAGCGCTCTGATACAAACTTTGTCACGACTCAAAATTGGCACGTGATGGCCCTTAAACTACGCAACGACTACAACTGTAATGCAATTTAAGTTAGCCGAAAACCCAGCAATCTAAACCATCAAAAGTGGTAAGTGATAATAACAATTTTAAAACTTTTGAAAACTCAACCCAAATTCCTTAAAATCCAACTTTATTTCCTTTAAAATTTTAGCAGCACATCCTTTGTAAAAACCAGCCCCAAAAATGTGTACAACAAAAATATAAGTAAAGCATCCCCAAGCGGGAGTAAATAGACGCCTAAAGGCGGAAAACAACCACCACAACTTATATACGACGCCGTAGCGAAGAAATAAAAGACGATATAAATAAAACTGCATAAAAGACCTCCAAGTCAAAAAATAATGTACAATATCGTTCTCACATCAAGTCTCTAAGTCGTACATGAAAGTGGTAGATGGAGAGTACATGATACAACGAATATACAATAAGAAACATCGAATAACCGCAAAACCCACCTATAGCAAAACTGCATGCAGTTATCCGAAGCGGTATCCGCTGCAAAAGATGATACGAAAGATGTAAACCCGGCCTCGACTGCCCTGAGGGACTACCTGTAAAACACTGTGGCACAACGGGGGTGAGCTGCCAACTCGTGAATAGTAAATAACATATGCAGGTAATCGCTAGTATGCATGTACAACTCGAATCTAATGCATGCAAGCTGATAGCAATAAATGGCAATATGTATGCAACAGTCATGTAAGGTACTCTATCAGGTACTACTAATACATGAACAATAAATGGCAATATGTATGCAACAGTCATGTATGGTACTCTATCAGGTACTACTAATACATGAACAGTAAATGGCAATATGTATGCAACAGTCATGTAAGTTACTCTATCAGGTACTACTGATACATGAACAATAAATGGCAATATGTATGCAACAGTCATGTAAGGTACTCTATCAGGTACTACTCATACATGAACAATAAATGGCAATATGTATGCAACAGTCATGTAAGGTACTCTATCAGGTTCTACTTATACATGAATAATAAATCGCAATATGTATGCAACAGTCATGTAAGGTACTCTATCAGGTACCACTAATACATGAACAATAAATGCGGAGTATGTGATAAAACATGTCATCCTCATGGAATCCTGACCTCGTGGTAGGACCAAAGTCCATCAAGAAAATCTAAATCGTAAATTTCCTCAAATCAGCCCCTAAATTGGCTCTCATATCCTGTGGGTGTCATATATCCCGAGTGTCCAATATGAAGTAAATCTCATATATCCTGAGTGTCCAATATCAAGTAAATCTCATATATCTCGTATCCAATATTAAGTAAATCTCATATATTCTGAGTGTCAAATATCAAGTAATTCTCATATATCCTGTATCTAATATCAAGTAAATCTCATATACCCTGTATCCAATATCAAGTAAATCTCATGAAATGAATAAGTATATTTGCATGAATCATTATGATAATGTATATAAATTAGATATGTATACATATATATTAGCGTCCCATTCCACTAATATATATATATATGCATATATAACAGCGTCCCATTCCACTGTTATATATACTTAAGAGTAAAAATATCATGGAAACAAGTGTCTAACATCGACACATAAATACTGATGTATCAGGCGTTGTCACCACGACTGGCCCTCCTGATAGGTACGTATCATACGTTATCTCGAAAACCCAAGTGCCCAGCTTTGACCCTCGTCTTTTGACGTATCCATACGTACATGACACCGGTCGGTATCCCCACGATAACCGCCGAGTCATAGGTACTGTCACCGATAGGTATGGTTCCCATGTCAGGCTCATCAGCGTGGTCCATCGAAATACCTTTCTTCCCCAGGGTACCTCCGGGCCCCACCATGTACCCGCACACGGCCCATGACGCCTCCTCACATGGGGTATATATATCAGAACCGATAAATCTTATGGTGGCTGCTGAAATATCATATCAAGAGAAACTAGATTTTTCAAATAATGCATAATTTCATGAAACTACCACGGTCCTCAAATCCAGAAAACATCATGAAAAATCCATATCTCAATGCGAAAATCCATGAATATAATATATGCAACATAAAACTGTATTGTGAGCATATAAAGAAAAAGCCGCTATTTAACCGCAAAAAGTTAATATATATGTCATGCGGTTCCTAATTTCTCCAAGTCCATATAACATCAAATAAAGGTGAACATGTAGCTATAGCCTGATATATGTGTAAACATGTAGGTATAGCAAGGTATATGTATTTACCTGTGCGTAATGATGTAATACCCTCCAGGTATAAGTGTAAGTATATATGCAAGATGTACATGTAGCTGTGTCTCATATGTGTATATACCTATCACTAATGGTATAATACCATATAGGTATATGGATAACTAGCATGTAAGAATGTCAAGGCATATATGTAAGTATATAGGTATACAGGTATGCTATATGTCATATGCATAAAGGAATATGAATCAGGGTCTCAATGTCCCTAACCAAAAAGTATCATATATGTATGTGTGTTGTGCGTGTCATGGCAATTATTGACGGTGTGAGTGGCATACAATCAGTGCTCGTGCAACACGAGCCGTCAATAATAGTGCAGTGTTCTAAGGGTACAAGTCCAAGCACAACAAGTAAATAAGCAATGTGGTGTATGCGAAACTCTATATATGCAATAGAATATGCGACAGATATCTTAACATCTCTAACCCAGATGCATAACGCCATGCGAGCAATTCCCTGTAGATGTTAAATCCACTCACCAACGCTCCTGGCTAAGTAAAGCCAACCACCTGTTTTCCCTTCTTCGCAGCGCCCGAAGTCCTCGCCTGTGAACCTAAATCATAAAACAATATAACAAGTATGTATATTAGCAAACGACCAATAAGACGTACAAACCACGTTTGACCGACGCGACAACAAAAAACATACTCTTAAGTGTTCGTATTATGGCTAACGTGCATAGCGACACAACGAAACCAACTCAGAGCAACAGCAAGATAGAACACAAACCGTATCGGATAACGTAACGCGTGAAACGAAATACAAGAAAACAAGCAAGTGATCCCAGATTTTGCTACCCAAACAATTTGTAAAAGTTGCAAGTACCACGAGACCACACACAACCCAAGAGACCCCTACAGCAAAACTCAACCCCAACCACCTCACTCTGGCCGCAAATTGCGGCCAGAAGCAATAAAACTGCAGCCAGAACTTGAGGAAATAGGCTTGTATTTTGAGGGTAGGTTCTAGGTTATTAAACTAGGTCGCTGTGATGGGAACTTTTGCAACAAATAGCTGGTTCGATAGCAGATCATCCGAGACCCATAACTACAATAAAAAATACGATATATGCACGAAGCGATACATATAAGGAGATCTAAACTGAAAATAAAAGCTACGCAACACTAAAAAGACTTAATTAACAGAAAGAGATCATTACTAACTCTCACAAGCTCAAAGATCCTAGCTTTCCAAGCTCTAAGGCATCCAAGAGGCAAAACAAGTCCAAAGGTGTGATTTTTGTGAGATTTGATGAAGTTTAGTGATGGATTAGTGAAGATTTGTGAAGGGAATGATAAGTGTTCAGTTTTGATGAGAAAGGGATGAAGAAAATGATAAAGGAATAAATGAGTGAGGTATGATGAAAAGAGAGAGAGAGGTGAGTGCACCTTGCAATAACTCACCATTAAAGCAAGCCATGCTCTCAAGTGAGTCACCAATGCCACCTTCTCCTAAATCCAAAATCCAAAAGAAATATCTAAAGGTTTAATCAACGCAAGGATTAGGTTAAAGCAAAGGATTAGGATTAGGGTTAAGTTGTTATGGTCACTAATCTAGATTAGCACAAACAAACCATCACATTAACGTCCACACATGCGTGCAAGCCATAATAAATAATGATAAATTATTTATTAAATGTTATAAAATGTGAGGAACCCAAATTGGTAAACTTTTTACAGTAAACCCGTATTACCGCCTAAACTAGCACTAATCGAATCCTATGGCGTTACAGGTTTAGTGGCAGTTCCGACGGTCACAGAATCGAGTTAGGTTTTCGTTCTTCTAGAGGGTCCATAGAAAACACCTGCACGATTTTCTGAAGATTTTAAACACGGAAAAATCCAACTCTTGGATAATTTCTAGTAAGGGAAAAAATGGGTTATTGATATCCGTTCGAACTTTTTAACATCTTCTAAATTATCCGAAATAATGTTAGAATTACGACTACGAAACACTCCGAATTGCCTTCACTAAAATATAAATCACATGCAATATCAGTAAAAACAAGCAACACCTGAAACACCAAAACCCAGAGGCCAGAACACAAACCAAAAACGAAACCCAGAAGCAATTCCCAGACCGGCCAGGCCAGTTTTATTGGCCATGTCATCGGGTTGAATCCGGCGAAAAGGGTTCGTATTTGGGTGGTGTTCATGTTACATCTCATGTAACATTCTGCAGTTGCTTAAAAAAATTTTAGACACTCTGAAAACTTCGACATAAACTTTGTTTTTGTTGCGAATGTTTCGGAGTTGTTTCAGTTTCATAATTCTACAAAGATCGTCTAATTCTCTAGCATGGCTTTGAAACAACTGGAGGGTTCCCTAGGGCGGTCGCTGGGTTTTGGGAAGCATCGACCATGCCGTTTTCAAAAAATTAGCGTGCTAAAGAACCCTAAATTAGAATCTTAACTAGAGAATTAGACGAAACTATAATGTAAACATCTTTACATCTAAGTGAACAAAGAATACAAGCTTTGTAGATCGGTCTTTCACTTCAATAGCTCCGTGTAGTAGTCATTTCGCTCCAAGTAGTGAACTCCCGGACTCTAGAAAGGCTCCATAAGATGAAAGAAACAATCTTGCTTGAAGTCTTCGAGGCCAAATATGATTTACGTCGAGAAGACACCAACTCAAGCTACCTCTTCACTAATATGGAATTAGTGAAGCAAACACACTAGACTAAATGGCTAGTCTAGTAGAGGATGATGAAGTAAGATTATTACTCACTTTAGAAATTATTTTCTCACTAACTTTCTTCACTTCCCAAAAAGCTAGTGAGCTTTAGGAAGGAGATGAAGAAAAGCAACCATGGAAAAGGTCAAGTGTAGAATGGCAACCATGGATGAGTTAATATCAAGAAGGAGATGAAGAAAAGCAACTATGGAAAAGGTCAAGGGTAGAATGGCAATCATGGGTGAGTTAATATCATACACCAACCCTTATAGAGACTAAACCATTGCTAATCATAATGGTTGGGTTAATAAATATCTAATGTAAGACAAAATTAGCAGACTAAGTCAATGGGTTGTACAAGCTTCCACTAAGCTTGAACCATGTGACTAATTTCCAACTTATTTTGATTTATTTTAAATAAATTAAACCCATCATTATGATAAGTATGGTGTGAGTCCCATACACCTATGTCTCATGTATCATCTAGCATGACACAATGTTAGTGTATATGCCCTAGAGGCCATTACTGTATCATACTAGTTTGTATATTACTTAATGGATGCTTGGGATATTCACCTTATATACACAATCTTGCTCAAAATAGTAGTATGCTACTTGGTTTGTTTCTACTTCAATGTGTACATGTGTTTATTTTTGTATATCGCCTATACACATTAGTAGAGCCCTTAGGATCTTTGCTTGATTACCAGCGATGTGATGGCCGTCACACTAGTGGGGCTGGGTAATCTATAAGCACATCCTTATGCAGGTCCCTGGTCGCAGGACTATCGAGACAGGGCATCGATACTCCGGAGTAGACCAGCGCATGCGCTTCTCATCCCAGTGTGGGAGACGGTCTGTCCCACAGCCGTCAGTACGTCGTACTTGAGATAGTATGCGGGTGCTCGTTAGGTTACGGGTACACTGGACAGGACTCGTCGGGAACTGACTAGTTGGTATTATACCTATCGTCAGTTATCAGTTCCCAGGTGACATGAGTACAGCTTAGTCCGCTGACTTGACACTGTCACTTCGCCTCAAGTGTGTTCCCACTGCACTTTGATCACTACCCTACCACGGCTCAAAGGAGTCGTGCAAACAGGTAGTGGTTGGGTGCAGTCCCGAAGCACTTGGAGGCAGTGACGGTTAGACAGGATTCGTCTCTCCCGGTATTGGGGGTTGACATCGCGCTGTGTCTAGGAGAGCCATTACACGAGTAGTCCCTGGCCAGGGCAAACGAGATATACTGGTAGGTTTCCAGTGTTATCTCAGGGTGTTTTGGGCTTCGCTCTGGCACGACTTGTACCGCTATTGGGGGACTGACGTTTACCGCCCCCTAGGCCCTCCATGCGATGTATCAGACGAACAGACCGGACTGTACGGAGAATGTCACACTCAGGCTCAGTAGGAGTTCAGATGGGTTTCGCCTCGTCGGTCTTCTTGTCGGCATTACCTGGGGACCGTTACGCACAGCTAGTGCCGCTTGCGGTCTGTGGTTAAACCTACTGCCAGCGTAGTGTCGAGTCTTTAGAGTCCCACACAGAAAGCTTTTCGCCTTTAGGCAAAAGAGTAGAGGTCGCATGGTATTGCGACAGGTCGCATGGTTTTGCGACAGGGTTCGGTCACATCCGTGCACTTGTGCACGTACAGTGTCCGGACAGTTTACACTAGCGGGCTTTGGTTTAAGCCAGATCCTAGTGTACCTTATGGGATTGGATTTATCCAGTTTGCATTCGTGTTCCTCGGAACGCGGATGCGGGTGTGTATGCACAGTTGACAGGGAGGCACAGACAGCGGATTCTCATTAGGGTTGTTGACAGTTGACCGTTGACTTTTTGACTTTTTGCTCAACCCTAATGAGAATATGATATGCGATTAACTATTATATTAATTAAGTATTATGGTGACTTGGTTGTTGACTTTTGTTGACTTTGTTGACTTGTTGACTTTTGTTGACTTGTTGACTTTGTTGACCGGTTGACTAGGCTTGACTAGTTGACCATCATGATAACCATGGTTATCATTTCATGCCAAAGACTTTTACTTGCTTGTTCATTTGAGTAAAATGAGTGCATGACATGATAAGGTTATGGTTGCTTCAACCATCACATAAGACTTTTATTGATATGATGAGTTATGATTACATTGGATTATGAGAGGGTGAGAGACAAAAGAGAGCCTCATTCTTTCTTGCTCATTCTCTCTCTTGTTCTTGAGCTCTTCTCTTGCTCTCACCCTCAACCTCTTGCTCCCTCTCTTGATCTATGGTTCTCTTGTCTCATGAGTTGAGAATCAAGAACCATAGATAAAATCCCATTCTAAATCTTCTCTACTCATTCTAGTTCACTAGGTTTAGCAAACCAAGTGAACTAGTTTCTTCAAAGAACGAAGAAGGAGCTAAAGGTTGGAGCTTTCAGGTGGATCTATCTTCGGCGTACGGAGACGACGAGAAGAAGCCATCGGACCACCATCGGAGCTTTGAAGACGAAGGAGTTCAAGACAAGTTTAGGTATAACCATCTCCATCCGAGTAGCTAACTCTCTTTAGCAAAGTTTGCTAGTTTTAGTTTAGTCAAAGATCCCGACTTTGCTTAGTCCATGTTGCCCCTTGCGCTAATAATTTTATTTTTATACCGTTTCCGCCTCCCCGTAAGAACCGGGGGTCGCAACGTGGACTTAGACACAAAAGAGTGTACATTAATATATATCACATATACACTAAATGCACAAGTGAGAAAAAGAATTCTTAAATGAGATAATATTAGTTAATGCAAATTAGTATATCAAATATATAATTATACATTAAATTATTAAATCAACACTTGATTTAATAATCCGGCTATATCACATATAATCGACTAATATCATATGTATCAACTTATCGAATCAACACTTGATTCAATAACCCGGTATATCATATACAACCGACCGATAACACAAATCGTGAGAATAGAAAACGGTATCACATACACGTATCAATCTTGGTCTCGCACATATCACATATGTACTCCTACTTCGTTTCGCCTAAGCCAGATAACCTCTGTGTAGGACTCTAAAAACTCGTCAATACGCTGGTAGTATGTGGTGATCATATCAGTCACCCACAAGCCGTCAGCGGTCTGCTAATCGTAACGTCCACCCGGGTATTGCGCGATCAGAAGATCAATAACCAAGCCTGCTCATATTCCTGTGAATCCAATCAGTATCACTACCGTACAGTCCGGTCTCTTCGTCAGATATGTCACATATCTCAGCCTGGGGTGGTAAACGTCAGACCCCAAAATCCTGATAAGTCATGCCAATGTGAGGCCCATAACGGTTCGAGAAACAACTGATAAGACTTACAAGTAAATCTCAGCAATCCTAGCTAGGGATTTCCTTTTATGGCCAATCAAGTATAGCGCAACATCAACCCCTAATATCGGGAGAGACGAAATCCCCTCCTATCGCTCATTGCCTCCATGTGACTCAGGACTGTACCCAAAAACCACCGTTTTGCACGATCTCTTGAACGTGGTAAGATGGAAATCAAAGCACAGTAGGATCACACAAGACTCTATGACGATCTCGGGTCGACAAACAAACCTGTACCAGTGTCACCGGAGAACTGCTAGCTGACGATAGGTATAAAACCATCTAGAAGTTCTCGGCGAGCCCGTTCAGTATACCCAGTCTCCACTGAGAACCCGTATACCATCTCTGATGTCAAACACCAATGGATATGGGATCATCCATCGCCCATCAAATGGGTCGAGAAGCGTATACGCTTGTCTACTCTGGAATATCGATGCCCCATCTCGATACTCTCACGACTAGGAACATTTGAAGGATGTACTTACCGACTACCTCTTCCCCACTAGTATGATCTGCATCATAATCTTGGTAGTCAAGTACTTATCCTGAGGGCTTTATCAACATCTAATAGAAAGACAATAAGTGTACATGTTAAGATAAAGAGCAACCACATTGCATACTATCATGCCGGGCAAGAAAGTCCTCCCTATATATGTCCAAGCATCCACTATAATATACATCACATGTATAATAATGGCCTCTAGAGCATATATATAACTAACAAATCTCGCTTTGAACGCGGGCGGTCTTCTGATTGGGATAAAATTTCTTAAGGAATGCTACAACGAATTCATCCCATTTGGCAATAGAATGTGCGGTAGTGTTATAAAGCGATTTTTCTGCTACATCGCTCAATGTAAAAGGGAGAAGACATAATCTCATAGCATCCACAGAAAGTTGTGACATGCCCATCATTGCACATACGTTTTCGAATTTGTTTATAAAAACGTATGCGTCTTTAGATTCAAGCCCGTGAAATTTGGGCAACAGTTTTATGAAGTGGGTTTAATTTCAAAATTATCCCCATTGGCTGGTGGAATAGATACACAGGTAGGAAGGGGTCCACGCATGGGGTAGTATCTTTCTTGGAGAGATGCGCGGTGGATTCTGTGCAACTACGGGTGGTGGCAGGATGGTGTTATAATCTGATGGAAAACTGTCCATCTCGGTCAATGTAGTTGGTGTAGGGAAAAAGAAGATGAAGAAATACCGACTTCGAAGTCGATAGCAGAAACGAGGACAAGACAGGCACTAGAATACTGTGTCCAGCCGAGCATGCACTAAGAAGGTTTAGCGCACGTGGCAGCATGTGTGAGAACTTAAAAATTGGTTTGTTTTGAAAAGTGTCGGACGTGAGACAAATCACACAAAATTTGCACAAACAACCCTAGAACTAAAGTTACCTAGGTCAAGTCACTAGACCGCTCCTAGATTTCCAAAGGACAAGCCGCATGATCAATTCTCTACCACCTTTTTATTACGCTTGTAGCCAGGTAAGTGCCAGGTATGCGGGAGGTATCCGCTATACGAATCACCGAAATAGCGGGCCTAATTAAGTAACAACTTGCCTTAGTCACACTTGCCCAGACACCATAAAAGTGATGGGAACAAGCGATAGATTACCCACGACCTTCCTCTATCCTTATTGAGCACAATGGTTCTTAGTGACTTGGTCTAGATATTTTTTAATTAATGTAGGATGATGCGGATGCTCGTTTTGTGATTTGTGGAGCTTAAGAAGGGTGATGAAATCCCCACCTAATCTGAATTGTGGTCTTGCCCCTTAAAGTCCGTATTATAATATCCACAAACCAATTACAAAAATTGCAAAATGATTTTTGAGCGGTGATATTTTGCAAAGAATCCTGCAGAAAAATAGATTATTGAATTTTTCAGAAGAGAGAGAAAAAGATAGAATAGTTACCAAAGAAATTTGGATTCAGAATTCCCCAACTCCACCGCCAACCGCCGCAAAATGCACCTTTTTGTCGCGGTTCCGCCGCTATTTAGGGTGTTCTTTGTTTAAGTTTTTCACTGTGGCCTCCATTTCTCCTAGGTGTCTTGATGAATGTCTCTAAATCTTTATCACCTCGCTCGATTGACTCCAGATTCTCTCACAAAAATAGCACACTAATCGTTAAATAAACAATGTTTTGTTTTATTTTTTTGATATGAATCAAATAAGAATTCAACACGAATAACTAGAAAAAAAATTACGCATTTATTCTCGGCAACGGCGCCATTTGATTGATTTGAAAAAGTGTTGGTAGAATAACGGCAATCAATAACGGTGTCGCTCGTAGCTAGCCGAGATGGGTACGGGCCGTCCTTACGGATTCGTGGAACTTTTAATCTTGTTTGAGACATGTTGATTAGAAAAGAGAAAGGAGAATAGAGAATAGTGAAGAATAGATTCTATATCTTTGGTAAATACGGATGTAGAATATATATTTTCAAGATCTAGTTTAAATAAGGATATAAAATATATAAGAAGAAGGCTTGTAGGATTCGTTTGGATTTAGTAGTCATGGATGACTAATAATGATTACTCCTTTTATCTATTGATAGATTTAAAACTAGATTGATAGTGATGAATGAGGACTAGGGTTCTTGGAAGAAACCAGGGTTTCCACACAATTGACCCTTGTTCTTTCTTTGATCTCTATTCATGTCTAGCCCTTAAGAAAACAATTGTTAATCTGAACTCAAATCGCGGTCGAGACTATCAATAAATTGGTAGCGCGCCCGATTTGGATGTTTACGATTCATTTGCTCAAATTTATAAACATCATAAGACTTATTAGAAGTTAAAATATTTTCTCATCCATTATTCTACCCTAATCCTACGAACCCTAGCAAGCTCGGAATTACTCATGCATGTTGTGAGAAGAAGAAGAAAGGATAGAGAATGAGATCATAATTAAAATGCATAAAGTAAAAATACAGAAAATAAATAATTAAACAAAATGATCTACCTTTATTAATCAACTTCACAAGTACAAATCCTACGAATTTAGATTACAAGAGGAAGAAGTTGCTCTCAATCTCTGCCTCGTAAGAAGTAGATGCTCTGTCGATTTGCACATCGCCCTATCACGTCGAATCATGGACCTGTCGTGGATCTCTTGTTCTTTGATGGTGATTTGCTTAGTGTAAAGGTGATGAGTTTTAACTTTTGCCATCGGTCCTTTATATAGCCCTCAAATCAGAAATCCTAGATCCCATAGGTTTAGACTTGCCATAAAGATCCACTTTCTAAGTTTTCAGATCCTATGATTTTATTGGGAGATTTTTGATCTTGACATCTTGAATATCTTGATCTCTTGACCTAATCTAAATCTGCACAAAATCTCCATGAATATTGTTAGTAATATTTATTAAATCAGAGAGAGTAACTTAATTACTTTATATGCTAATAAATCTTTAAGAAACTTGATTAAGAATATTTGGTATGATATGCATCATTTAATTACTAAAATATTATGCATATATTTTGAAATATTATTCTAACCATTTATATGATATTACATCTTTTAAGAATTTTGATTAGAATATTTGATATGATATACATCTCTTAATTACCAAAATATTATATAAATATTATATGCATATATTTTCCTTCTTAATATTAATTATAATATATAAACATATGGAAAAGAGTATTTTGCAGATAAACCCATATATGTTCTGTATTTATAATAAACACCTTTCAATATTTAAGAAAAGTAAAGAAAATGTTATATCAAAATTGCAATATTTTCGACTGAACAACTGTCTCTCGGATACATGTTGATAAAGCCCTTAGGATGTTAGCTTGACTACAAGGACAATGATACAGATCATACTAGTGTGGCTTGTGTAGTCCGCAAGCTCATCCTTTAACCGTTCCTAGTCGAGGGAGTATTGAGACAGGGCATCGATATTCCAGAGTAGACTAGTGTGTACGTTTCTTGACCCTGTATAGGGCGATGGTTGATCCTACATTCATTGGCATTTGACATCAAAGATTGTACACAGGTGCTCATTAGAGAATGGGTACACCGAACAGGACTTGTCGAGAACTCCTAGTTGGTATTATACATATCGTCAAATAGCAGCTCTCTGGTGACACTTGTACATGTTCGTCTGTAGACCTGAAATCGTCATAGAGACTTGTGTGGTTCCCACTGTGCTTTGATTTACTCCCTACCACGGCTCAAAGCAATCGTGCAAACAGGTGGATTTTGGGTACAGTCCCGAGTCACATAGGAGGGGATTCGACTCTCCCGGTATTGGGAGTTGATGTTGCGCTATATTCGATTGGCTATAACAACATGTCCCTGGCCAGGGCTGATGAGATTTACTGGTATGTGTTATCAGTAGTTTCTCAAACGGTTATAGGCCACACCTTGGCATGACTTATCATGTTACTGGCGTTTGACGATTCCACCCCTAGACTTGATATGTGACATATCAAACAAAGAGACAAGAATGTACAGTAAGTGTTGCTTATATGCTTTGCGGTAGTTTGGACAAGCTTGCTTATTGATCTTCTATTCGCTCAATACCTGGATAGCCGTTACATCCAGCTAGTATAACTGACGGCTTGTGGGTGACTGATGTGATCATTACCTACTGCTGGCATATTGACGAGTCTTTAGAGTCCCACACAGAGGTTTCCTAGCTCATGCAAAATGAAGTAGGGTACATATGGTGATATGTGCGGGAGCTTGATTAAATACGAGTATATGATACTATTTTTTAATCTCGTGATATGTGATATCGGTTAGGTTATATGTGATATAAACGGGTTATTGAATCAAGTGTTGATTCAATGATATGTTATATGTATATATGTATTTGATACTGGTCGGTTATATGTGATATGACCGGATTATTAAATTAAGTGTTGATTTGATAAAGTGATATACATATAAATGATATTAGTCGGTTATATATGGTATAACCGGATTATTGAATCAGGTGATGATTTAATAATTTGATATATATTTTTATATTTGTTATATTAATATATATTAACTAATATTGTGCTCACTAAAGATTTTCTTCTCTTTGAAATACATTTAATATATATTAATATGTGTATTTATATATTGTGTCATGGTGGATGATACATTGGACATGGGCATATGTAACTGACACCAAGACTAAAGATTATTTGGGTGTAAGAGTAATTCAAAATTTGGTGGAAAATGAGTATGGCTTAGATGCTTGTTGAAGCATGTAGAAGCCATGACTCATTCTACTAATTTTGTTTTACTCTAGATATTTTATAACCCAACCTTTATGTTTAGCCCATGGTTAACTCTCTACTTATCACATGATATATTTTCACACCCTAGTTCATCTTCTTCATCTCAATTTTTTCTCTCTAGCTTTTCATGAGGTGAGAAAAGAAAAGGACAAAGTGATTTCTAAAGTGAGTAAAATTCCTACTTCATCTACATACTCTCATCTAGCCCATAAGATTAGGTTGCTTACTACTTTAATTTCTTGATTAGTGAAGAGGTAGCTTGAGTTAGATTAACTTCAAGGTGGATCGTCTTCGGCCTCGAAGACGACAATGTAAGCTCGTTGCTTTCACCAAGTGGAGCCTAAGAAGAGTTCTAAGGAGCGCTACTTGGAGTTAAATGACTACTACTTGGAGCTTTAGAGGTGAAGGACCGGTCTACAAAGTTTGTATTCTCTATTCACTTAGTGTAAAGTTTGTTTACATGCTTTGAAACCCTAATTCTCTAGTTCGATTCTTGATTAGTGTAGCTTAGACCTCTAGATTTTTTAAAATTGCATACTTGATGCCTGTCGAAATCTACTAGAGATGCTAAGACACACTTTCATGGTATCATAGCCAAGCTAGAGCATTAGGTTTGGTCTAAATGACATTAAAGTTTTCGATCGAATTTCGAAACCCTAATTTTTCTAAGTTTCTGTCCAAATTTTCAAAATTGAATTTTTCGAGATTAAAAATATTCAGAAAACCATGCAGGGTTTTTTATGCAGCCCCGAGAAAAATGAGAGCCCAACTCGACTAAATGGCCGCGCAACCGCGGCAAAACATAGGATTTGGCCGCAGTTCCGTAGCAATGTTGGTGAGTTTGGGACTCCATTTTCTTGTGCTGCTCCGTAGTGTGATTTTGCACTTTCTGGGTATTTTTTAGTGAGGCTGAAGTGTTGAGATCTCTATGATTTGTAGGTGTTTGAAAATATCGATCAAATTGTTTAACATCATTTAAATATATATGATATGTGCTACAATATTTGGAATGCACATTAATTAGTTTTGTGAAAACTAGTTTGTGTTTTGTAAATCTCGTGTTTTAGTCTCTTTTGATCGATTGCTACGGAGTTTCGATTAGGAATAAAACTCCGTCGCAATCTCGTATTGTACGCGGATAGTCGCCGGGAAACGCTACTAGATAGCCATGCCCCATAGCCCCTATAACACTTTGAAAATCGTTTAGTAGTTTTTTTCGATAATCGGTAAAATAATCGGTATTTCCGTAAAATGTAAAAATAATTATTTTTCAATATAGGCCTAATTATACAAAATTTAGATATGAAATTGCTAGTAATTGGTTAATTAATTGTCACTTATAAATTTCTAGCCGTTTAAAATTTTTTCCTTAATTAATTGTTTTTAATATTATATTAAGCTTTTAAATATACATTAAATTAGTGATAAATACAAACTTGAATGGGTAAATTACATACTTAGGAACCATTACAAACTAAAACCTAGTTGTAATATAAATTTTACTAAGACATTTCAATTCTAGTTGTTTTATGGTCAAAACAATGAAATAAAATGAAATTTTAATTAGAAATTGATGTGATAAGCATTTATTGCACCTAAGAGATACTTTCTTCATAGAAATTTCCACACAATTCTCTCACACTCCCCACTTTCCCCTTGGCCGAGAGCCTTCCCTGCTGTCCCCATTTCCCCCCCCCCCTCTCTTTTCACTTCAATTTCATCACAAAATCCATCAAAAATCCACAAATTTCTTCACAAATTCAAAACAAATCCTCATTCTATCTCTTCTCAAGCCAAATTTAGTTTAAAACATGGAGAAAGGAAGCATCTTTGGAGGCTAAGTGCAAGTTAGGGTTCAAACTTGAGAGGTAAAATTCTAACCTAATAGTTAATTTGTAGTTTCACTATGCTAAAATAGAACTTTGAAGTGTTAATTTGATAGTAATTGCTTGTTTATGAAATTAAAGAAAAGGGGTTTGATTTTGGAATTAGGGTTTGAAGCATTGCAAATAGGTTAAATTAGGTGTAGTGGCTATCTAGTGGTTTAGTTTGGATTATTATGCTATATTGTGATCACTATATCGTTAATCCGCGATGTTTGCACCAAATTGCAATTTCAGTGCTTACTAGGTTTTCTGTATAATTAGGTGGCGAATTAATTTGGAAATGGTGGCTATATTATTGGCATCTCCTACGACATTTAGTGTGTGCGAATGCGGAATTTGGTTTGATCGGGTTTAGTTTTGATGGTTGTTCCGAACGACGATCCTAGTTAAGGTTATAGTGATTGTCGTGTGTGTTCCGCGCACCAAGTGCAGGTTGTGCCTAACTTGTGAGCGTTGATGTAATGTTTCCAAAATAATAAAATATTATTTTCGGGAAATTTTATAATTTAATATTATTTTAATGAATATTTTAATATTCTGGTATAATTAAATACAAATAAATGGGAAAAAATTATGGAAAATTCTAAAATAGGGTATTTTATGGAATTATGCCATTTTAAAGTTTTAAGATTAGTTATATGCTAATTTGGTGCTAATCGCGATTAAAAATCGCTAATTGGATTTTCAGTTTTTTTGTGCAAAAATGTGCACATATCATTTTCCACACTTGTTACACTTGTGTTACATTTCTATTGCCATGGTTGTTCTTCTGGGTTCACTATTGGAGTGAGAAGGAAAAGAAAAAGGAAAAGAAAAGGAAAAAGGTAGCATGATGATGAGAGAGAGAGAGACCAAGTCAACCCTGACTTTATGAACCATTCCCCATCATTTTCCCCTTCTCATTCTCTCTCCTCTCCCTCTGTTTGAACTGCTGCTGCCCTTCTCCCTCTCTCTCCCTCTTCATGAAACCCTAGATCCACAATGAAAACAAAGCCAAAACCCCATTCCCACTTCACAAAAAATTGTTCCCGAGCTTACTAGCTACACATTGAACCTAGCAAGATTGGATTTGGTGGACTTTGAGCAACTCAAGAATTTTCTTGAGTTGCCAAAGGAGGTAATTTCTGCACCTATTAGAGTAGTATCTCATTTCTTGTGCATCAATACTAGTTTTGTGTCGATATGGTGCCGTTTGGTGGATTTGTGAAACTTTAAGTTAGGGTTTAGGGTAAAACTGAAATCAAAGATGAAATTGAGGGTGGTAGTGACCTTAGAACCCCTGGTGTTATGTTATTTTGGACCAAACCTGAAGCAAGAAACCAGAATACGGAATTACGGAATAGATATCGGGGAAAACTGTAAATCTGGGAGTGTTTTGTAGAATCTGCTATCACCCCGAGACCCCAAAAATAAAACTGAGTTGACAGAGAGATATGCAGGCACCATGGAACCACTACACCAAACCCTAGCCCCCAACTCCATAGTACGGCCGCCAATTTATTCCTTCTGGACGCAAATTGCGGCCAGAGCAGGAGGGGATTGCCTCGATTTTTGTGCATGGCCCTATTTCCTCTAGTCTTGACCCTGGGTATGTCTAGTTTTGACTGATTCCAGTTAGGGTAAAATCTGGGTTGATTTGCTTGAGTTGGTGTATGATTTACGACTTGTTTTAGCATGGATTTTGGTGTTTGGTGATTCGTTTCTGTCGGGTGGCGTTTGGACGTCAACGACAAGTGGATATTGAACGTGTTTATATGCGAGACGATAGGTTTTTACCTATGTGAGTAGCGTGTGCTATTTTGGTTTCTGATGTGATTTTCATATGCTTTAGCGTTGTGATATACTTGTAGGTACCCTACGTGATGTTGAGGTAAAGAAGATGAAGATGGCGACATCGGCACCGACACATGAGAAGCAAGGTGAGTAGATTTATATCTACGGGGAGAAGTCGGGTGGATGGCGTATAGCAACCCTGCAGTCCGTGGTGATGTATACGAATACGTATACACACATATATTTATTATGTGTTGTTTAGGATTATTGATGGTAATAATGGTATTATTGGTGATAAGGATGTATTGGTTTAGTATAGTGCGAAACCCTAGAGTAGTGGTTGCACCCACACATCCACGTAAACATATACTTGCATGCATTCTTTCATTTATCTGTGCGCATATGGCGGTGTGTATATCAACACATGGGTATGGGACTATGTGTTCATATACGGGATTGAGGATGATATATAGGATTGAGATGAGTCTATGAGGTTTGATTGAGGCCGTGAGATTCGGCGATATGATGGAGTTCGTATTTGAGATGTGATAAGATGGTAGTGATACCGGATATGTGATGAAATGAATGGGATATTGACCCGTACCCAGCTATTGGGATGCCGTACGACGATTTACCGTACGAGCTTTATATTGATATTAGATCCGCACTCATGACTCGAGGATGTTATGTGATATACTGTATCGTACGTGATACTATTGAGGAGAGATCACCGACTATATATATATATATGTATATCGACTCAGATTTAGGTGGCTTCCATACCCCTCCCGATTGACTTGATTGTTGGGTTCGTAGTTCGCATAGTAGGCGTTAGACTAGACCCGAGTATTACCTATTTCAAAACTAACGAATCGGTGATATTTTAAAGATAGGCAAAAGGGTTTATACGGATATTTTCAAATGACGCATCTTTTCTTAAAATACCGTAGCCCTTATTTTACCAAAAGCCCTAATTCTTCTTATTTCAAAAGGCAAGGTTGCATGATATATCTATTGAGGCAGGTTCTCTACTGTTGCGTTGATTATTCGATTCCGCATTTTCATGTTATTTGCATTGCATCGCTTGTATTGTTGATATATTTCAGTCATGCTGCTAGGACACCAGCACCATTATCGATGATGCGTATGTTCCATGTACACTTGTTGCCGGCTCACACACTTCATCATCGATAATTGCCATGTCACTACACTGTAGTACTGTTGCATTCAGTGTATGTCGCTTACATTTCATTACATGTCGCATACATCATGCTTTCTGATTATACGCATTGAGATATGTTGTTTCCATGATTTTTCTGGTTTTTAGGAACCGTGGGTGTTTCAAAAAGAGAATATGTAATTGTTTTAAAACCCGGTTACCCTTGATATGATATTTCAGTGCGTCCACCATGTGTTTTCTCGGTGCTGAGAGGGACATGTGAAACCCGATTCGAGGAGGCGGATGAGGCCGATTACGGGTACATGGTGGACCCGGTATGGTTCCCCGGGGCAAGAAATGTTTTTCGTGGAGTAGACGATGAGCCTGGCAGGGTAGAGAGTACCTACCGGTGATTGGTTGGACCTGGCGGTTATCCGGAGGATACGGACCAGAGTCGATAGATGGATATGGGCATACTGCCGGGGCCGAGGGCCGATACCGCAGACAGAGCCCGTGGGCCAATCCGGACTGACGGAGCCCGATATATGATGATTTACGTACCGATGCAGGGCACAGTTTTCATGATGTTTTCGAGTGTCGATGCTGGGCACTCCGATTCCATGATTTTGACGTGTCGCGAGGGACACAGATGGTTTATATCCTCATATTATTCCCATGCACATGCTTTATGATATTTACATGCATGATGGTTATTGTCATTGGGTGACGAGTGGATGGGATCCACGTACATGCAGATTGATTTCATTGATCATACCTCACATTTATGATATGCTGTTACCTGAGGCACTGGCACGGGCAGTTGGCACTACACTCATGTATAGAGATTACATTACCGGTTTGGCATGCTGCAGACTTATATTATTGAGGTTTATTTATATCTGATCGTATTGACCTAGGATGGGTCATGCATTCGATCTCTGCTTGTAGATATTTTTCTATTCACGAGTTGGCAACTCACCCCCGTTGTGCCACAGTTCTTGCAGGTTTTGCCGTACAGATTCCATAGCGGCATTTCTGGCACACTGCTTTCTTATGGGTGACTTGCTTGGGTAGGTGGGTTCTTTTGTATCAGAACCGCCATTGTACATGTATTATTCATTGTATCTAGAATTCCATCAACCAAAACTTGTATATTGTTTCAGACTTAGAGAACAGTGTTGTATTATTTCGACCTTAGAGTCGCGCTTGTAGTATTACGGTTTTCTAGCTGTTTTGAGTTTCTTTTTGGGTTTTGATCCTCGTCCTTTGGCGTTGTATATTATTATTGCTTGCGTGGTTATGACCGTCGATTGACGAAGAGCTAGCTCCCACTTGGGGATGCCTTTTATCATTTCATATATATTATTCTTGTTGTACCCCGTTCGGGGCCAGTTTTTACAAAGGAAACTCTGCCGAAATTTTCAGGAAAGGTTACACATTTTTAAAAATGCATATTCGGCTTAGTTTTTTAAAAACTTTGATTTTTGAAACATGATTTGTTTACTTCTTAAAACCAGTTTTCCTTATTTACTCTTTAAATGGTTTTAGATTTCTGGGCTTTTGGCTTACTTGGATCAGATGGGGTCCTATAGACTTCATATGGTTCAAGGGCCAGTCACGTGCTCTTTTGGGTCGTGACAAAGTTGGTATCAGAGCGCTAGGTTGACCTTGGTTCGAGTCTAAGTTTGACTATGTGGAGCCTAGGGCGTTATCTATATACGGAACTTAGGCTTGACCTTACGGAACTTAGACTTAGTCGAGGGGGTATTAGACCGGAACTTTCGTCGCGTAGGATGACCCTTGGTTGATGGAATAGGTGACTAAAGTAGATTGACGTACCGTGGGTTTGTTCCGCGGCATACTTAGGACACGTCACTCCGCTTAAGAAACCTTAGGTTGTACATTTCCTTGCACCGTATTATATTCCTTCCTATGATCTATCCTCATCGATACTGGTTATGGTTTTGCCGCCACGATTGCACGGGCAGAGTGAGCTACGGCTCGAGTTGCGTCAGCATGAGCTCGTCGTGGACGAGGACTGACCAGGGCATGATTCCAGAGGCATACAATTGCATATTGAAGAGTCGTCTTTTTGTGTTTTCGCGACATGAGCGTCGAATTGATCGCTTTTATGAGATTTCTGGATGTGCTGATCGGCACCAGAGGATTGAGCCACTGATAGAGGCCAGCCAGGATGTGATGACCGTTGACATTATCTCTTATCTAGGATGATTGCGGTGTTGTCCAGCGCACGGACGAATGAGCCAGTTGTGCTGCGAATGATGAGATATCGCCCAGGTGATTTGAGCTACTGCAGCATGAGCATATTCTTCGAGATATGATAGTGAGTCGCTAGTCACAGAGGATTAATGACTAGGACATGTGGTTCGTTTGCTTACCCCGATGCGAGGTCAGCAGATAGATTGATTCCAGCTAGAGGCGACTTCACGAAGATTCGTTGAGAGTCGATTGAGACGATCGAGTGTCAGGAACCCATTTTCCAAGTTTAAAGTATTCGGAAAGACAAGCAAGCGATTCTATGGACCCTCTAGAAGAATGAAACCCTAACTCGACGTAATTACCGTGTGAAAGCCTTTGAACCTTAGGGTTTGCGGCAGTTCCGCGGCGCCATTCGTGAGGCTTGGGTTTGCCCTTCTACGGCTGGACCACCGATGCTGTGGTATGTACTCGATGCTATTAAACTGTACCCGAGATGTTGAGCTCTTGGAGGATTGTGAGGTTCTGTCGAGTCGATCGGATGGTTCGACATCTTTCGGATCTTGTGGTGGGGCACTGCTTGGGAGACTCCAGATACGAGCATAGCCGTTAGAGCGCAATCTGTGTAGCCACGATAAGATGAGTCCGAATCAGTCGATATTGAAGCAGAGTGGAGTAAAGAGTTCGCATGAGATTTCGACGAGATGACGTTCCACTCCGCCGACGTTAGAGATGCAATATGCACGTTGAGGACGTGATCGGCTAGATATCTCCTACTGAGTGACAAGGATACCGAGTTCGTGAGTTCGTGTCCGTGTTAAAGACTTCGGATGGACCGTAGCCGAGGGCATTGCAGTGCGCAGATAGAGACGTGATGTCGAAATGGTTGATGATACAGACAAGCGGGACAAGAAGTTCGCGCGAGATGCAGACGAGCCGGTGCTACACCCCGTTAAGATTAAAGGCCGGATATGCATACAGAGGCACAGGGATGCGACCAGCTTCCGAGGAGATGTTGTACTAAGGGCGCAGGCGTCCAGAAAGCGAGGAAAGATTATGCCAGAGTACCAGCCTCCGTACAGTTTGGCTTAGGCAATATCAGAAGAGACCTTGAGTAGGATTCCTTCCAGTACACTGTTGCAATAAGATTTGCACCAGGAGCAGATGCGTGATGTGCATTTAGAGGACCAGAGGTCGGCGCTAGAGATGTGCTGCGTTACAAGCGGTCGTGAGGATTGACCGAGAGATGACCAGGGAAGTGCCATAACGGAATCGTTCCTGTCAACACACCTGACCGGGCCGATGAGCCGATGGATTGCGAGATTGGTAATCCACAGGGAAGATAAGGAACCAGAGGCAGAGGACGCCAGCCGCGAGCATGAGGCAAGTAGATATCTTGCGCCGCTAGCATTGGATGTACCGGCACCTTCTCGACCTCGAAGGAGGATATACCGACGACGGTATTTATGATTTATGATTTGTGATTTTGTGATTTGATTATCACGTATCCGTCATCTTGGATTTCGGTATTTTGTCCATTCTGTTTGCATGATTTAGTCTTGATGACTGAGTTTCATGGTATTTGATTTTTTTTGCACCATGGTTGCACCTACTGGGTATTTATACCTTGCGCATAGTTATTATTCTAGAGGTATTGATGGTGATTTCATGAACTTTTAGTGTTTTGATTTGATTTGTGCACGCTGATGCACACGGTTGTGAGATTTTCCATCGCGGTACACTTGATCTTGATTGAGCCGCATTATATATTGTCGATTTTGACCCTGATATTTATGATTTTTGCACTCCGTGCTTTCGATTGGACTTACGCATGTTCGACGTTTGCTATTGGATTTTGTGATTCCGTGCATGTTGAGTGCGCAGGGTTTAGATTTTCATTCGTGCACGATGGATGCACCGATTTGGATTTTCGCGCATGTTGGGCGCATGTTTTGAGATACGATTTTGGTGCACACCCGATGCACTAAATCGAGATTCTTCGTACATGTCAGATGCACCGGATTGTGGCTGTCAGGCACACACGTTGCCTATGACAGATACTTCGTGCACGCCCGTTGCACCTAGATGTTGTTTTGTGCACCTGTATGGCACATATATGGATTTTGATTTCCATGCGCACCAGACGCACATGGTGGTGTTATGTGCATTTTTGGGATTTATTCCTTTTGGAGCAGTACATTTTTATGATATTGGATATTTGTTTCCATACTGAGCAGGACTAGTCAGAGGAAAGTACCTGGATATATTTTGCATGCATTGATAGTTCGAAGAGATTTCCAAGGAGCGAGCTATAGTCTCGGTATATATATACCTACATGTCCAATATGACACGGAACGTTTTAAAAACAAGGAAACTCTTCTAAATTGTTTTCAAAATGGCGGAACGTACCTATTAAACAAAGGATATATATATATATGTATATAGTTATTTTCTTATGAAAAACGTCCGCCACTGTGCAGTGTTACGCGCACCGCACAGCGACTCAAAAAGATTTGGCATGCATTTACATCAGCTATTCACATGTATAGATTCGATGTCTACATGTATAATTCTGGTCTATATCATATTGGTTTAGCATTGGATTTGATATTTGTGTCTTTACCATGACTCCGATGATTGCGGGATGCTTGATGGAGTGTTGCTTTTGAGTTATCTGCTCAGTACACATGCGCATGCATTGCGCTATGATACGTTTTATGTATTGCTGATTTCGGAGCCCCGATGACTTAGAATTTGTATTGAAATATTTTAGTATTTTGGGGTTTAAATTTAAATTCGGGGACCGAATTTCTTTAAGGGGGGTAGATTGTAACGTTTCCAAAATAATAAAATATTATTTTCGGGAAATTTTATAATTTAATATTATTTTAATGAATATTTTAATATTCTAGTATAATTAAAAACAAATAAATGGGAAAAAATTATGGAAAATTCTAAAATAGGGTATTTTATGGAATTATGCCATTTTAAAGTTTTACGATTAGTTATATGCTAATTTGGTGCTAATCGCGATTAAAAATCGCTAATTGGATTTTTAGTTTTTTTGTGCAAAAATGTGCACATATCATTTTCCACACTTGTTACTTGTGTTACATTTCTATTGCCATGGTTGTTCTTTTGGGTTCACTATTGGAGTGAGAAGGAAAAGAAAAAGGAAAAGAAAAAGGAAAAGAAAAGGAAAAAGGTAGCATGATGATGAGAGAGAGAGAGAGACCAAGTCAACCCTCACTTTATGAACCATTCCCCATCATTTTCCCCTTCTCATTCTCTCTCCTCTCCCTCTCTTTGAACTGCTGCTGCCCCTCTCCCTCTCTCTCCCTCTTCATGAAACCCTAGATCCACCATGAAAACAAATACAAAACCCCATCCCCACTTCACAAAAAATGTTCCCGAGCTCACTACCTACACATTGAACCTATCAAGATTGGATTTGGAGGACTTTGAGCAACTCAAGAATTTTCTTGAGTTGCCAAAGGAGGTAATTTCTGCACCTATTAGAGTAGTATCTCATTTCTTGTGCATCAATACTAGTTTTGTGTCGATATGGTGTCGTTTGGTGGATTTGTGAAACTTTAAGTTAGGGTTTAGGGTAAAACTGAAATCAAATATGAAATTGAGGGTGGTGGTGACTTTAGAACACCTGGTGTGATGTTATTTTAGACCAAACCTGAAGCTAGAAACCAAATTACGGAATTACGGAATCGATATCGGGGAAAATTGTAAATCTGGGAGTGTTTTGTAGAATCTGCTATCACCCCGAGACCCCAAAAATAAAACTGAGTTGACAGAGAGATGTGCAGGCACCATGGAACCACTACACCAAACCTTAGCCCCCAACTCCATAGTACGGCCGCTAATTTATTTCTTCTGGCCGCAAAGTGCGGCAAGAGCAGGAGGGAATTGCCTCGATTTTTGTGCATGTCCCTATTTCCTCTAGTCTTGACCCGGGGTATGTCAAGTTTTGACTGATTCCAGTTAGGGTAAAATCTGGGTTGATTTGCTTGAGTTGGTGTATAATTTACGACTTGTTTTAGCATGGATTTTGGTGTTTGGTGATCCGTTTCTGTCGGGTGGCGTTTGGACGTCAACGACAAGTGGATATTGAACGTGTTTACATGCGAGACGATAGGTTTTTACCTATGTGAGTAGCGTGTGCTATTTTGGTTTCTGATGTGATTTTCATGTGCTTTAGCGTTGTGATATACTTGTAGGTACCCTACGTGATGTTGAGGCAAAGAAGATGAAGATGGCGACATCGGCACCGACACATGAGAAGCAAGGTGAGTAGATTTATATCTACGGGGAGAAGTCGGGTGGATGGCCTATAACACCACCGCAGTCCGTGGTGATGTATACGAATACGTATACACACATATATTTATTATGTGTTGTTTAGGATTATTGATGGTAATAATGGTATTATTGGTGATAAGGATGTATTGGTTTAGTATAGTGCGAAACCCTAGAGTAGTGGTTGCACCCACACATACACGTACACATATACTTGAATGCATTCTTTCATTTATCTGTGCGCATATGGAGGTGTGTATATCTACACATGGGTATGGGACTATGTGTTCATATATGGGATTGAGGATAATACATGGGATTGAGTTGAGTCGATGAGGTTTGATTGAGGCCGTGAGATTCGGCAATATGACGGAGTTCGTATTTAAGATGTGATATAGTGGTAGTGATACCGGATATGTGATGAGATGAATTGGATATTGACCCGTACCCAGCTATTGGGATGCCGTACGAAGATTTACCGTACGAGCTTTATATTGATGTTAGATCCGCACTCATGACTCGAGGATGTTATGTGATATATTGTATCATACGTGATACTATTGAGGCGAGATCACCGACTATATATATATATATATATGTATATCGACTCAGATTTAGGTGGCTTCCATACCCCTCCCGATTGACTTGATTGTTGGGTTCGTAGTTCGCATAGTAGGCGTTAGACTAGACCCGAGTCATACCTATTTCAAAACTAACGAATCGGGGATATTTTAAAGATAGGCAAAAGGGTTTATATGGATATTTTCAAATGACGCATCTTTTCTTAAAATACCGTAGCCCTTATTTTACCAAAAGCCCTGATTCGTCTTATTTCAAAAGGCAAGGTTGCATGATATATCTATTGAGGCAGGTTCTCTACTGTTGCGTTGATTATTCGATTCCGCATTTTCATGCTATTTGCATTGCATCGCTTGTATTGTTGATATATTTCAGTCATTCTGCTAGGACACCAGCACCATTATCGATGATGCGTATGTTCCACGTATACTTGTTGCCGGCTCACACACTTCATCATCGATAATTGCCATGTCACTACACTATAGTACAGTTGCATTCAGTGTATGTCACTTACATTTCTTTACATGTCGCATACATCATGCTTTCTGATTATACGTATTGAGATATGTTGTTTCCATGATATTTCTGGTTTTTGGGAACAGTGGGTGTTTCAAAAAGAGAATATGTAATTGTTTTAAAACCCGGTTACCCTTGATATGATATTTCAGTGCGTCCACCATGTGTTTTCTCGGTGCTGAGAGCGACAAGTGAAACCCGATTCGAGGAGGCGAATGAGGCCGATTGCGGGTACATGGTGGACCCGGTATGGTTCCCCGGGGCAAGAAATGTTTTTCGTGGAGTAGACGATGAGCCTGGCAGGGTGGCGAGTACCTACCGGTGATTGGTTTGACTAGGCGGTTATCCGGAGGATACCGACCAGAATCGATAGATGGATATGGGCATACTGCCGGGGCCGAGGGCCGATACCGCAGACAGAGCCCGTGGGCCGATCCGGACTGACGGAGCCCGATATATGAGGATTTACGTGCCGATACTGGGCATAGTTTTCATGATGTTTTCGAGTGTCGATGCTGGGCACTCCGGTTCTATGATTTTGACGTTTCGCGAGGGACACAGATGGTTTATATCCTCATATTATTCCCATGCACATGCTTTATGATATTTACATGCATGATGGTTATTGTCATTGGGTGACGAGTGGATGGGATCCACGTACATGAAGATTGATTTCATTGGTCATACCTCACATTTATGATATGCTGTTACCTGAGGCACTGGCACGAGCACTTGGCACTACACTCATGTATAGAGATTACATTGCCGGTTTAGCATGCTGCAGACTTATATTATTGAGGTTTATTTATATCTGATCGTATTGACCTAGGATGGGTCATGCATTCGATCTCTGCTTGTAGATATTTTTCTATTCACGAGTTGGCAACTCACTCCCGTTGTGCCACAGTTCTTGCAGGTTTTGCCGAACAGATTCCATAGCGGCATTTCTGGCACACTGCTTCCTTATGGGTGACTTGCTTGGGTAGGTGGGTTCTTTTGTATCAGAACCGCCATTGTACATGTATTATTCATTGTATCTAGAATTCCATCAACCAAAACTTGTATATTGTTTCAGACTTAGAGAACAGTGTTGTATTATTTCGACCTTAGAGTCGCGCTTGTAGTATTACGGTTTTCTGGCTGTTTTGAGTTTCTTTTTGGGTTTTGATCCTCGCCCTTTGGCGTTGTATATTATTATTGCTTGTGCGGTTATGACCGTCGATTGACGAAGAGCTAGCTCCCGCTTAGGGATGCCTTTTATCATTTCATATATATTATTCTTGTTGTACCCCGTTCGGGGCCAGTTTTTACAAAGGAAACTCTGCCGAAATTTTCAGGAAAGATTACACATTTTTAAAAATGCATATTCGGCTTAGTTGTTTAAAAACTTTGATTTTTGAAACATGATTTCTTTACTTCTTAAAACCAATTTTCCTTATTTACTCTTTAAATGGTTTTAGATTTCTGGGCTTTTGGCTTACTTGGATCAGATGGGGTCCTATAGACTTCATATGGTTCAAGGGCCAGTCATGTGCTCTTTCAGGTCGTGACAGTTGATCTTTACATATTGTGGCTTTGCATAGTTTCAGGATATGTAATCTTATGTTTTGTGTAGTGCAATTTTCGAATCGGTTGCGGACGCATCGGACGCAGCGCGCAAAGTGTTAGTTATATGTGTGCCCTAGAAGCTATTACTGTACATACATTGTATATTGTAGTGGATGCTTGGACATATATAGGGAGAACTTTCTTGCTCGACATGATAGTATGCTATCTGGTTACTCATTATCTTAACATGTACACTGATTGTCTCTGTGTCACATGTTGATAAAGCCCTTAGGATGAGTACTTGACTACCAGGACTATGATGCAGATCATACTAGTGGGGACAGTGTAGTCGCCAAGTACATCCTTCAAATATTCCTAGTCGTGGGAGTACTGAGACAAGGTATCGATACTCCAGAGTAGACTAGCGTATGCGCTTCTTGACCCATATGATGGGTGATGGATGATCCCATATCCATTGTGTTTGACATCAAAGAAGGTATACGGGTGCTCAGTGGAGACTGGGTACACTGAACGAACTCGCCGAGAACTCCCAGATGGTATTATACCTCACGTCAGATGGTAGTTCTCTGGTGACAATGGTACAGGTTAGTCTGTAGACCCGAGATCGTCATAGAGTCTTGTGTGATTCCCACTGTGCTTTGATTTCTATCATACCACGTCCAAGAGGGCGTGCAAAAAGGCGGCTTTTGGGTACAGTCCCGAATCACATGGAGGCAATGAGCGATAGGAAGGGTTTCATCTCTCCTGGTATAGGGAGTTGATGTTGCGCTGTGTTCGATTGGCTATAACTGGAAATCCCTGGCCAGGATTGCTGAGATTTACTGGTAAGTGTTATGAGTAGTTTCTCGAACTGTTATGGACCTCATATCAACACGACTTATCAAGCTACCGAGGCCTGACGTTTACCACCCTAGGCGAGATATGCGATTTATCAGACGAAGAGATCGGACTGCACGGGAGTGTTACTGGTTGGATTCACGGGAGAATGTACAGGCTTGCTTGTTGATCTTCTGATCGCTCAATACCTGGTTGGCTGTTACGTTTAGCTGACCGCTTGCAGCTTGTAAGTGTTTGATATGATCATCACCTACTGCCGGCGTATTGACTATTCTTTAGAGTCCTACACAGAGGTTTCCTGGCTCAGGCAAAATGGAGTAGGAGCACATATGTGATATGTGCGGGACCGAGAACAATATGTGTTTGTGTTACCGTACTAGATTCTCACGATATGTGATATCGTCCTGGTATATGTGATATAGCAGGTCATCGGATCAAGTGTTGATTCGATGAACTGATATAGATTATATTAGTCGGTTATTTGTGAAATAGCTGGATTATCGGATCAAGTGTTGATTCGATATTTTAATGTATAATTATATATTTGATATATTATATCACATTAACTAATATAAGCTCACTTAAAGATTCTTTTTCTCACTCGGGTAATACATTGATATATATGTTATATATGTTAATTGTATTATTTTATTTTGTTACAATAAATATTGTATATATGATATATAATATTGTAACATATTATGGTTATAAATACAACATGGTTTGTGGAGTTTAAATATGGTTAGGGTTTGGATTAGGGTTAAGCTTTCATGAAGCTTTCAAGAAGCTTCTTGAAGCTTAGACTTTGACCTTGATATTTTGTGATACATTGCAAAGATATTTCTTTAACCCAACCCAACCCTTTAACCATTGTTAAATCTCTACAAGGGTTAAGTCTTCTTACTTAACCCATGGTTGCATTTCTAACCACGCACTTAATTTCATTATTCATCACAAATGGTTTTGCTTCTTCTTCTTCTTCCTCTTTGATGAAAAGCTTTCTAGCTTTTTCAAAAGTGATGAAAATGAGTGAGAAATCGAAAACAAATGAGAGCTAAATTCCTACTTCATCATCCTCTTCTATTCTAGCCGTTTAGATTAGGGTGTTTGCTTTGCTAATACTTGATTAGCAAAGCAAGAGCTTGGGTTTGAGTTTCTTCATGGTAGATCGTCTTTGTTATTGAAGATCGGTAGCAAGCTGGCATCTTTCTCTTCATGGAGCCTCTCTTGAGTCCGGGTACTCGACGATCGCAGCGAAGGGACATCAACACGGAGCTTAATGAAGTGAAGGAACGAACTACAAAGGTTGTAATCCCAAACTCTTAGAAGTAAAGTTGTTTACTTGCTATTTTTTCACCTAATCTCTAATCTAAGATCTTGGTTAGGGTTGTTCGGCACTTCTAAAATTTGAATCGGGCATGGTTGATGCCTTGTAGAACCTTGTGACAGTGCCTAGTAACCCTACACAATGGCAAAGCTGTGGTTTGATCAGATTAGCGAGGCGTCCGAGTGAGTAGATATACACATCTATGGGGGGATCGTCTGGATGGCGTGAGGCGCCCAACATTTAGGGTTTCTAGTAGTTTTTGCATCCATATGCATAGCTTTCTAGTTATTCATCTGCTGGCATCGTATGGCTATCTATATACCTGTGTGTGATATCACCTCTTAGGACACTTGCACCATTACCATTGGCTCATGTTGCACGCGCACTATTCATATGAACACACACGCCTTTGGTAATTGCCATGCCACGTGCACTTTAGAACCTGCTTAGTTCAGTATCAAACACATGCATCATACAACATACATTGAATTGCAAAGCAAGCATATACCACACTTCATTATAATGATTATATAGATTCCTCGTCATAAACTACATTGCATAATATTGATATCATAGGCATCTATCATTTACAACATGTTAGATATTGTGATTTCTCAAGGATTTTACTATTGATGAGATTTCTGGATTTTGCGGAAAACCGCAAGAATTTTCCAAACTCATTATGTTTTAAAAAGGAAAGTTGAGGTTTTCTCGTGATGTATGTGTCGTCCACCATGAGTTTTCATGTTTTCTGTTGGATTTTGAGACCCGATTCAAGGAGTGGATGAACCGTCTCGGGTACATGGTGGGCTCGGTATGGTACACCGGGGTGAGAGTGTTTTTATGGGGATGACGATGAGCCTGGCTGGGGAACACTACTTACCGGTGATGTCTGGCATGGCGGATATCCGGAAGACACCGACCGTTATCGTGAGATTTGATTATATGGGCCGATCCGGACTGACGGAGCCCGAGGTATTGAGATTTTGACAAAGTGATACATTGAGACAGATATATATCCATATTATTTGTCGATGCTTGACACGGTTTTCGGATGGTTTCATTGATGATACCTTAGCTATTGTACATATATTTTTCTAAGTTAAGAATGCAGATATCATCGTACTAAACACTTAAAGATTTCCTATTGATTTTGCATCCCTGTGCATACATATTATTGGCATCGCATCATATTTAGATATGCAGATTGTGACACATATGTGTGCATTCTTACGATAGCCTTATTAGATGTTACTTACTACTCACGAGCTGGCCACTCACCCCCGTTGTGCCACAGTGCCTTGCAGGTCGGGCCTATCAGCTTTGCTGCGGCGGGCGTATCTTTTCATTGGCTTCTTTTGTTCGGACTCGCGACATTGCTCGTAGGTGGGTTGCGAGGACACTTTAGTACTATCATTGTATCTAGTATTCTCCATCTACTACTTCTTCTATTGTATATGCGACCTAGTGATGAGACCGAGAGAATTGTGTATATGTTGTTTTTTGGGATCGAGCTCACTTGAGCCGACGTTATGTTTTTCTTATTTTTGCGTTTTTTATGCTTATTTGCTTGATGTTATATATATATTCCGTGTGGATGTGATCCGCCTTGGGCGAAGAGCTAGCTCCCGCTTGGGGATGCCATTATATCATTACAGGTTTATATATTCTTGTTGTACCCGTTTTGGGGCCAGTATTTACAAAGGAGTTAATATAACTTAATTGGTTTAAAATCCTTTTCATAAATGGTTTTCCTTCTCTCTTATTGATTATGGTTTAGATTTTCTGGGCTTTGGCTGACTTAGGTTACGTTACGCCTTGAGACGTCTCGTAATCTATGTGCCAGTCACGTTCCGTACCTTCGGGGTCGTGACAAAGTTGGTATCAGAGTGATATGTTTTACCTTTCTGAGTGTAGGACGACCCTTGGTAGATGGAGTAGGTGACTTAAGCAGAGTGGCGTAGCGTGTGTATGTTCCGCAGCATACTTACGATACGGTACTCCGCCTAAGTGACCTTAGGATATAATTGCTTGTATTTCTTTTCTTGATTCCATCCACCCCTTGATTCAATTGCAATGTTCTTATCGCTCCTGTTTCTTATTCCAGATTCGATGGCGCCAAAGACTACGAGGGCTTAGAGGGCTGCCGCTAGGGATGAGATTCGAGCGGGCTCGTCTGAGGCGAGGATCGAGCGGGACGATACGCTTATACCTCAAAGACAGATTGATCCACCTTCTCCAGACCGTATTGCCAGATTATAGGCCGGTATGCAGGAGTTGCGCTAGATGATGGGATCTTTAGTTGAGGCCAGTCGGGCACAGAGATCTGAGGATGTTCCTTCCACCACACAGACCATGATTGTACCTGCTGCCCAGACTGTTGTTCTTGCTACTACTGCGACTATTCTCGTATCATTACAGGAGTTTATGAGGCTTAGACCTTCAGCCTTTACCGGCATGGATGCGACAGAGGACCCGTAGGCATTTCTTGATAGGATGACTAGGATTTGCCGTTCGTTGAGGTGTTCTGATGATAGTGTAACATTTCAAAAAAAAAATTATAATAAAATATTGTTTTTGGAAATTTTTATAATTTAATATTAATTTTTAATGAATATTTTAATATTTCTGTATAATTAAATACCGATAAATGGGAAAAAATTTGGAAAAATTATGGAAAATTCTAAAATAGGGTATTTTACGGAATTATGTCATTTTTAAGTTGTTATGATTTATTTGACAATAATTAAGTTCTAATCGCGATTAAAAATCGCTAATCGGATTTTTAGCATTTTGTGCAAAACATGCACATATCATTTTTCAACAATTGTTACATTTTCTTACATGTTTTGGGTGCATGGTTTGTTTTAGGGTTACTATTGTGAGGAGAAGGAAATGAAAGGAAAAGAAAAGAAAAGGAAAAGTGAAAGAATGATTAAGAGAGAGAAAGAGTAGGTCAACCCTTTTGTTGTGAGCCATCCCCATCATTTCTTCAACCCATTTTCTCTTTCCCTCCTCTCATGAGCTGCTGCTGCTCCTGCTCCTCCCTCTTCCTCCTCTATCTTCAATCCCCCATAACACCTTGAATACAACTCCAAAACCCTATTCCCATTTCACAAAAATTATTCCCAAGCTCACTAGCTACACATTGGACCTAGAAAGAGAGGATTTTGAGGACTTTGAGCAACTCAAAAAAATTCTTGAGTTGCCAAAGGAGGTAATTTCTACACCCTTAGAGTAGTATTTCGATTCCTTATGCATCTATACTTGTTTCATGTCAATATCGAGTGGTTTTGAGGACTTTGAAAATTCCAAGTTAGGGTTTAAGGTTTTATTTGAAATCAAAGGTGAATTGAGGTGTAATTAGGGACTACAACCCCTGTTGTGATGTTACAAGGGACTAAACCAGAAACTAGAACCCGGAATACGGATTTAGAAAAGCGATATCAGGAAAAACTGTGATTCCGTGAGTGTATTTGGAAATCTGCTAACACCCGGGTCACCTGAAAATTATTTTGGATTGACAGTGAGATGTGCAGGCATCCAGGAACCATCACCGAAAACCCTAGCCCCTCTCCCCTCTTCCAGGACATAAATTAATCCATTCTGGCCGCAATTTGCGGCCAGAGCATGGGTTCTGGGATCCATTTTTATTCTGTAGCTTTATACCATATAAACTAGACCCTTGGCATATGCAACTTTGACTGATTCCACATAGGGTAATTTCCTTGTGTTGGTGCGTTATTTTATGACTTGTTTTAGCATGGATTTTGGTATTTGATGATTCGTTTCTGTCGGATGGCGTTTGAACGTCAACGGCAAAGGGTTATTGGTCGTGTTTGCATGCGAGACTATAGGTTTTTACCTATGAGAGTAGCGTGTGCCGTTTTGGTTTTCCGATGTGATTTTCATATACTTTTGTGATTGTGTTATCTTTGTAGGTACCCCACGTTATATCGAGGCGTTGAAGATGAAGATGGCGGCATCGGCGTCGGCACACGAGAAGCAAGGTGAGTAGATTTATATCTACGGGGAGAAGTCGGGTGGATGGCGTATAGCACCGCCGCAGTTCGTAGTGATGTATACGGATGCGTATACACACATATAGATTCTATATGTTGATTGAGATTATTGATGATAACGATGGATTTTTGGTGTTCTTGGATTGGTTTAGTGTAGTTGCGAAACCCTAGAGTAGTGGTTGCACCAACACACACACACATATATACTTGCATACTTTCTTTCTTTTATCTGTGTGTATATGGAGATGTGTATATTTACACATGGGTATGGGACTATGTGTTCATATACTGGATTTGAGGATAGTACTTAGGATTCGAGATGAGTCGATGAGATTTGATTTGAGGCCGTGAGATCGGTGATTTGGCAGGGTTCCTATTCGAGATACGACATGACGTTGTAGCGGGTCCTTTGACGTAGTGTTTCACACACATGCATGCATACTTAGGTGGTATCAGTATTGTACTAGACTTAGATCAGTAACCGGATTATGATCTTTGATAAAGAGGACTCCAGATGAATAATATGATGAATGTGATATTGACCCGTACCCAGATTTGGGATGCCGTACGACGAATTTACGTACGAGCTATATATTGATGATTGATCCGCACTCTTGACTTGGGATGTCTGATTATAGATATTGCATCCGATGTGATACTATTGAGGCGGAATCACCGACTAATATATATATAAATATGTATCGACTCAGATTTTAGGCGGTTTCCTTACCTTTCGTTTAGCCTGTTAGCTCAGCCCCATAATTTAGTGTAGTTGTTAGACTAGATTCGATTCCTGCCTATTTCAAAAACTAACGAATCGTGAGTATTTTAAAAGACAGGTCAAGGGATTCTACGGATATTTCAAAGAACGTATCTTTTCTTAAAAACACCGTAGCCCTTATTTTCAAAACACCGCGATTCGTATTATTTCAAAAGGCACTACTGTATGATTTATATTTATACTAAATGCAGATTAGTTATCGTTGTGTCTAGTATTCAGCTCCCGCACATTATTGCTGTTCGCTTCGCATCGCATACTTATATTGTGATTTCATATTCCATTATTGATATCATGCTGTTAGGACACCAGCACCATTACCGATGATGCGTATGTTCCACGTAAACTTACTTGCCGGCTCACACACATCATCATCGGTAATTGCCATATCACGTACACTTTAGAAAATACTATTACATTGACATAGCTTGTTAGCTAATAACTTTGACATGATATTAGTGTACTTGCCTTATATGCGAGTTTAGACATTGCAGTTATTATTTGCTACTTCATGCATATTGTTATTCACTGTTATGCCGCATTCATGGATTATTATGCCTATATTCAAAGTTTACATGCTATTGATGATTTGGATTCGGATTTTCATGAGATTTCCTGGATTTGGGGGAAAACCGCAAGAACATATATAAACTTCTTCTCACTCTCTTTTTAAAATGAAAAGTGCGGTTTTCCCATGATGTATGAGTCCTCCACCATGAGTTTGCTGATGGATTTCGAGACCCGATTCGAGGAGTTAGATGAACCGTCTCGGGTACATGGTGGACCCGGTAAGGTACCCCGGGGCAAGAATTTCGAGTAGTAGACGATGAGCCTGGCAGGGGCAGACTACCTACCGGTGATTTTACCTGACGCGTCGGATATCTGGAGGATACCGTCGTGGTCTTGAGATTGATGGTAGGGGCCGGTCTGGACTGACGGCGCCCTGGATAGTGAGATTGCGACATTGAGATATTGAGATATTGGAATTTATGTTTTGTGTCGATGCTAAACACTGTTTATGCTGATTCCATTTATGATACATCGTTTTAAATATACAGAAATCTCACTAAGTTATGAAAGAGGTTTTCTTCATTTTCATGTATTCTGTTTTCATGTATTCATACCTCATCCATATGATATATTGCTACCTGAGGCACTGACACGTGCACATGGGATTACACTTGGGTTAGATATTTACCCTTGCTACCTTTATATGCTCCAGAATTGTCATATTTGAGGATTATATATATATAGTGATCCTATGACCTAGGATTGCGTTGTTCATGCGATTTCTGTTCGTAGATGTTTTCTACTCACGAGTTGGCAACTCACCCCCATTGTGCCACAGTTCTTGCAGATTTTGCCGTACAGGTTTCGCTACGGCTTTT
Source organism: Agapanthus africanus (assembly GCA_030015575.1). Classification (NCBI taxonomy): domain Eukaryota; kingdom Viridiplantae; phylum Streptophyta; class Magnoliopsida; order Asparagales; family Amaryllidaceae; genus Agapanthus; species Agapanthus africanus. The sequence continues at coordinate 180,537,276 of JASDDO010000018.1, forward strand.
ACTGGCACTACTTCCTTTTCCGGGTGATTTGCTAGTAGGTGGGTTCACTTATATCGTGACCATCATTATATCTTGTATATTATTATTCAGTTGTATCTAGAACCTCCATCAACCAAACATGTATTTATTCCAGATAGAAACCAGTGATGTTTATTATTTCGACCTTAGAGTCGCGTGTTGTATTTCTATGGATTTCATGCTGTTTTGAGTTTCCTTTTCTGTTGTTATTCTCGCCCTTCAGCGTTGTATATTATATTGCTTGCGTGGTTTTGACCGTCGTTTGACGAAGAGCTAGCTCCTGCTTGGGGATGCCTTTATTCATTATATATGCTTTATCAGGTTTTGTACCCGTTTGGGGTATGTTTTTACAAAGGGAACTCTGCCGAGATTTTTAGAAATGACTTGGGATTTTAAAAATGCACATTTCGGCGTATGTTGCAAACTACATGATTTAAATTGGTTTTTCCTTCACTCTACTACTTTCTTGGCTTGGATTTCTGGGTTTTCGGTTTACTTAGATTACGTACGCCTCGAGACGTTTCGTAGTTTAAGTGCCGGTCATGTTCCGTACTTTCGGGTCGTGACAGATAGATGAGTGGAGTTTGTGAGTTTTCATCTGGAGGGCCTTGCTCAGACGTGGTACGATTCAGTAGAGAGAGGCCGAGCTGCAGGTCTACCTCCTATGACTTGGGACGAGTTCACAGCTGCATTTCTTGCCCGTTTTCTTCCGGAGAGTGTCCGAGATGCTCGAGCCCGTAGTTTTGAGTCTTTGCACAAGACTCCTTGGATGACAGTGTCCGAGTATGATATACAGTTTACTCAGTTGTCCTGATATGCTCCGTACCTAGTAGACACTGAAGAGAAGAGGATAAAGTGGTTTGTGCGATAACTTGACACACAGTTATTCCTTGCCATCGGCACCAAGCATTTTGACATATATGCAGCCGCGATGGATGCAATCTTACTTTTGGAGCAGCGCATTTTTGAGACTCCGGTCGTTCCTGGACTGAAGCAGACCCGTACCGACATGCCAGCACAGCGGCAGATGGATAGACGCCGCGGCAGGCCCCTCCCGGCCGTGGTGATGGTGGAGGCTTGAGATCAAGACAGTTATACAGTACTTACCTACAGGGACAGCGGCCGTCTTTGGGATGTTTTCGATGTGGGAGCCTGTGTCACCGTATTTGAGACCGTACTTTGGGGCGCCAGGGCACGGCGACAGTGCCACATATGACCTTACCACATTCACCTCCTCCTCAGAGAGCCTTACTTTCTACCCCTAATGACGTTCCACGCCTGACAGATGCTTCTAGAGGCTGTGGACATGGTGATCCTGTTCAGAGAGGACGGAGCGATAGAGGCAGAGGCAGAGGACAGCCAGCTATTAGTGGTGGATAGGCCCGAGTATTCGCTTTGACTCCGCAGGATGCGCAGGCATCCAATGCCGTTGTGACAGGTACTCTGCCAGTATGTTCTTTTGATGCACGAATGTTATTTGATCCAGGCTCCACACATTCTTATGTATCCATATACTTTGCGCTGAGGTTGGGCCGAGAGTCTTCTTCGTTAGAACAGCCGTTCGTTGTTATTACTCCGGTAGGCGAGTCGTTTGTTGCTCGATTTGTGTACCGATCGTGTCCTGTTCGTATCGGGGAGAGGGATTCTTCAGTTGATTTGATTCTCCACGATATGCTAGACTTCGACATTCTTCTTGGTATGGACTGGCTAGCCACCTGTTATGCATCTGTGGACTGCCGTGAGAAGGCAGCCAGATTCAGCTTTCCTGGTGAGCCGGTTCTTATTATTCATGGAGATCGTAGCGCCACCCTTCCCAGCTTGATTTCTTCTCTTCGCGCTAGTCAGCTCTTGCGGAAAGGGTGTCAGGGATTCTTAGCCTATGTTTGTGATACTAGCGCCACAGAAATTCTGTTGGACCAGGTCCCGGTTGTGAGAGAGTTTCCTGATGTATTTCCTGATGAGCTGCCCGGTCTGCCGCCACAGCATGAGATTGAGTACTGTATTGACTTGATCCCCGTCATGGGGCCTATCTCTATACCGCCCTATCGGATGGCCCTGGTGGAGCTTAGAGAGCTGAAGGATCAGTTACAGGACTTGTTGGATAAAGGGCTTATCCGACCGAATGTGTCACCTTGGGGTTCTCCCGTCCTGTTTGTTAAGAAAAAGGACGGCAGTATGCGCTTATGCATTGATTATCGTCAGCTGAACCGGGTTACTGTGCGGAATAGATATCCCCTACCCCGCATTGACGACTTATTTGATCAGCTCCAGGGTGCGGGGTATTTCTCGAAGGTTGATTTAAAGTCGGGTTATCACCAGTTGCGGGTTCGGAAGGAGGATATTCCGAAGACCGCTTTCCTTACACGATATGATCATTACAAGTTCTTAGTGATGTTGTTCGGGCTCACCAATGCCCCAATAGCATTTATTGACTTGATGAACCATGTATTCAGGTCGTATCTTGATCAGTTCATCATTGTGCTCATTGACGACATCTTGGTATATTCTCGGAGCCGGGAAGAGCACGAGCAGTATAAGTCTACGGTAGCGCCCCGGCCGTCTTTCCGAGGCCAAAATACGGAAACGAAAACTTTTTCAAACTAGAAAAACGGCGCTATCGTATGCTTAAAACCCGGATCGAACCATTAACCTACAACTAGCTATCTAGAGAAGGGATAGAAAGCTATACCGATCGATCCGTGTCCTTCGGTCTGCGGCCACCATCCCAAGCTCCTCGCGGCATCTCATGTCTCGATCTCCTCATTGGAAAGGGCACCACATCTACGAGTCTTTTTACGGGCTCCCGCTTCATCCGAAGCAACTCGGGCACGAAGTGTGCTAGCCGACGTGTCCAAGATGTTGTAGAGAATGTTTGTGATCACTTTGTCTCTTGCATCCATTGATTTGGATGGAGGTTAAAGATGAAGCCATTGATGGAGATAATGAGCTAGAGAAAGAAGAGAGCTCTTTTCTTTTGTTGTTCTTCTATTATGAAAATGAGAGAGAGAGAGTAGAATAATATGAGAGCCAACCTCATCCTTTGCTGCCCCTCTCTCTCCTCTCATCAAATCAAGACACAAAACAATCCACTAATGTGACATTTTTCACAAAAAAGAGACCATGAGTCATAATATATGTCCATGTCACATTAATGCATCTCATGATGAAATTCTAGCTCATTATTTCCATTAACAAACATTAATCCAAATGTTTGCAACAATAAAAAGATACGGCAACATCTAAAGTAAACTCGTGACGGATCACAAGGATACCCCTCACCTGTATATACATACCTGCATCCGCATTCCGACTGAATGCGAATGCTACGAGACTAAAGTAATCCAACAAATCTAATACGAGGATCTGGCTTAAACCAATGCCCACTAGTATGATCCGTCCGATCAAGATCCGTGCAATACCGCACGTATAAGATCGAACCCTGCCATATATCATCTGGCCTCTACAACGTTTCGCCCGAAATATGAGAAACTGTCTGTGGGGGACTCTAAAGACTCGTCAATACTTTGGCTGTGGATTTAACCACTAGCACGTCAGAGGTATTAGCCGTACGTAACGGGCTACCAAGTATTGACTGAAAGGGAGGTCGGTGAGCGAACTCATCCTGACACCCTACTGAGCCTGTCAGTGACAATATCCATACAGTCCGGTCCGTTCGTCTATGAGCATCGCATGGCGGGCCTAGGTGGTTGGTACAAGTCAGATCCCCAAAAGCGGTACAAGTTGTGTCGGAGTGTAGCCCAGAACACCCATAGATACTACTGGAATACCTACCAGTAAATCTCCTGCCTTGGCCAAGGACTTCGTGTAATGGCTCTCCTAGACACAGGGCGACCTCACCCCCAATACCAGGAGAGACGAACCCTGGAGATCCGCTCACTGCCTCCATGTGGCTCGGGACTGTACCCAACTAAAATATGTTTGCACGACTCATTTGAGCCGTGGTAGGGTACTAATCAAAGCACAGTGGGAACTCACACGAGACAAATGACGATCTCAGGTCGATGAACTAACCTGTACACATGTCACCAGGGAACAGCTATCTTACGTCAGGTATAATACCAACTAGCATGTTCCCGGCGAGTCCTTTCCGGTGTACTCATAACCCAATCAGCACCTGTATACATTTTAGGTGAACCAACTAACACCAATGGCTTGTGAGACCGGCCACTGCCCCTCGTCAGGGTTTCGACTGTATACACTAGTCTACTCCGGAGTATCGATGCCCTGTCTCGAAAACTCCTATGACTAGAGACCACTTTAAGGATATGCTTATAGACCCTAGCTCCCATGTATATGATCGCCATCATAATGCTGGCCGTCAAGAAAGAATCCTAAGGGCTCTATCAACGTGCAATAGTGCCCTGTAAGGTCACCTGAAGCAGTAGACGATGATAAAGATAAACCGGATAGCATACTATCATCTTGAGTAAGACTGTCCAGCCGGCATAGGTCCTCCCTCAATCATTGCAATCATGTGCATGTGATCCAATAATTGACTCTGAGGGCACTATATCCAACAATCTCCCACTTGCACTCAAGGCTAATTAGTGCGATGTCGCATACTCACAGCCCGTGTGATACCGAACACCCAACTCCTCTACTAATCAGTCTCACAAAGCCCGTTTAAGAAACTATTGTGTTCGAGGAATAGCCTCAGTGAGTGGATCCGCCCTGATGTTTCTTTCTATGTCTCTCTTTATCTCAAGTTCGCGGAGAAAGCCATCTCCCGAAATGAGCAATACCTGTCTTAGAATATGTCTAGATATCTGATGGGACCTAACTCATAAATGAACTCCAAATCCAAACTTCTTAGTCTGTATCGTCAACTGAACTTAATCAGTATCCTGCGCCATACCTCCCTCAGTATCCGCTTGGACCTCCTGTCCAAACAACTGCCCCTTGTCAGAGGAAAACTATAACTCTGACAGTCACTCTGTCATCCAGGTTACCTTGGAAGCCCGAAATGATAACCGTCTCTTAAAAGAGGCTGTTGTTATCATATCCCTAGAACATCCACTTTATGTTCTAAAACTGCTTCTGAATGTTTCTCCAGGATAAGATCAATATCAACTTATTGCATCTACTTCAAAAACAACATCTGGTGTGGTACCTGACATCTCATGATTGACTCTATTGTTAAGCAAGTGATCTGCTAATCATGCACATCCCTCTCCCCTTTAGTCTGTAAGACACCTTTAGAGAGGGTGACTCCATCACCTGCAGGTACACCACCATGCCAGGAGTCGTCCATTCTAAAACACCTTTAGAATGCTGTCTAAGTACCCAGATTGAGAAACGACACAAATCTAGATCTAAAACCATAGATCTAGTGACCAGAATGTCTGATATAATATCCAAGTCCTATGTGGAGAAACCACAGTGTCACAACCAAAGTATAACCGATCGTAGTATAGGAATTTCACTTCCTACTCTGTGTATGTCATCCAAATACCAGGACATGACACCCTACTACCTTCTTAATAGATCCATCCCCTATTCTGATGAAGTCAAACCTATGACTGTCACATCAGAAATAGATGATCTATCTCCGCTATATCTGCTTTAGTCCATAAATAGACGTAAGCTACTTGTCCACCAATGCTTCCACTGCTCCTGCTGACTACGACAACCCTTTGGCAGAATCATATACACGTACACTTCTAATGCTAGTTCAGAACGACGCTATACTCATCCTCCTGCCGGGTCTCATAGCCTGGAACAACAGCAATGGCAAGTCTGGGTAAACAAGAACCTCCCTATCACCGTCCTTGATGCTACCGGAGTACCTCTCGGGTGCCTGAGGTTACCTACCATATCTGCGGAGTGGCTAATGGAATGTCAAACCAGATTGAATCTTTAGGTCCTATTGAATTTTCAGTAATTGTTTGCGGTTCTGAAATCACTTCCAGTTCTACCATACTCCCACTACTGTTTTCTGAAAAAATCCATTTTACTAAAACTGTGGTGAGTCAAGAACAATATCACTATTGATCTTCTAAATGGTAGAAAGTCAACCCTCATCATAGCCCGGGTCAACCCACAAACAACCATTACAGAAACGTGCGTTGAGTTATCCAGAGTCTGGTTTTAAGCATAAGCCGGACAACTCACCGTACCTTAACAATATTAGGATATGAACTATTCTATATCCAATATAGAAACAGATACACTGATTTAATTAGAACCAGATTCAAATCATGCAACTGTCTCCAGTGCATGTCAACTAAATGGAAGGAGGCCGATCAGCATTACTTAACTTAGGAGTGCTTCCAATTATGAGTAACCTGAAAGAGAATCAATTTCTCTTAATCATTACTATCAACTGAATACCATACACAAGTATCCACATCTTCGATCACCTTGAAGAATCCTGATACTTGCACCTCCTGGTTCTCTACTTTATTCATATACCTATAACTTCTCAAAACTTAGACCTTGTGTTTCTACGAAACACTTGTTTAAGAACTAGAGAAGTCATAAATAAATAGAATATAGTGCGAGTACTAACCCCTCTGTCCTCATGGACAGACAATATACAATACTCTGTATAAGTCCCCTGAGTCTAATAACTCATTCCCCATGTGTCGTAGGTTGAAAACTGTACTTATGGTTAAGAAGAATTACACCGCTGTTTAATGCTCTTTACCTAACCATCCAATGATATAGGTAAATGTCATGGACATAATTTCAAAAAGTTATATCTCACTTTATAAAAATAAACGTACAGAAAAATCAATTTGAAATTAGTGCATAACAATGGATATTCAAAACCAAATATTTGCCGTCCGGCAAACAACCCAAGCGATTTCCTCAAATATCACCAATTACAACGAATCATGATATAATGAGGATGATCACCCAATTCCCAATAACTTACTCCCACTCATCATCTGTAAAACCATTCTGTTGTGAGAATCAAACCTGGTAAATACATACCTTGGAGCAAGGACTAATTGGGAAATTAGTTTTCTTTTAACAATACACAGTGAAACTGAAACATGTAAATGTTTCGAAGGGGTATCCGGGTATTCCTAGTATTGCCTCTTCCATTATCAGATTCACAACTATAACCGTATATTTCTTTTCCATCTCTCCAAATCCCTTTATATGTCTTTAGTCATTACCTTCTGTACACCCCTTTCGGCCAAATGGTTTTCTTCCTTCCCTACCGTTCGGCACCAGCCTATGGTTTGGAAAAAGACTATCCAATAAGCATAATGGGTGTACTCTCCTAATCCTAGGAGTACTCGTAACCTGAGAGAAGGTGAAGATAAAAGACAACTGAATAAACCTTATTCCTATTTCTCCTGAACCAGAATCCATCCCCGAACTGGAACAAGTCCCTTCGAGTTCGTATATAACCATACGATGGATTATCCAATGAACTGTGGATCTTCGTAGTGATACGGAGTGTTCTAAAGAAATACAAAGGTGAATTAGGAGTGTCGATGAAATACTTGGTTTGGTCGTGAATAGCAGTCGCAATTTTCTTTGCCCTCTTACTAATCCCTTTATTTGTCTTAATTTATTACCTTCTGTACACTATCGTTAGGCTAATTGGTTTTCTTCATTCCCTACCATTCGGCACATGCCTATGGTTTGGAAGAAGACTATCCAATTAGCGTAATAGGTGTACCGTCCTAATCCAAGGAATACTCATAACCTGAGAGAAGGTAAAAGGAAAAGACAACTGAATAATCCTATTCATTTCCTCCAGAACTGGAAACAATCCTCGAATCTGGAACAAGTTCCTTCGAGTTCGTATATAAACATACGATTGTTTTATCCAATGGAAGTGGACGTTCGTAGTAATACGGGGTGTCCTGGAAAAAAAGGTAAAAGTAGGATTGGCAATGAGGTATGCAACTCAGACAATCTAAAAGCCAGTGTTATAAGAAAGTTCGGTCCACTTGGTCACTGAGTCATAGTCAAGGGTCGGGCCATGGTCGCTGCCAAAGAGAGAGAGAGAGAAGAAACACTCTGCGTGCACTCTAACCTAGATCAGAATGGTTATCAATTTATCTAATAAGGAAACCTCCCACTGTAACCTCAAATTCTCCTCCAAAGCTGAAAGAAGAATTAGTCGGGATCATCCGAGGAGTAAACCAACTCATCAGTGGGAATCGGGATCCAACTATCATCGTATGATAACGTGATGGAATCCACTCACGTTATCACACTCCAGAAGGTATGCGCATATCTGGCAAGTTTCAGTTTCTTTAGAAACCCCCGATGTGATTTTTACCCCATGCTCTTATGACCTTGACGAAGGTCAATAAATCATAAGTCACATGTCAAGTTCTATCCGTCATTGTCCAGGTTAATTTGAACCCACGCGTACAAGCCCTTGACGAAAGCCAACAGGGGTATAGGACTGTTCCAAACCAACGCATCTATCTATGCAGCAGAAAAGTAACAAGCAGCTACCATTCACTATGCCTTGACGAAGGCCAACAAACATAGCATGAATACTAAGTGCTACCTTTCTGAAATGACGGAGGGCTACGAATGGTTTTTGGCGAAAAAGCTTTAATGTAATGAACTTGATTTCGTTGAAGGAACCGGATAGCTTTTTATAAAATATAGTGACGAAAACCTTGGCTAAAGAGGTCATTCCCGGCTCTTTCCCCGTAGAATGAGGTGCAGGATATTCCAACTGAATACCACGATGCAAAGCAAAAGGCAATCGGCTATAGTGAAGTTATTACCCTGACGCAAACTTCTGTCCAAGGGGTCACTCCCGGTGAAGGGATCTCGGCCCTTGCCTCGTCGACTGAGGTGCTGGATATTTATAACCGAATACCACTGTGCAAAACAAAAGAGAACGTCCTTGCAATAACAGCTTTTTTTGAAAAATGTTCCAACAACATCAGAATAGGTTTGTTTAGCTTGCATTGATCCAAATCAATGCAGTCCCATCAGTTAATCACACCACAAAAGATCGAAAATACGATGTACGTATATGCCATCCACATTCGCCAATGGGTCCCGTCATCACCCGTTAGGTTACTTAACTAACGACAGAGCGGGGACTGGACTAGCGCGGATGTAAAACATATACAATATCTACTAGTATATATACCAATATATAATATTTGCTCAAGGCGTGATAAAATGCAACATCACAGAAATGTAATAAGCATCACAGAACAATACAGATAATTTGGGATCTCCGGGTTTCATAGAGCCGCTACTGAAACCCGACGTTCCCCTGGTCGTGTGGATAGCCTTTGCAATGAAATCCTAGACCCCTACAGGCGCGGCAAGTTACCCGCTAAAACCTGAAGCGAGGCTGCTGTTAGTGTATACGCTCTAGAGGCCATTAATGTATCATACTAGTTTGTATATTACTTGATGGAAGCTTGGGATATTCACAGTTGTATAAACAATCTTGCTCGAAATGGTAGTATGCTACTTGGTTTGTTTCTACTTTAATGTGTACATGTGTTTCTTTTAGCATATCGCCTATACACATTAGTGGAGCTCTTAGGATCTTTGCTTGATTACCGGCGTTGTGATGGCAGTCACACTAGTGGGGGCTGGGTAATCTACAAGCACATCCTTAAACAGGTCCCTAGTCGTAGGATTATCGAGACAGGGCATCGATACTACGGAGTAGACAAGCGTATGCGCTTCTCATCCCAGGAGGGGAGACGGTCTGTCCCACAGCCGTTAGTACGTCGTACTTGAGATAGTATGCGGGTGCTCGTTAGGTTACGAGTACACTGGACAGGACTCGTCGGGAACTGTTGGTTGGTACTATACATATTGTCAGTTATGAGTTCCCAGGTGACTTGAGTACAGCTTAGTCCGCTGACTTAACACCGTCACTTCGCCTCGAGTGTGTTCCCACTGTACTTTGATCACTACCCTATCACGGCTCAAAGGAGTCGTGAAAACAGGTAGTAGTTGGGTGCAGTCCCGAAGCACTTGGAGGCAGTGATGGTTAGACAGGATTCGTCTCTCCCGGTATTGGGAGTTGATATCGCGCTGTGTCAAGGAGAGCCATTACACATAATCGTCCCTGGCTAGGGCAAGCGAAATATACTGGTAGGTTTCCAGTGTTATCTCAGGGTGTTCTGAGCTACACTCCGACACGACTTGTACCGCTATTAGGGGACTGACGTTTACCGCCCCCCTAGGCCCGCCATTCGATATTCTCAGACGAACAGACCAGACTGTACGGAGACTGTCACTTTCAGGCTCAGTAGGAGTTCGAATGGGTTCACCTCATCAGTCTTCTTATCGGCATCTACCTGGGGACCGTTACGTACAGCTAGTACCGCTTATGGCCAGTGGTTAAACACACTGCCAACATACTGTCGAGTCTTTAGAGTCCCACACAGAGAGCTATTCGCCTTTAGGAAAAACAGAGTAGAGGTCGCATGGTTTTGCGACAGGGTTCGTTCACATCCGCACACTTGTGCACGTTTGGTGTCCGGGCAGTTATTACTAGCGGGCTTTGGTTTAAGCCAGATCCTAGTATGCGTTTTGGGATTGGTTTTATCTCGTTTGTATTCGTGTTCCACGGAACACGGATGCCGGTGTGTATGCACGGTTGACAGAGACAGAGGCAGAGGATTCTCATTAGGGTTGTTGACTGTTGACTTTTCTAAACCCTAATGAGAATAAGAAATATGATTAATAATAATATTAATTAAGTATTATTGTCCCATGGTTGGGTTGAAAGTTTGACTTTGGTTGACTTGTTGACTTTGTTGATCGGTTGAGTATTTTGGACTTGTTGACCATCATCATTTCATGGCTATCATTTCATGGATATGACTTTTGCTTGCTTGTTGTCTACAAAATACATTAAATTCATGAAATGATAATGCCATTGAAATGAACCATCACAAATACTTAATTATTATTATTATCATGATTATTTTTCTTTTTGAGAGCATGGTTGTAAAAAGTCTTTCTCATTTCTATCATTTTCATTCTCTCTCATCCAAGCTCTCCCTCTTCCTTTTGCTCATGGCTCTCTTGTCTCATGAGTTGAGAAGCATGAGCCATTGAGATAAAACCCTAAAAACATTTCTTTACTCATTCTAAAGTTCAAGGTCTAGCAAGCCAAGGACTTTAGTTTCCTCTCAGTTGAGTTAGGAGCCCAAGGTAGAAGCTTTCGGGTGGATCCATCTTCGGCACAAGGAGACGACGAGGTGAGGCCGATCCGACCACTCCAAGGAGCAAGAAGAGAAGGAGTTCAGCACTAGGTATAACCCCTAACATAGTAGTTAAACATATAGTTAGGTTGCTAGATGTTAGTTTAGCGAAGATCCTATTCTAGAGTCCATGTTACCTTCACCGAAAAAATTGTTTTTCACCATTTCCGCATCACCGAAAGAACCGGGAAGGGTAACGTGGACTTACAGTGGTATCAGAGCCAGGCTAAACACTATCTAGCTTGTTAGCAAAGTATCTAGAATTTCGATCGGAGGAAAAATCACAAAACACGCCCGAGATTTGAACTTTCTGCCGATTTTTAAACTGCTCTAAAAATAATTTGAGACATACCAAAAATCGGCTCAGGGTTTTAAATGAACACAGAAGAAAAACGAGTCACTGACTCGGTCAACGCGCCGTGGAACCGCGGCAAGAACATGCTTCTTGGTGCGGATCCACGGCCGAGTTGACTCGGTCGTGACTCATTTTTCCTACAGTGTACTCATTGTGCAGTTTTGGAATTTTTGGAATATGTTGTTTCTGCCCAGATTTTCCAGAAAACAAATTTGTGTTTGGGGTGGTTTCAAATCCGTATTTTGATCGAACTTCTGTACACTTTAGCTAATGGGTTATATCTGTAATGTGATATATGTATTGAACTTCTGCTAATCGCTATACGTCGATTAGTGGGGGTTATACATATCTGTGATCTGTAATGTTGATGGTTTGTGTATATGAACTCGTTGGATTGCCGCGGATGAATAGCTGGGGGGTTATGAGATGAGAGTTTTCTTTATCTTTCAATTCATGTAATATGTAAATTGATGTAATATTATTTGTATGGCCGCACATCTGGGATGAGGTTGTAGCCGCCATTGTATAATTTCTTTTACTGTTTTTGCTCCTTGGATAGACCTAAGGTGGGGTGCACAAACTACCGGGTACCTCGAAATGCCGAGTGGCCTACTCACGTTGTTGAGGGAGGTTGCTTCACTTCGGGTATTTGGCGGGTAGTTTGCCGCAACCGTAGGGGTCTAGGGTGGGGTCTTGGTTATTCATCGCGACCGTGTAATCCGCTTTTCGTTGCAGGCTCGAACGAAACGCGGATTCCTAGTATATCCAATGTGTTCATCTGTGATTTGGAATGGCTATCATTGCATCTGACGAATGTATATATCTATATATGATATCTATTTAGGCGTTGCTTATGTTTTGCATCTACGCTAGTCCAGCCCCCGCTCTGTCGTTAGTTAAGTAACCTAACGGGTAATGACGGGGCCCCGTGGCGAATGCGGATGGCATAAGCGTACGTCATATTTTCGTTGTTTTCTGCAATGGTAGGATTAAATGATGGGACACATTAAATTAATGCAAGAAAATAAACCAAAGTAAAGTCGTTGGAAGAATTTCAAAACCACTCGGTTTCTTTTCAAAACCAACTTTTAAATGCGGAGCTTGAACCACTCCTTTTAAAAGCTATCTCGTTCCATCGATTATATCAAGTTCATTACGTTCACGGTTTTGCCAAAACCATTCATAGCCCTCCATCATTTCAGTTAAATATTCGGTAGTATTCAAGCTATGTATTTTGACCTACGCCAAGGCATAGTGATTAGTAGCTACCAGATATTTATCTATTGCATAGATAGATGCGTTAGTTTGAGACAGTCGTACTGCCATTTTGGCCTACGTCAAGGGTATGTACGGGTGGGTTCAAATTAACCTGGTTAATGATGGGTAGAACTTGACATGTGACTTATGATATTTTGGCCTATGTCAAGGTCACGTTCCGTACTTTCGGGTCGTGACAGTCAAGGTCATAAGAGCATGGGGCAAAATTCCACATCGGGAGTTTCTAAAGAAACTGAAACTTGCTAGTGCTGCATACCATTTGGAGTGTGATGATTCTGGTAGGATTCCTTCAGTTTTGTCACACGATGATATTTGGATCCCGATCCTACTGTGAGTATATGCTACTCCGCGGGAAATTTCTCACTTAACGATCAATGCAATAAACCAAGCAGGTGTCTAGAAAGGTGTTAGCGGGGCCACGCCCCCAGGGAAAAGAGGTTCTTTAATTAAGGAACTTCGCGAAAGCATTGGAAAACCTCCCTCGAAGTACCAACACTGGCCTGGCTGAACGGTTAAGCAAGTATTTTACGGTGAGATTGATCCCGACTAATTCTTCCTTTTTCGTTTTAGGAAGGATCCGAGAAATAGTGGGAGCCATCCTGTTTAGACAGACTAAAAACCACTCTAAACTTGCAAGAGCATCATGCTAAAGTGTTTCTTCTCTCACTCCTAATTGCAGCGACCAATCGTCATGACCGAACTTAAGTTACTACTAGATAAAAATATACAGACAGGGCCAAACTACAAAGATTGGCTCAGGAATGTCAAAATGGCAATCACTTATGACAAGTTGGGGTATCTCCTTAACTCCAAAGCTCCCCTTGTCCCAGGTCCCACCTCCAGCGTCGCGGATATAGAAATCCATAAGACCTGGGAGATCGACTGCACGAAGGCCAAGTGCCTCGTGCTTGCCTCTGTGGACAATGAACATCAGAGGAGGCACGAGAATATGGACCTAGAATCCATATTTCTCCATACTAAGGAACTATATGGAGAGCAATCCCGTATCGCCAGATACGAAGTCTTGAAAAAGTTATTTTCGGCGAGATTGGCCATCGGATCATCCATAGCGGAACACGTGCTTAAGATGATTGGCTTTATTGAAGAGCTCGCGGACCTTGGGACCACGTGAGAGAACGAGCTCTACATTGACTTGATTCTCCAGTCCCTTCCTTCCACTTACACCAAGTTTATCCTGAACTTCAACATGCAAGGAAAGGAAGTTGAACTTTCCGAACTCCTGAACATGTTGAGGAGTGCAGAGGGCACCCTACAGAAAGGTAGGGAAACATAAACTTTTTTCGTTGGAGGACCTTCCTCTTCTAGGTCCAAGGCGAAAGCCAAAGGAAAGAAGAAGAAAACCCCTACCAAAGCAAGGGGCGGTGTTAGTAAAGTGGAAACGAAGGGAAAAGCAAAGGCAACAAAGATAGCGGGACAGCTTGTGGGAAAGGAAGAGTGCGTCTATTGTCATAAGAAAGGACACTGGAAAAAAGATTGCAGGGCTTGGAAGGCCAAGAAGCAGGACCCGAAGCAAGTTGTGGCTTCGGCTTCAGTTGTGTATGTTATTGAAATCTGTCTATCAATAAACTCTATTTCTTGGGTATTGGATACCGGATCAGGATCTCATATCTGTAATTCTTTGCAGGCACTGAGAAAGCGTAGGGTTTTGAAGGCAGGTGATATGACCCTCAGAGTTGCGAACGGAGCTGGCATGGATGCTGAGTCCGTGGGGGACTATCACTTGGGATTGCCAGATGGACATGTTTTGGTTTTATGGGATTGTTATTTTGTACCCAATGCAACTTGTAATATCATATCTATATCTTAAATGTCTAAAGAAGGTTATGAATTTACATTTGTAAGCAATGTTGTAAACATTCAACTTAATCAAGTTCTGATTGGGTCGGGTACATTAAGCAATGGTATATACGTATTAAACCAACAACAGATTTTCAATGTCCAGAATACACACAAAAGAAAGTCTCCAGAAATAAATCATGCTTTCTTATGGCATTGTAGACTGGGTCACATCAATGAGAGAAGGTTGACTAAGTTACATACAGAAGGATATTTGGATCCGTTCGAATATCAATCATATGCAACTTGTCAATCCTGTCTCAAAGGAAAGATGACAAAGAATCAATTTACTGGACATGGAGTAAGAGCGAGCGAGCTTTTGGGACTCGTACACAGTGATGTATGCGGTCCAATGTCTACACATGCGCAAATTGGTTATTCTTACTTTATTACTTTTACGTATGATGTTTCAAGATTCGGGCATGTCTTCTTAATGAAGCATAAATCTAATGCCTTTGAAAAATTCCAGGAATACAAGAATGAAGTAGATAAACAAACAATCAAAAGTATCAAGACACTGAGATCTGATCGAGGTGGTGAATACTTAAGTGCCGAGTTTCTGGATTACTTAAAATAGAATGGAATTCTCTCTCATCTTACTCCTCCATACACTCCACAACATAACGGTGTATCGGAGAGATGGAACCGAACCCTATTGGATATGGTACGTTCCATGATGAGTAACGCTGAGTTACCGCGATCATTCTGGGGATATGCACAAGAATCAGCTGCATATCTTTTGAACCGAGTTCCAACTAAGACTGTGCCTACCACACCATATCAGATATGGAGTGGGAAGAAACCCTATTTTCAATATCTGAAGATTTAGGGATGTCGATCTTTTGCCAAAATCAGCATGCGGACAAACTCAAGGCACGCTCAGTACAGTGCAAGTTTGTGGGATACCCAAAGAACTCCAGGGGTATATTTTTGTAAGGTTCCCAGGCACACTAATGAGGTCTCACAAGGCATCAACCATGCCAAATTCAAATTTTACAAGTGCCGAGAAACCCTAATACGGATCGTTAACTAGAGTTTAAGGCGAAACTTGCAACTAGTTAACAACTTAACTAAGAGTGAACGGAAATACAACCTTTGGAGATCCGGTCCTCCACCTCCATAGCTCCATGATGAAGTCCCTCCGCTGTACCCATCGGATCCCGGACTCTCGCTGTTGTTTCATCGAAGAAATGATCGGGCTAGGTCGTCGACTTCGATACTGAAGATGATCTACGTCGAGGCAACACAAGATCAAGCTCCAACATCACCAAGCCATGAAACTTGTGAAGAAAACACCCTATACTACTTGGCAAGTGGTAGAGGATGAAGAAATAGGAAGTGGGTTCACTTTAGAATTGGATTTCTCACTCTTTTTCTCATATTGCCATTAATGGTTGCAAGTTTTCTTCTTTTGTTGAAGAAGAAGAAGAAGAAGAAATGAATTATGATAAGTATTTTTGAAATAGGAAATAATATGATACTTATCATAATTGCAACCATAGTTAGGTGTAGAGAATAAACTATGGTTAGGTTGAATGGTTAGGGTTAAGGCAAAAGACAAACAAGCAAGACTATTCAAAGCTTCAAGAAGCTTCAAGTAGCAAACAAAGAAAGCCACCATGATTAATTTTGCCCAAAAATAAATAAAAAGAATAACTAAATAAGTAAATCAAAACCCCAACCATTAACATAACCATGGTTTAATCATACACACCCAAGTTTGCATTTATCATCAAACTTCTTACAAACTAGCTCACAAAACTATATCATATATACAATGTGCACATCAAGTGAGAAAATCCATTTAATGTGAACAAATATTAGTTAATGCAAAGTAATATATCAAATATATAATTATACATTAAATCATTAAATCAACACTTGATTTAACGATCCGGTCATATCGCATATGACCGACTAATATCCAATGTATCGGCTTATCGAATCAATCCTTGATTTGATAACTAGCTTATATCTCATACAACCAATCGATACATTCATCGCGAGAATAGAATACGGTATCACATACACGCATTATTCTCGGTCCCGCACATATCTCATATGCGCTCCTATTTCGTTTCGCTTGCGCCAGGAAACCTCTGTGTAGGACTCTAAAGACTCGTCAATACGCCGGCAGCAGGTGATGATCATATCAAACACCCACAAGCCGCAAGCGGTCTGCTAAACGTAACGGCCACCAGGGTATTGAGCGATCAGAAGATCGACGAGCAAGCCCGCTCATACTCCTGTGAATCCAACCAGTAACACTTACCGTACAGTCCGGTCTCGTCGTCTGATATGTCGTATATCTTGCCTAGGGGTGGTAAACGTCAGACCCCAATAGCTCGATAAGTCGTGTCGATATGAGGTCTATAACAGTTCGAGAAACTACTAGTAACACTTACTAGTAAATCTCAGCAACCCTGGCCAGGGATTACCGGTTATAGCCAATCGAACACAGCGCAACATCAACTCCCTATACCGGGAGAGACGAATCCCTTCCTATCGCTCATTGCCACCATGTGACTCGGGACTGTACCCAAAAACCACCGTTTTGCATGCCCTCTTGGTCGTGGTAAGGTGGAAATCAAAGCACAGTGGGAATCACATAAGACTCTATGACGATCTCGGGTCTACAGACTAACCTGTACCAGTGTTACCAGAGAACTGCCATCTGAAGTAAGGTATAATACCATCTGGGAGTTCTTGGCGAGTCTGTCCAGTGTACCCAGTCTCCACTGAGCACCCGTATATCATCTCTGATGTCAAACACCAATGGATATGGGATCATCCATTGCCCATCTGTATGGGTCGAGAAGGTATACGCTAGTCTACACTGGTATATCGATGCCCCGTCTCGATACACCCACGACTAGGGACCTTGACGGATGCACTTATCGACTACCATGTCCCCACTAGTATGATCCGCATCATAGTCCAGGTAGTCAAGTACACATCCTAAGGGCTTTACCAACATGTAACAGAGAGACAATCAGTGTACACGTTAAGGCAAAGAGTAACCAGATAGCATACTATCATGTCGAGCAAGAAAGTCCTCCCTATATATATGTCCAAGCATCCACTACAATATACATCCTATGTATAGTAATGGCCTCTAGGACATACATATAACTAACAATCTCCCACTTGCACTAGGGCCATCTGATAGCAGTGGTTGTAGTATCTCATACTCAACCATCCCATAAAAGTCTCTCTCTGGGAAAAGGCCTTTGTCAGTGGATCCGCCGTGTTGTCCTCTGAGTCTACTCTCCTTACCTCGATCACCCTGGAGATCAACTATCTCCATGATCAGGTGACACTGCCTCAGAATATCTCTGGATCACTGATGGGACGGGCGTTCCTAGGCCTAAGCCACACTTCCATTGTCACACAATGGTAGGAACCTAGTTCATCTCATGAACTAATATACACCGAAACAGCCTCTTTGGTAGCATCTTAAGTAGCGATGTATCCTGCCTTTATCGTCTTGTAAGCCACGGTATTTATCTTGGAACTCTTCCAACATACCGTCCCTCCATTGAGGGTAAAGACAATGCCTGTGACTGAAATTCAGTAGTCCTTATCACCCTGGAAAACTTCCAGTGATTCTCCCGTGGATCAATTGATACCATCTCACTTCAACTAGTGAGAATCCTAACATCCATTTAGATCTATCTCATAGATCCAAAAACCAGGATTTAGTAGGTATCACTTTGATCCTATGTGGAGAATCATTGTGATAAGCGGAGATTGATCGAGCGTAGCATAGGAAACTCCTTTCCTATCAAGAGTATGTCATCCACGTACTTTACGAGGATCGTCACCATACTCCCTACTACCTTTTTGTTTATACAAGGTTCATCTACCATTTTGATGATGTCAAACTCTTTGACTACTACATCAAAACAGACGTTCCAACTCCGCGATGCCTGCTTTATCCTATAAAGTATCTTGTACACGTTTCTGTTGCTCCCACTGTTTATGAAGCCCTCTGACTGTGTATGTAAAGTTTTGAAAATCGTTTCGGTGAAATTTCGGAAAATCGGTAAAATAAGGGGGTTTTCTGTAAAAAGTTAAAATAAAAATATCTTTATTATAAAATTAAATATACATATTCTAGCTATGTAATTACTAGTATTTGGTGTTTATTGAGCAACTGGTGAAATTTCAAATTTTCTGAAAAAAAATTATTTTAATATTATTTTAAGCCGTCACTAATATATTTAATTAGGGAAAATTACAAATTGGAATGGGTTGATACAAATTTTGTGCAACATGACACACTAAAAAAAAATGTAACATGTTGCTTTGAAATGAATTGGAGTTGTCATGAGGGTTCTAGAAATTTTGGAATGGGTTATTAGAAAATAAAAGAAAACTAAATAATTAACAAAAGACTTGGTGAATGTGAATTTTAGAGAAGTTCCTACACTAACCCACACACCCACCCAACATGGCCGAACCCATGGGCTGCCCCTAAATCCACAAGTCCCCATTTTATTTCCTTTTCAAATCAAATAGAAAAGAAATGAGAAAGAAACTAATAAAAAAATAAGGTATGGACATAGTTGAGATATGGATTAATTGTGCTTTGACTTAGAATTTTTCCCCCCACTCACACACAACTCACTCATCTCCCTCCACTGCCGAATCTGCAGCCCCATCTCCCCCCAATTTCCACTTCATTCCATCTCATAAAATCCACAACTTAGCATTAAAAATTCACTCAAAATCAACACAAAACCTCACAAATCATTAATCAAACCTTTACCCATTAATTCTTTACCCAAGCTAGCTTGAATCATGGAGTAAGGTGGCATTTTGGAGGTCATGTTGCATGCTAGATCTCTTGATTTGTGAGGTATAAACCCAAACCTATGTTTTGATTGTTGGTTAATTACTCCAATTTAGTTAAATTTGGTGTTTAATTTTGGTTCTAGTTGCTGACTTGAAAATTCATGTTTAGGGTTGGATCTAGTTAGGGTTTTTGATTATTTATTTATGGTGGTGAGTTGTAGTTTAACATATTAAATCATGTAAAAGATAAGCTAGTTGCTAAGTTGCTAATTGTTAAATTAAAATTTTGCTAAATATGCTATTTTTGCTAACTAGGTTTTTGAAATTAAATTAAAATGTGGATTAAAATCTTGTTAGGGTTTTTAGAACATCTTTAAGGTTTCCATGTGTGGTTTAACAATTTAAAATATGCAAAACAAAGTTTAATTGTTAAATTATGAATTTTTCTTTTAAAAAAAAATGTTAAAATTGGTAATTTTTTTGCAAACTTGAATTTTTAGTTAATGATAATTAGTGAGATTAAAAATATAGAAATAGTTTATATGACCCAGTTATGATACTTAGTAAATATTATGGCCATTAGTTGGGTTAAAATATCAAGTTTCGAATTAAAACGGTAATTAAGCGCTTTCTAGGTTTTGTGAAATAAATCGATTTGAGCAAATTTAAGGTTTTTATGAATTGCACCATATTTTCAAATTAATTCTAGTGAGTTATGAACGTGTGATTGGTACGTTGGGTTTTTATGCGATACGATACGTTGTGACATGTAGGTACCCCCATGTAGACTTCGAGACGACAAGCAAGCGTATGACGACGTCGGCACCAACAAGCAAGGACCAAGTGAGTAGATTTATATCTACGGGGAGAAGTCGGGTTGATGGCGTATAGCATCCCCGCAGTTCGTGGTGATGTATACAAATACGTATACACACATATATTTTGATTATATATTTTATGTTGATATAAGACTTGATGATAAAGGTAGATT
The DNA here is from genome assembly GCA_030015575.1 of Agapanthus africanus. Taxonomy (NCBI): domain Eukaryota; kingdom Viridiplantae; phylum Streptophyta; class Magnoliopsida; order Asparagales; family Amaryllidaceae; genus Agapanthus; species Agapanthus africanus. Next base: position 180,557,761 of record JASDDO010000018.1, read on the forward strand.
CTAGGTGTTCATGGATTAGTTTAGTGTTAGTTGCGAAACCCTAGAGTAGTCGTTACATCCACACACGCACACACACACATGCATACATCTATGTTATTACCTGTGCGTATATGGGGAGATGTGTTTATGTGTTCACCTGGGTATGGGACTAGGTGCTCATATACTGGATTTGCGGATGATACTTGGAATCTGAGATGAGTCGATGAGATTTGATTTGAGGCCGTGAGATCGGTGATTTGGCAGGGTTCGTATTTGAGATACGACATGACGATGTAGCGGGTCCTTTGACGTAGTGTTTCACACACGTGCATGCATACGTAGGTGGTATCAGTATTGTACTAGACATAGATCCGTACCCGGATTATGATCTTTGATAAAGGGGATACCAGATGAATAGTGTGATGAATGTGATATTGACCCGTACCCAGATGTGGGGATGCCGTACGACGGATTTACGTACGAGCTATGTATTGTTGATAGATCCGCATTCTTGACTTGGGAATATCTGATTATAGATATGGTATCGGATGTGATATTATCGAGGCGGGATCACCGACTAATATATATATATATGTTTATATATATATCGACTCAGATGTTAGGCGATTTCCATACCTGTAGTTTAGTTTGTTAGTTCAGCCGTATAGTTTAGTGTAGTTATTAGACTAGATTAGACTACTACCTATTTCAAAACTAACGAATCGTGGGTATTTTAAAAGACAGGTCAAGGGATTCTACGGATATTTCAAAAGACGTATCTTTTCTTAAAAACACCGTATCCCTTATTTTCAAAACATCGCGATTCGTGTTATTTCAAAAGACACTATTGTAGGACTTATATTAGGGTAATGCAGTTTAGTTACCGTTGTGTCTAGTATTCAGCTCCCGCATATTATTGTTGTTGCTCCGCATCGCATACTTATTGTAATTCATATTTCATTATTGATATCATGCTGTTAGGACACCGTCACCATTACCGATGATGCGTATGTACCACGTACACTTACTTGCCGGCTCATACACATCTTCATCGGTAATTGCCATGTCCCGTACACACAGAAAATATTATTACATTGACATAGCCTGTTAGCTAATAGTTTAGACATGATATTAGTGTACTTGCCTTATATGCTAGTTTAGACATTGTAGTTATTACCTGCTACTTCATGCAAATTGTTATTCATTGTTATGCCGCATTCATGGATTCTCATGCATATATTCACTATTTTACGTGCTATTGAGGTTTTGGATTCGGATTTCCATGAGATTTTCTGGATTTGGGGGAAAACCGCAAAACTTATACAAACTTCTTCTCTCTCTTTTTAAATGAAAAGCGCGGTTTTCCCATGATGTATGAATCGTCCACCATGAGTTTGCTGATGGATTTCGAGACCCGATTCGAGGAGACGGATGAACCGTTTCGGGTACATGGTGGACCCGGTAAGGTACCCCGGGGCAAGAAGCGCGTGATGATGACGATGTGAGCCTGGCAGCGGAGCACTACCTACCGGTGATTTTACCCGACGCGTCCGATATCCGGAGGATACCGTCGTGGTCTTGATATTGATGGTAGGGGCCGGTCTGGACTGACGGCGCCCTAGATAGTGAGATTGACATACAGATATTTTGAGATATTGAGGTACAGAGATTGCGACACAGAGATATCGAGAGATTTGGATACTTGTTTTGTGTCGATGCTAGGCACTGTTTATGCTGATTTCATTTATGATACCTCGTTTTTAAAAAGTTACAGAAATCTCACTAATTTATGACAGAAGTTTTCATCAGTACATGCATTCTGTTTCATGCATTCATATATCATCCATATGATATATTGCTACTTGAGGCACTGACACAGGCACATGGGATTACACTCAGGTTAGATATTTACCCTAGCCATTGTTATAGGCTGCATGTTATATATTTGAGGATATATTATGATCGTATGACCTAGGATTGCGTCATACATGCGCTTCTATTCGTAGATGTTTTTTCTATTCACGAGTTGGCAACTCACCCCCGTTGTGCCACAGTTCTTGCAGGTTTCGCCGTACAGGTTTCATTATGGCTTTGCTGGCACTACTTCCATTTCCGAGTGATTTGTTAGTAGGTGGGTTTATTTGTATCGTACCCATCATTATACCTTATATACTATTATTCTGTTGTATCTAGAAGTTACATCAACCAAACATGTATTTATTTTGAGATAGAGACCAGTGATGTAATTCTTTCGACCTTAGAGTCGCGCGTTATATTTCTGTGGTTTTCTTATGGTTTTGAGTTTCCTTTTGAGTTTTGATCCTCTCCTTTGGCGTTGTATATTATATTACTTGTGTGGTTGTGACCGTCGATTGACGAAGAGCTAGCTCCCGCTTGGGGATGCCTTTTTGTTGATTTCGTATACTATTCATGTTGTATCCCGTTTGGGGGCCAGTATTTACAAAGGAGACTCTGCCGAAATTTTCAGGAAATATTTGATATTTTTAAAAATGCATAATTCGGCTTATGCTAATAAAACTACTTGATTTAAATTGGTTTTTCCTTCACTCTACTACTTTTCTTGGTTTGGATTTCTGGGTTTTCGGCTTACTTAGATTACGTACGCCTCGAGACGTTTCGTAGTTTAAGTGCCGGTCACGTTCCGTACTTTTGGGACATAACAAAGTTGGTATCAGAGCGTTAGGTTTTACCTTCGGATCGTAGGATGACCCTTGGTTGATGGAATAGGTGACTAAAGTAGAGTGACGTACCGTGGGTATATTCCGCGGCATACTTACGATACGCTACTCCGCTTAAGGAGCCTTAGGATGTACATTTCTTTGTTCAGTATTATATTCGTTCATGATCTAGCCTCATCGGTACCAGTTATGGTTTTGCTGCCACGATTACGGGCAGGGAGAGCTACGGCTAGGGTTGCGGTCAGCATGAGCTCGTCACGAACGAGGACTGACCAGGGCGTAATTCCGGCGATATACGATTGCATTGAGAGGCGTCGTCTGATTATGTTTTTACTCCATGAGCGTTTGGATGGATCGCTGTATGAGATTACTCGGACGTGCAGATCAGCGCCAGAAGATTGAGCCAATGATAAGAGGCCAGCCAGATTTTGATGACTGTTGGCGTATTGCTTACTCCTGATGATTGAGACATTGTTCAGCGTGCAGACGAGTGAGCCAGTCATTGCTGCGAATGACGAGATATCGCCCCGAGTGTTGGAGCTTTTGCAATACGAGTTGTACTAAGAGATGATAGAAGGTCGCTAGTCACCAAGGACGAATGACTAGGACATGTGGTTCGTTCGCTACCCTGATGCGAGGTCATCAGATAGATTGATTCCAGTTAGAGACGACTTCACACGGAAACGTTGAGAGTCGACAGAGACGATCGAATGTCAGAAACCTATTATTCCAAGTTTATAGTATTCGGAAGAGCATGCAGGCAATTCTATGGACCCTCTAGAAGAATGAAACCCTAACTCGACTTAATGACCGTGTGAAAACCTTTGAACCTTAGGGTTTGCGGCAGTTCTGCGGCGCCATTAGTGAGGCTTGGGTTTGCCCTTCTACGGCTGGACCACCGATGCTGTGGTACGTACTCGATACTATTGAACTATACCAAGATGTTGAGCTCTTGGGGGATTATGAGGTTCTGACGAATCGATCAGATGGTTCGACTTCATTCGGATGCTAGGTGATGAGATGCATTTCTTGGGAGACTCTAGATACGAGGATAGCCATTGGAGCTCAGTCCATGCAGCCACGACGAGACGAGTCCGAAGCGGTCGACATTAGGGAAAAGTGGAGTAAGAGGTTCGTATGACATCTTGAGGAGACGACGTTCCACTCCGCCGACATCAGAGATGCGATACGCATGCCGAGGCATTGTACATGGATATACCTTCCAGAAGGAGTCGCGATGAGTATGCAGCCGTTCCGGAACGAGAACAGATCTAGTAAGGGACGATGACTTCCAGATAGTTCGGCAGAGATGAGATTTGGGAGAGATCTCGATAGGACCTTTTTGGAATAAATTACGAGAAGACTTGGACCCAGGAGTGGTCATGTTACGCCCACCGGCAGGCCAGAGTTCAGGATCGTCGACGAGACATGCTATGAGTAACCACGACAGTTGGCCAGAGATTCTTGGAGGATGTGCTTAAGCGGGACTATTCTGCCATACTTGATTTTGTGTATTTTGTGCGATCTATTCGCATGATTGATTTTTTTTATGATTGAGTTTCATGATATTTGTCTTCATGGACCATGGTTGCACTTACTGAGTATTTACGAATTTTGCACAGTTGTTGCACTTGATATCATTTTCGTGCCTTGGTTTCGCATGTTTATGATTTTATGGGTTTCATACAGTTGAGTTGATTTTGTGCGTATATACGCATACGATTTGGTTTTTGCACTCGGTATAGTTCATATATGCTTGCAATGCAGTATTATGTATGTTGTGCATTTAGATGCACTGGACTTCGATTTCGATTGTGATGTTCGATATTTGATTTGTGCACCTGATTGGATTTTGCGCATGTTCGGCGCTTGATATTGGATTTCATGATTTCGTGCATAATGAATGCACCTGGTTTTGATTTTCGTGCATGTTGAGCGCATGCTTTGATATGAGATTTTGGTGCACACCAGATGCACTAAATCGAGATTTTTCGTACATGTCAGATGCACCTGATTTTGCTGTCAGGCACACACGCTGCCTATGACAATGTTGTGTGCACACCCGATGCACTTAGATGTTGTTTCTGTGCGCATGTATGACACGTATATGGATTTTGATTTCTGTTCGCACCAGACGCACGTAGTATTCATATGCATATTTTGGGATTGATTTCTTATAGAGCAGTACGTTTTTATGACATTTGCTATATGTTTTCGTACTGAGCAGGACTAGTCAGAGGACAGTACCTGAATGTATTTGGCATGCATTTCCTTCAGATATTTACATATATAGATTTGATAGTTACGTGTATTGTTTCGAGTTATATCATATGGGTTTTGTATTGGATTTGACATTTGTGTCTTTACCTTGACTCCGATGATTGCGGGATACTTGACGGAGTTTCGATATTGAGTTATCTGCTCATTACTCATGCGCATGCATTGCGCTACGATTTGTTTTATTTAATTACGATTTCGGAGCCCCGACGACTTGATGGTTTTGCTGAAATGTTTTAGTATTTGGGGGGAGTTTTAAATTAAATTCGGGGACCGAATTTCTTCAAGGGGGAAGGTTGTAACGTTTTGAAAATCGTTTCGGTGAAATTTCGGAAAATCGGTAAAATAAGGGGGTTTTCTGTAAAAAGTCAAAATACAAATATCTTTATTATAAAATTAAATATACATATTCTAGCTATGTAATTACTATTATTTGGTGTTTATTGAGCCACTGGTGAAATTTCAAATTTTCTGAAAAATAATTATTTTAATATTATTTTAAGCCGTCACTAATATATTTAATTAGGGAAAATTACAAATTGGAATAGGTTGATACAAATTTTGTGCATCATGACACACTAAAACAAAATGTAACATGTTGCTTTGAAATGAATTGGAGTTGTCATGAGGGTTCTAGAAATTTTGGAATGGGTTATTAGAAAATAAAAGAAAACTAAATAATTAACAAAAGACTTGGTGAATGTGAATTTTGGAGAAGTTCCTACACTAACCCACACACCCACCCAACATGGCCGAACCTATGGGCTGCCCCTAAATCCATAAGTCCCCATTTTATTTCCTTTTCAAATCAAATTGAAAAGAAATGAGAAAGAAACTAATAAAAAAATGAGGTATGGACATACTTGAGATATGGATTAATTGTGCTTTGACTTAGAATTTTTCCCCCCACTCACACACAACTCACTCATCTCCCTCCACTGCCGAATCTGCAGCCCCATCTCACCCCAATTTCCACTTCATTCCATCTCATAAAATCCACAACTTAGCATCAAAAATTCACTCAAAATCAACACAAAACCTCACAAATCATTAATCAAACCTTTACCCATTAATTCTTTACCCAAGCTAGCTTGAATCATGGAGTAAGGTGGCATTTTGGAGGTCATGTTGCATGCTAGATCTCTTGATTTGTGAGGTATAAACCCAAACCTATGTTTTGATTGTTGGTTAATTACTCCAATTTAGTTAAATTTGGTGTTTAATTTTGGTTCTAGTTGCTAACTTGAAAATTCATGTTTAGGGTTGGATCTAGTTAGGGTTTTTGATTATTTATTTTTGGTGGTGAGTTGTAGTTTAACATATTAAATCATGTAAAAGATAAGCTAGTTGCTAAGTTGCTAATTGTTAAATTTAAATTTTGCTAAATATGCTATTTTTGCTAACTAGGTTTTTGAAATTAAATTAAAATGTGGATTAAAATCTAGTTAGGGTTTTTAGAACATCTTTAAGGTTTCCATGTGTGGTTTAACAATTTAAAATATGCAAAACAAAGTTTAATTGTTAAATTATGAATTTTTCTTTTAAAAAAAAATGTTAAAATTGGTATTTTTTTTGCAAACTTGAATTTTTAGTTAATGATAATTAGTGAGATTAAAAATATAGAAATAGTTTATATGACCCAGTTATGATACTTAGTAAATATTATGGCCATTAGTTGGGTTAAAACATCAAGTTTTGAATTAAAACGGTAATTAAGCGCTTTCTAGGTTTTGTGAAATAAATCGATTTGAGCAAATTTAAGGTTTTTATGAATTGCACCATATTTTCAAATAAATTCTAGTGCGTTATGAACGTGTGATTGGTACGTTGGGTTTTTATGCGATATGATACGTTGTGACATGTAGGTACCCCCATGTAGACTTCGAGACGACAAGCAAGCGTGTAGCGACGTCGGCACCAACAAGCGAGGACCAAGTGAGTAGATTTATATCTACGGGGAGAAGTCGGGTGGATGGCGTATAGCATCCCCGCAGTTCGTGGTCATGTATACAAATACGTATACACACATATATTTTGATTATTTATTTTATGTTGATATAAGACTTGATGATAAAGGTAGATTCTAGGTGTTCATGGATTAGTTTAGTGTTAGTTGCGAAACCCCAGAGTAGTCGTTACACCCACACACGCACACACACATATGCATACATCTATGTTATTACCTGTGCGTATATGGGGAGATGTGTTTATGTGTTCACCTGGGTATGGGACTAGGTGCTCACATACTGGATTTGCGGATGATACTTGGAATCTGAGATGAGTCGATGAGATTTGATTTGAGGCCGTGAGATCGGTGATTTGGCAGGGTTCGTATTTGAGATATGACATGACGTTGTAGCGGGTCCTTTGACGTAGTGTTTCACACACGTGCATGCATACGTAGGTGGTATCAGTATTGTACTAGACGTAGATCCGTACCCGGATTATGATCTTTGATAAAGGGGATACCAGATGAATAGTGTGATGAATGTGATATTGACCCGTACCCAGATGTGGGGATGCCGTACGACGGATTTACGTACGAGCTATATATTGATGATAGATCCGCACTCTTGACTTGGGAATATCTGATTATAGATATGGTATCGGATGTGATATTATCGAGGCGGGATCACCGACTAATATATATATATATATATGTTTATATATATATCGACTCAGATGTTAGGCGGTTTCCTTACTTGTAGTTCAGCTTGTTAGTTCAGCCGTATAGTTTAGTGTAGTTATTAGACTAGATTAGACTCCTACCTATTTCAAAACTAACGAATCGTGGGTATTTTAAAAGACAGGTCAAGGGATTCTACAGATATTTCAAAAGACGTATCTTTTCTTAAAAACACCGTAGCCCTTATTTTCAAAACATCGCATTCGTGTTATTTCAAAAGGCACTATTGTAGGACTTATATTAGGGTAATGCAGTTTAGTTACCGTTGTGTCTAGTATTCAGCTCCCGCATATTATTGCTGTTGCTCTGCATCGCATACTTATTGTAATTCATATTTCATTATTGATATCATGCTGTTAGGACACCGTCACCATTACCGATGATGCGTATGTACCACGTACACTTACTTGCCGGCTCACACACATCTTCATCGGTAATTGCCCTGTCACGTACACATAGAAAATATTATTACATTGACATAGCTTGTTAGCTAATAGTTTAGACATGATATTAGTGTACTTGCCTTATATGCTAGTTTAGACATTGTAGTAATTACCTGCTACTTCATGCAAATTGTTATTCATTGTTATGCCGCATTCATGGATTCTCATGCATATATTCACTATTTTACGTGCTATTGAGGTTTTGGATTCGGATTTCCATGAGATTTTCTGGATTTGGGGGAAAACCGCAAAACTTATACAAACTTCTTCTCTCTCTTTTTAAATGAAAAGCGCGGTTTTCCCATGATGTATGTGTCATCCACCATGAGTTTGCTGATGGATTTCAAGACCCGATTCGAGGAGACGGATGAACCGTTTCGGGTACATGGTGGACCCGGTAAGGTACCCCGGGGCAAGAAGCGCGTGATGATGACGATGTGAGCCTGGCAGGGGAGCACTACCTACCGGTGATTTTACCCGACGCGTCGGATATCCGGAGGATACCGTCGTGGTCTTGATATTGATGGTAGGGGCCGGTCTGGACTATCGGCGCCCTAGATAGTGAGATTGACATACAGATATTTTGAGATATTGAGGTACAGAGATTCCAACACAGAGATATCGAGAGATTTGGATACTTGTTTTGTGTCGATGCTAGGCACTGTTTATGCTGATTTCATTTATGATACCTCGTTTTTAAAAAGATACAGAAATCTCACTAATTTATGACAGCAGTTTTCATCAGTACATGCATTCTGTTTCATGCATTCATATATCATCCATATGATATATTGCTACCTGAGGCACTGACACAGGCACATGGGATTACACTCGGGTTAGATATTTACCCTAGCCATTGTTATAGGCTGCATGTTATATATTTGACGATATATTATGATCGTATGACCTAGGATTGCGTCATACATGCGCTTCTATTCGTAGATGTTTTTTCTATTCACGAGTTGGCAACTCACCCCCGTTGTGCCACAGTTCTTGCAGGTTTCGCCGTACAGGTTTCATTACGGCTTTGCTGGCACTACTTCCATTTCTGGGTGATTTGTTAGTAGGTGGGTTTATTTGTATCGTACCCATCATTATACCTTATATACTATTATTCTGTTGTATCTAGAAGTTCCATCAACCAAACATGTATTTATTTTGAGATAGAGACCAGTGATGTAATTCTTTCGACCTTAGAGTCGCACGTTATATTTCTGTGGTTTTCTTATGGTTTTGAGTTTCCTTTTGAATTTTGATCCTCGCCTTTGGCGTTGTATATTATATTACTTGTGTGGTTGTGACCGTCGATTGACGTAGAGCTAGCTCCCGCTTGGGGATGCCTTTTTATTGATTTCGTATACTATTCATGTTGTATCCCGTTTGGGGGCCAGTATTTACAAAGGAGACTCTGCCGAAATTTTCAGGAAATATTTGATGTTTTTAAAAATGCATAATTCGGCTTATGCTAATAAAACTACTTGATTTAAATTGGTTTTTCCTTCACTCTTCTACTTTTCTTGGTTTGGATTTCTGGGTTTTCGGCTTACTTAGATTACGTACGCCTCGAGACGTTTCGTAGTTTAAGTGCCGGTCACGTTCCGTACTTTTGGGACGTGACAGTGTACTTATAGACTCTTTTTTTTAAAATATCATTTAGAAGAGCAGTCATGACACCCAACCGCCAGATATCGTGATTATGGTATGTAGCCGTGGCAAGTAGGATCTGGATGGACTTAAACATAGATCCTTAGAAAAGGTTTCAACACAATCCATACCTGGTCAATGATGCAAACCTTTAACAAGTCTAGATTTGAAAGTCTCAACTTTTCCATATACACTAAGTAATCTTCTCAAGATATACTTGCTCCTGATGGGGATTTAACCTTTCAGATATAGCAACCAAAGTCCATATTTTGTTGGTGTATAAGGATTCTATCTCATATCGCTAAGCATCCAGCCATTCTTACAGAGTCCCACTCCTGATGGCCAGCTCGAAACTAGTTGGGTCATCATCTCATGATGCAATCCTCGCTCCCACTGTCATAGAGAAACCTAAGTATCTCTCAGGCGGATAAGGAACCCTACCAGATCGGCGGAGAGGCTGAGGTTCGTTGGAATCTACCGAATCCTTTGGTTCTACCAAATCATCGGCTGTAGTTTGTATAGCTGGAACCTTTCCAGTTCTACAAAACAGATCTTGCCTCGAGCTTGTCCGGATTTTGCTTTTAGACATAGGCCGGTCAACCCCAAATCTTAACTAGCTTAAGAAATGGGCTCTTCCCATACCATATCTCATATGGAGTGGTAGGCTATGATCTGATTCGAACCTAATTCAATAAGTATGCATCTTCTCAAGTGCATTACTCCCAAAAGGAAACAGGTAACTCAGTATTACTCATCATAGAGCGCACCTTATCGAATAGGGTGCAATTGCTCCGTCCCGATATACCATCGTGCTATGGTGTATACGGAGGAGTAATGCTGAGGGAGAATCTCATTCTCCTTTAGAATAGTCCCGGAATTCCGTGCTCAAGTATTCTCCTCCCTAATCACATCAAAGGACATAATAATTATACCCTCATTTTGGTTCTCTACTTCTAACTTATATTCCGTGAATATCTCAAAAGGTTCGGACTTTTGTTTCAACAGGAACATATGTCTGAATCTTGAGAGATCATCAGAGAATGTAATGAAGTACAAAGAACTGGTCTTGGCATGTGTAGAGAGGGGACCTTCATACATCAACATGTATCATCCCAAGAGTTCACTAACTCTTTCTTTGTTTCCAGTAAACGGAGCTATGGTCATCTTATCTTTGTGACATGACTGGCAAGTTTCACAAGATGTAAATTCAAACTGATTTAAATATGCATCTATATGTAACTTCAGCTAGTCGGGTCGCATTAATATGACCTAGTCTACAATACCTCAAGAAGGATTCGATCATTTCTGAACTCTTCCTCTTGTGTGTGTTCCGTATACTAAGAACTGTAGTTTGATTTAGAACTTCAATGCTTTTAGATAACGTGCCTGAACCGATCAACTTTTGATATAGAAAATGTTTAAAACATTATCCAACAATACAAAATTATATCCTTTCTTTACTAATAAAGAGACTGATATGATTTTGTATATCAGGTTCGGTATCTAATAACATTCGTTCAGAATCAATGTATTGGTAATACAGGGTGACAGTGACCAACAGACTTGGATGCAACACTTGCCCCGTTTTCTGTCTCATGAAACTTATCATCCGTTCTCAGTTCTCTACCTTTCTGTTGCCCTATGTAACTGATTACATATCTGGGATCCTGATCCGGTATCAAATACCCAGGACGTAGAGGATACAGAGAAACAGTTCTTTGTAATGAACACACCCGAAGGAGATGCATCAACATGCACTTTCTTCGTTTGGGCGGCAAGGGAAATCTGGTACTCCACAATTTCCTGCTCTGTCTTATAACAATTATAAGTTGGAGCGGGACCAACGTTCCCCAGCTCAGTATAACAAGTGGGTTCAGTCAATAATCCGTATTATTATCTTGATTAAGGCGTGATATGGTCGCTACCTGGAGAGAGAGAGAAGAAAACACTCAGCGTGCGCTCTTGCAAGAATAGATTGGTTATTATTTTATCTAATCAGGATGGCTCCCACTGTTTTTTTATCAAATCTTCCTTCAAACCCTAAAAGGAAAGACTAGTCGGGATTAATTACACACTACAAGTTCGCCAATCTTTCAGCCATGCCAGTGTCGGTACTTTGAGGGAGGTCCCCCGTGCTTTCGCACGAACCTAATTAATGTAAACCTCGTTTTCCCAGAGGCATAACCCCGTTGACACCTTTCTAGACACCTACTTGATCGGCTAATTGCAATGTGTAAAACTCTCCCAGGAGTAACTCTTACTCACAGCGGGTATCGGGATCCAACTATCTCATAGAAGGTATGCAATCTCATTGCAAATTTCAACACTTGAAATTCCCGATAATATTTTGCCCCTAACCTCCTATGACCTTGACAAAGGCCAACAAACCATAGGATGCTAGTCAAGTTCAACCCGTCATTTCCTGATCTAATTAAACCCACCCGCACGACCCTTGACAAAGGCCAACAAGGTCGCACGACTACCCTAACCCAATCTGCATCATATGCATAAGCAGATAAGCACCAGTCAGCTACCACACACTACGCCTTGACAAAGGCCAACAAACGCAGCATGAATACTAACTACTACTTATCTGAAATGACGGAGGGCTACGACAGGTTTTTCTGAAAACCTATTGTGTAATGAACTTGATATCGTTGTAGAATCAAATGATTTTAAAATGGAGTGTTTTTGAGGCTTTTCTAGTTTTGCTTAAGGGGTCACTCCCGGTGAAGGGATCGTCGGCCCTTTCCACGTTGAATGAGGTGCGGGATATATCATATATATCACTGTGCAAAGCAGAAACTATAGAAGCTATCAAAAGACAAACCGAGTGTGTAGCATCTTCCAGTTATTGCTAAAGGAGTCACTCCCGGTGAAGGGATCTCGGTCCTTTCCTCATCGAATAAGGTGCAGGATATATCATATATACCGCTGTGCAAAACAAGAACTGTAGCTACCTGTTTTATTTTTTAGAAATTCGATTCCACAACATCATAGGTTTCTTTTCTTTCATTAATCACATTAGTGAAGTCCCATCATTTAAGTACCTAAACATCACAGATAAATACGACGTACACTTATGCCATCCGCATTCGCCTCGATGTCCCCTCATGCACCGTTAGGTTAGGTAACTAACGGCAGAGCGGGGCAGGGCTAACGCGGGTGTAAAACATAAGTAAGGTCTATATAATATATCATATATACTATATACAGTATCCATCCCAGAACATCACATGATTACATCACAGATATCGCAGCAGAAGAATCATACGAAATATTGGATATACCAGGACGTCCGTGTTTTCAATACTAGCCAGTATAAAACACGGATTCCACGGTCACGATGAATAGCCAAACCCACATCCCTAGACCCCTACGAGAGCGGCAAGCAACCCTACCAATTCTAGAGTTAGGAGACCCGGACTCGACTCCTCGAGTTGGTCTCCCACTGGACTCCAGAACCCGGTTACTTGTGCCTTCCTCCTTGGGTCTATCCTAGTGCGGAAAAGTAAATAATATACAAAAGGTGACATCTTCCGCAACCTGGAAGTGCACCAATAAAAAAATATCACATACAAGTTTTTACATGAATGAAAATGAAAAACACTCATCTCACATAAAAAACCCCGGCTATTCAAACACGACGATCCAATATAACATATCCAGCAACATATAACATCACATGTCATCAACGTAAGTAAATATGCGCATCCCAATTGTCGTTGACATATAGCAACGAAACCGGCGATATCACCTATTACACTTACGGTCACAGAAATGAAAGTGTAAAACTACAACAGTTGGAATCCGCAACCTCTTTAGACATCGCATGCCTAATCGAATGAATTCCTTAGACATCGCATGCTTAACAATTATAAACCCCGCATTTTAGTCTCATTATCGAAAACTCTTTTCAATATCAAGTCCGGCAATTCAACAAGATTCCCGACATTCTGATCGAATGCTCGTCGCAAACTTTAGTAGGTGGCCGCACCCCCGATACCGTCGACGAAATGCACCAAGGCGGAACACCGCTACCGCGAGCACCCAAACGGATGCTTTCGGCGACGGGGTTCTCCTACAGTCACTTGGTCGAGGGTATGGGGTGAAGCTGTCTATTAAGTTTACCGCCGAGTATCCGCGTACGCTACGTGATTGCGACGGACTTTTGATCGCATCAAAATTCCGTGGCAACCGATCAAGTGAGACTAAAGTGCTAGATTCATAACATTCATTCAGTTATCTCATAATTACTTTTGAATTCCAATTATTGTATCACATTCCGGATAAATAGAAAATGTTAAACTTTCCGATCAAACAATCGAACACCCAAGTTTTCCCGAAATAGCTCAACACATGAAATAAGTTTAAAAACATTCACTTCGTGCCTCAGTACCAACGGTACAGCCGTAGAAGGGTCAAGACAACGCCTCATATGTGGCACGCCGTACTGCCCCAAACCCGAAGGTTCAAAGGGCAGTTCAAGACGGTCACATAATCGAGTTAAGGTTTGTTGTCTTCTAGAGGGTCTATTGAGTTACTTGCACTACTTAGAACGTCTTTAAACTACGGAAAGATCCAACACTTGGAAATTTCCCAACAGGGGAAAAAGTGGGTATTTACATCCGGTCGAACTTTTTAACATATTCTAAAATTATCCGGAAAAACTCATAGACAAAGTTTGAAATTTCCGATCGAATCATCGAAGCTCCAAAACACCCCAGAAAACTCAACTCTTGAGTGCATATTAAAAATTCCCAGAAAACTCAGCACCTGAAGAGACAAATTACTGTGCAAAAATAGAAGTCTAACCTCATCATTTGGCCGCGGAACCGCCGCAGAAGCCAAGCTTCCGCCGCGGTTCCGCCGCGCTTTAGCCGTATCTCTTAGGTAATTTTGCACCGTAATTCTTAGAATTGCCTGCTGAATTTTTTATGAATTTTTAATCTGGAAAAAACCCAGATTTGAAAAAATGTCCAGAGAGGGTTGAAATTTAGGGTTTCGGGGTTCGATCGGGTTTCTAACATCGTCTACGCATCACCTAAAGCTCTAGCTAGGCTCTGATACCACTGTAGGGTTCCGAGGCACACTAATTAGGTCTCATAAGGCATCAACCATGCCAAATTCAAATTTTACAAGTGCCGAGAAACTCTAATACGGATCGTTAACTAGAGTTTAAGGCGAAACATGCAACTAGTTAACAACTTAACTAAGAAAGAACGGAAATACAACCTTTGTAGATCCGGTCCTCCACCTCCATAGCTCCATGATGAAGTCCCTCCGCTGTACCCATCGGATCCCGGACTCTCGCGGTGGTTTCATCGAAGAAATGATCGGGCTAGGTCATCGACTTCGATGCCGAAGATGATCTACGTCGAGGCAACACAAGATCAAGCTCCAACTTCACCAAGCCCTGAAACTTGTGAAGAAAACACCCTATACTACTTGGCAAGTGGTAGAGAATGAAGAAATAGGAAGTGGGTTCACTTTAGAATTGGATTTCTCACTCTTTTTCTCATATTGCCATTAATGGTTGCAAGTTTTCTTCTTTTGTTGAAGAAGAAGAAGAAGAAGAAATGAATTATGATAAGTATTTTTGAAATAGGAAATTATATGATACTTATCATAATTACAACCATAGTTAGGTGTAGAAAATAAACTATGGTTAGGGTTAAGGGAAAAGACAAACAAGCAAGACTATTCAAAGCTTCAAGAAGCTTCAAGTAGCAAACAAAGAAAGCCACCATGATTAATTTTGCCCAAAAATAAATAAAAAGAAAAACTAAATAAGTAAATCAAAACCCTAACCATTAACATAACCATGGTTTAATCATACACACCCAAGTTTGCATGTATCATCAAACATGATACAAACTAGTGCACAAAACTATATCATATATACAATGTGCACATCAAGTGAAAAAATCCATTTAAAGTGAACAAATATTAGTTAATGCAAAGCAATATATCAAATATATAATTATACATTAAATCATTAAATCAACACTTGATTTAACGATCCGGTCATATCGCATATGACCGACTAATATCCAATGTATCGGCTTATCGAATCAATCCTTGATTCGATAACTAGGTTATATCGCATACAACCAATCGATACATTCATCGCGAGAATAGAATACGGTATCACATACATGCATTATTCTCGGTCTCGCACATATCTCATATGCGCTCCTATTTCGTTTCTCTTGAGCCAGGAAACCTCTGTGTAGGACTCTAAAGACTCGTCAATACGCCGGCAGCAGGTGATGATCATATCAAACACCCACAAGCCGCAAGCGGTCTGCTAAACGTAACGGCCACCCGGGTATTGAGCGATCAGAAGATCGACAAGCAAGGCCGCTCATACTCCTGTGAATCTAACCAGTAACACTTACCGTACAGTCCAGTCTCGTCGTCTGATATGTCGCATATCTTGCCTAGGGGTGGTAAACGTCAGACCCCAATAGCTCGATAAGTCGTGTCTATATGAGGTCTATAACAGTTCGAGAAACTACAGGTAACACTTACCAGTAAATCTCAGCAACCCTGGCCAGGGATTTCCGGTTATAGCCAATCGAACACAGCGCAACATCAACTCCCTATACCGGGAGAGACGAATCCCCTCCTATCGCTCATTGCCTCCATATGACTCGGGACTGTACCCAAACACCACCGTTTTGCACGCCCTCTTGGACGTGGTAAGGTGAAAATCAAAGCACAGTGGGAATCACACAAGACTCTATGACGATCTCGGGTCTACAGACTAACCTGTACCAGTATCACCGGAGAACTGCCATCTGACGTAAGGTATAATTCCATCTGGGAATTCTCAGCGAATCCGTCCAGTATACCCAGTCTCCACTGAGCACCTGTATATCATCTCTGATGTCAAACACCAATGGATATGGGATCATCCATCGCCCATCTGTATGGGTCGAGAAGGTATACGCTAGTCTACACTGGTATATCGATGCCCCGTCTCGATACACCCATGACTAGGGACCTTGAAGGATGCACTTATGGACTACCATGTCCCCACTAGTATGATCCGCATCATAGTCCACGTAGTCAAGTACACATCCTAAGGGCTTTACCAACATATAACAGAGAGACAATCAGTGTACATGTTAAGGTACAGAGTAACCGGATAGCATACTATCATGTCGAGCAAGAAAGTCCACCCTATATATATGTCCAAGCATCCATTACAATATACATCCTATGTATAGTAATGGCCTCTAGGGCATACATATAACTAACAATTTTCTATTACGCAGAAGAACAAAAGGTCTTTGTCTCTCGTAATGCCCACTTTCTGGAACACCAGTTCTTAGAAAAAGAAATAAGTGGGGGCGCAATAGAACTGGAAGAAATTCCAGGACCACAAACCATTACTGAAACCTTAATAGAACCAGAGATTTCGAAAGAACATGACATTCTATGCCGCTCCGCAGGAGTACTAGGCAGTCTCATCCGCCCAAGAGATACTACTGTTTTCTTATAGACGGGGATAGAGAGGTTTGCATCATTGATAATGATGAGCCGACTAGCTTCCAGCAGGCCATTAAGAGCGTTGACTCGGTAAAATGGCTGGATGCAATGCAAACCAAAATGGGGTCCATATACACCAACAAAGTATGGACTTTGGATGTTGCTCCAGAAGGGGTAAAACCCGTAGGATGAAAATGGATCTTCAAAAGGAAGATTGGTGTAGATGGGCAGGTTGAGACCTATAAGGCTAGACTTGTTGCAAAGGGTTTTCGTCAAAGACCTGGTTTGGACTATGACGAAACCTTTTCTCCAGTGGCTATGCTCAAATCTATTCGGATCCTTCTTGCCATTGCTTCCTTCCACGATTATGAGATTTGGCAGATGGACGTAAAGACCACTTTTCTAAATGGAAATTTAGAGGATTGTGTCTATATAGACCAGCCAGAGGGTTTCATTCAGAGTGGGAGCAGTAGAAAGGTGTACAAGTTGCTTAAGTCCATTTATGGACTAAAGCAGGCATCGTAGAGTTGGAACATCTGTTTTGATGAGAAGTTCAAAGATTTTGGCTTTATCAAAAATCCAGATGAACCATGCATTTATAGTAAAATTGTAGCGCGAACTGTCGTATTCCTCGTTTTATACGTGGATGACATTCTCTTGATAGGAAATGACATTCCAATGCTACAATCTGTCAAAGGGTTCTTGTCATACAGGTTCTCCATGAAAGACCTGGGTGATGCCTCTTACATTCTGGGGATCCGGTTCCATCGTGATAGATCCAAGAGGATATTAGGACTTTCGCAGTCCCGGTACATCGACACCATACTGAAAAGATTCAGTATGGAAGATTCCAAGCACAGTAATCTACCGGTTTGTCATAGATCACCTTCTCCAAAGAGATGTCTCCCAAGACTGATTTGGAAAGGGATCACATGTCTATTGTACCCTACGCTTCTGCGGTAGGCTCTATAATGTATGCGATGTTGTGTACCAGACTAGATGTAGCTTATGCACTGAGTGTAGTAAGCCGGTATTAGTCAAACCCTGGGGAGAAGCACTGGATAGCGGTAAAGAACATTCTCAATTACCTGTGAAGGACTAAGGAGATGTTCTTGGTGTATGGCGGAAAAGACCTCCAGATCGAGGCCTTTGCTGACTCCAGCTTCTAGAGTGACAAGGATGACTCCAAGTCCATGTCGGGTTATGTCTTTACCCTCAATGGAGGGGCGGTGTGTTGGAAGAGTTCCAAACAGGAAACCGTTGCTGACTCGACGATGGAAGCGGAATATATCGCTGCTTCTGATGCCGCAAAAGAAGCCGTCAGGATGAGGAAGTTCTTGAAAGAACTTCAGGTGGTTCTGTCCATTGTTGATCCAATACCTCTGTATTGTGACAACAACGGGGCTATAGCTTTAGCGAAGGAACCCAGGTCCCATCAGAAGTCCAGACACATCTTGAGGCGGTATCACCTGATCAGGGAGATCGTGGATCGCCGGGAGATCGAGGTTCAGAGGGTTGCTTCGGAAGATAATACTGCAGATCCACTCACGAAAGCCTTACCCCAGACTCAGTTCGAGCGGCTGATCGAGATAATAGGTCTTCGATACGCCAGTATATGGCCTTAGTGCAAGTGCGATATTGTTAGTGTAAATGCCCTAGAGGCCATTACTGTATCATACTAGTTTGTATATTACTTGTTGGAAGCTTGGGATATTCACAGTTGTATAGACAATCTTGCTCGAAATGGTAGTATGCTACTTAGTTTGTTTCTACTTTAATGTGTACATGTGTTTCTATTAGCATATCGCCTATACACATTAGTGGAGCACTTAGGATCTTTGCTTGATTACCATCATGGTGATGGCAGTCACACTAGTGGGGGCTGGGTAATCTACAAGCACATCCTTATACAGGTCCCTAGTCGTAGGATTATCGAGACAGGGCATCGATACGCCGGAGTAGACTAGCGTATGCGCTTCTCATCCCAGCAGGGGAGACGGTCTGTCCCACAGCCGTCAGTACGTCGTACTTGAGATAGTATGCGGGTGCTCGTTAGGTTACGAGTACACTGGACAGGACTCGACGGGAACTGTTGGTTGGTACTATACCTGTCGTCAGTTATCAGTTCCCAGGTGACATGAGTACAGCTTAGTCCGCCGACTTGACACCGTCACTTCGCTTCGAGTGTGTTCCCACTATACTTTGATTACTACCCTACCACTTCTCAAAGGAGTCGTGCAAACAGGTAGTAGTTGGGTGCAGTCCCGAAGCACTTGGAGGCAGTGACGGTTAGACAGGATTCATCTCTCCCGGTATTGGGAGTTGATATCGCGCTGTGTCAAGGAGAGCCATTACACATAATCGTCCCTGGCCATGGCAAGCGAGATATATTGGTAGGTTTCCAGTGTTATCTCAGGGTGTTCTGGGCTACACTCCGACATGACTTGTACCGCTATTAGGGGACTGACGTTTACCACCCCACTAGGCCTGCCATGCGATATTCTCAGTCGAACAGACCGGACAGTACGTAGACTGTCACTTTCAGGCTTAGTAGGTGTTCGGATGGGTTCGCTTCATCAGTCTTCTTATTGGCATCTACCTGGGGACCGTTACGTACAGCTAGTATCGCTTGCGGCCTGTGGTTAAACCCACTGCCAGCGTAGTGTCGAGTCTTTAGAGTCCCACACAGAGAGCTATTCGCCTTTGGGCAAAACAGAGTAGAGGTCGCATGGTTTGGCGACAGGGTTCGTTCACATCCGCGCACTTGTGGACGTTTGCTGTCCGGGCAGTTATTACTAGCGGGCTTTGGTTTAAGGCAGATCTTAGTATGCGTTTTAGGATTGGTTTTATCTCGTTTGTATTCGTGTTCCTCGGAACACGGATGCCGGTGTGTATGCACGGTTGACAGAGACAGAGGCAGAGGATTCTCATTAGGGTTGTTGACTGTTGACTTTTTCTAAACCCTAATGAGAATAAGAAATATGATTAATAATAATATTAATTAAATATTATTGTGCCATGGTTGGGTTGAAAGTTTGACTTTTGTTGACTTGTTGACTTTGTTGACCGGTTGACTATTTTGGACTTGTTGACCATCATCATTTCATGGCTATCATTTCATGGCAATGAGTTTTGCTTGCTGTTTACAAAATGCATTAAATGCATGAAATGATAATGCCATTGAAATGAACCATCACAAATACTTAATTATTATTATTATCATGATTATTTTTCTTTTTGAGAGCATGGTTGTAAAAAGTCTTTCTCATTTCTATCATTTTCATTCTCTCTCATCCAAGCTCTCCCTCTTCATCTTGCTCATGGCTCTCTTGTCTCATGAGTTGAGAAGCATGAGCCATTGAGATAAAACCCTAAAAACACTTCTCTACTCATTCTAAAGTTCAAGGTCTAGCGAGCCAAGGACTTTAGTTTCCTCTCGGTTGAGGTAGGAGCCCAAGGTAGAAGCTTTCGGGTGGATCCATCTTCGGCACAAGGAGACGACGAGGTGAGGCCGATCCGACCACTCCAAGGAGCAAGAAGAGAAGGAGTTCAAGACTAGGTATTACCCCAAACATAGTAGATAAACTTGTAGTTAGGTTGCTAGATGTTAGTTTAGCAAAGATCCTATTCTAGAGTCCAAGTTACCTTCACCGAAAAATTTGTTTTTCACCATTTCCGCATCCCCGAAAGAACCGGGAAGGGTAACATGGACTTACAGCAGCCCCCTTCAACAATGTGAATGGACCACCCAGCACTTCACGGAATCCGGTAACTTGAGCACCCCTCCTTAGGTCAACCTATACCCCCTACGAGTGCGGCGAATAGCCCGCCAATTCTAGAGTGAAACCCCCTCCGTCTCAAAGCCATAAGATGCGGGCACGTTGCCCTCTAGAACCCGGCTATCCGTGTACCCCACCGCGGGGTAATTCTAGTACAGAAAGTAAAATATTCAACGGGTACATCGACCTCAGCCCGGTCATGCTCCAAAAAAAATAATATACAAACAGGCAGTGACGGCATTCCACATGTCTGACGCTTGCCCCGCAATATCAAATGTACAAATACAACCTAATTGTACTACCATTGCATCCAGGCTATCCACCACGACAAATCCGCAACATCACAGCACAACACAGAACATCAACGTGAATGTCACGTTCGCAAATCCGTCTAAAAGAACTATAGCAATTATACAGGATTTATCGATCAAATGACATTCACGGTCGCAGATATAATGTAAATGCTGTGAACTAACATGTTTAAAATTTTCGATCGACAAAAATTCCCGAAGTGGGCCCCAAGCACAATACCCAGTACTCAAATAAATCTGGGCCCAAAATAAAATTACCAGAAACCCCTTTTCCAAGTCAGAGACCAACTGAAAAAATTTGGGGCACTGTGGCTACAGTTCGGCGGCGGATCCTCGGCCAAAACATGGGTACGACCGCGGATCCGCCGCGCTATAGTGAAATCGGCCCACCAAATTTTCTCGGTTCTCTTAAAATTCCCTGCCGGATTTTCTGCAATACACCAAATAATTTTTTGACAACAAAAGAAAATCTACAGAAAGTGCATGACTTGAAATCGCGGTTTCGGAATTTTCGTTCGATCGAAGTTCTAAACACGTTAGAGCAAGCTAGTAAAGGTTAATGGCGTGGCTCTGATACCATGCAAGTCTACGGTAGCGCCCCGGCCGTCTTTCCGAGGCCAAAATATGGAAACGAAAACTTTTTCAAACTAGAAAAACGGCGCTATCGTATGCTTAAAACCCGGATCGAACCATTAACCTACAACTAGCTATCTAGAAAGGGTTAGAAAGCTATACCGATCGATCTGTGTCCTTCGGTCTTCGGCCACCGACCCAAGCTCCTCACGGCAACTCCGGTCTCGATCACCTCGTCGGAAAGGGCACCACATCTACGAGTCTTTTTACGGCTCCCGCTTCATCCGAAGCAACTCGGGCATGAAGTGTGCTAGCCGACGTGTCCAAGGTGTTATAGAGAATGTTTGTGATCACTTTGTCTCTTGCATCCATTGATTTGGATGGAGGTTAGAGATGAAGCCATTGATGGAGATAATGATCTAGAGGAAGAAGAAGAAGAAGAGAGCTCTTTCCTTTTGTTGTTCTTCTATTATGAAAATGAGAGAGAGAGTAGAATAATATGAGAGCCAACCTCACCGATGGCTGCCCCTCTCCCTCCTCTCATCAAATCAAGACACAAAACAATCCACTAATGTGACATTTCTCATAAAAAAGACACCATGAGTCATAATATATGTCCATGTCACATTAATGCATCTCATGATGAAATTCTAGCTCATTATTTCTAATAAAAAACATTAATCCAAATGTTTGCAACAATAAAAAGATACCGCAACATCTAAAGTGAACTCGTGACGGATTACAAGGATACCCCTCACCTGTATATACATACCTGCATCCGCATTCCGACTGAATGCGAATGCGACGAGACTAAAGTAATCCAACAAATCTAATACAAGGATCCGGCATAAACCAAAGCCCACTAGTATGATCCATCCGATCAAGATCCGTGCAATACCGCACGTATAAGATCGAACCCTGGCATATATCATACGGCCTCTACAACGTTTCGCCCGAAACATGAGAAACTGTCTTTGGGGAACTCTAAAGACTCGTCAATATTTTGGCTGTGGATTTAACCACTAGCACGTCAGAGGTATTAGCCATACATAACGGGCTACCAAGTATTGACTGAAAGGGAGGTCGATGAGCGAACTCATCCTGACACCCTACTGAGCCTGTCAGTGACAATATCCGTACAGTCCGGTCCGTTCGTCTATGAGCATCGCATGGCGGGCCTAGAGGGTTGGTAAAAGTCAGACCCCCAAAAGCGGTACAAGTCGTGTCAGAGTGTACCCCAAAACACCCTGAGATAATACTTGAATACCTACCAGTAAATCTCCTACCTTCGCCAAGGACTTCGTGTAATGGCTCTCCTAGACACAGCGCGACCTCACCCCCAATACCGGGAGAGACGAACCCCTGCCGATCCGCTCACTGCCTCCATGTGGCTTGGGACTGTACCCAACTAAAACCTGTTTGCACGACTCCTTTGTGCCGTGGTAGGGTAGTAATCAAAGCACAGTGGGAACTCATACGGGACAAATGACGATCTCAGGTCGATGAACTAACCGGTGCACATGTCACCAGGGAACTGCTATATGTCGTCAGGTATAATACCAACTAGCATGTTCCCGGCGAGTCCTGTCCAGTTTACTCATAACCCAATGAGTGCCTGTATACATCTTAGGTGAACCAACTGACACCAATGTCTTGTGAGACCGGCCACTGCCCCTCGTCGGGGTCTCGACCGTATACACTAGTCTACTCTGGAGTATCGATGCCCTGTCTCGAAAACTCCCACGATTAGGGACAACTTTAAGGATGTGCTTATAGACCCCAGCTCCCACGTATATGATCGCCATCATACTGCTGGCCGTCAAGCAGGAATTCTAAGGGCTCTATCAACGTGCAATAGTGACCTGTAAGGTCATCTGAAGCAGTATACGATGATAAAGATAAACCAGATAGCATACTATCATCTTGAGTAAGACTGTCCTACCGGCATAGGTCCTCCCTCAATCATTGCAATCACGTGCCTGTGATCCAATAATTGACTCTGAGGGCACTATATCCAACAAGCAGCACTTGCATATCACATTGCAGACTTTGAGGGAGTATCAGCTGTTCACTAAATTTTCCAAGTGTGCATTCTGGCTAGACAGTGTCGACTTCTTGGGTCACGTGGTGACTAGAGATGGTATTTGTGTGGACCCGAAGAAGGTCGAGGCAGTTCAGCGTTGGCCCAGACCGGTATCAGTTACAGAGGTTCGCAGCTTTCTAGGTCTGGCCGGCTATTATCGACGTTTTGTCCAGGATTTCTCCCGTATTGCTGCACCGCCGACCGGGTTGACCCGGAAGGGGGTTCCTTTTGACTGGACTGAGGCGTGCGAGTATAGCTTCCAGCAGTTGAAGACTCGTCTGACTACTGCACCAGTATTATCATTGCCTTCAGGATCGGGCGGTTTCGTGGTTTATTGTGATGCTTCTCGAGTGGGGTTGTGCTGTGTATTGATGCAACACGATAGAGTTATCGCGTATGCTTCTCTAGAGTTGAGGAAGCACGAGCAGAATTACCCCACTCATGATTTAGAGATGGCTGCAGTGGTGTTTGCACTCAAGATCTAGAGACATTACCTATACGGCGAGTCGTACCAGATATTCACAGACCACAAGAGCTTCAAGTATATCTTTCAACAGCGAGATCTGAATCTGAGACAGCGCCGTTGGATGGAGTTGATGAAAGACTATGTCTACGAGATTCTACACCATCCGGGCAAGACGAATGTGGTGGCAGATGCTTTGAGTAGGAGGCCCGGAGGTATCTTATCTTGTTTGAGTGCAGTACAGATGCAGTCGACGACAGATTGGTAGGTGCTATGTGATAGCCGAATACAGTTCGAGTTTACTCCTACCGGGGGATGGCTGGTCCATTTCAGAGCACGCCCAGAGTTACTTGACCGTATCCACGAGGCACAGTCCGGTGATGCCCGTATTTTGGAGATTATCGAGCAGATTCGGCAGGGCAGAGTTTCCGAGTTCGTGATTGATGATCAGGGGATACTTCGATTTGGAACTCGACTGTGCGTACCAGATTCTGAGGGAATGAGGCATGATATTCTTGAGGAGGAACATAGATCAATATACAGTGTTCATCTAGGTTCCACCAAGATGTACCGTGATTTGAGAGAGGTTTACTGGTGGGACAAAATGAAGAAGGATGTCACGGACTTTGTATCGAGAAGGCTGACTTATCAGCAAGTCAAGGCCGAGCACCAGAGGCCAGCCGGTGAGTTACAGCCTTTGCCCATTCCTGAGTAGAAGTGGGAACAGGTCTCCATGCACTTCATTGTGGGTCTACCTAGGACTAGTCGAGGGTATGACTCAATTTGGGTGATTGTAGATCGATTGACGAAAGCGGCTCACTTTCTGCCAGTGAAGACCACTTTTGGATTTGCTCAGTACGCCCAGGTTTATATTGATGAGATCGTACGACTGCATGGTGTCCCGACTTGCATCATGTTCGACCGGGGCACCCAGTTTACCAGCCGATTATGGCAGAAACTTTAGGAGGCTTTGGCACCCGATTGAGTTTTAGCATAGCTTTTCATCCGCAAACTGACGGTCAGTCAGAGCATACTATTCAGACTCTTGAGAACATGCTCAGAGCTTGTGTTTTATATTTCAGTGGTAGTTGGGATCGTCATTTGCCCTTGATCGAGTTCACCTACAATAATAGCTTCAAGGAGACGATTCAGATGACACCTTTTGGGGCCTTGTATGGGAGGAGATGTCGATCGCCCGTATGTCGGACAGATCTTAGGGAGAGCAAGAATTTAGGGCCGCAGATCGTACAGGAGACGACCGAAAAGATCCAGCTAATTCGAGATTGGATGAGGGCAGCACAGAGTAGGCAGAAATCATATGCTGACAGGCGCCGTCGCCGACTCAAGTTCGCTGTTGGCGATCATGTTTTCCTGAGGATCTTTCCGATGAAGGGCATGATGAGATTTGGGCGGAAAGGGAAGCTTAGTCCTAGATATATTGGTTCCTTCGAGATCCTAGAGCGTGTCGGTTCGGTGGCTTATCGGTTAGCTCTTCCGCACAGCTTCCCAGATGTTCACCCCTTGATCCATGTTTTGATACTCCGTAAGTACCTTCATGACCCTTCTCATACGATTCTGCACCAGACGATCCAGCTGGAGCGCGATCTTTCATTCACCGAGCAGCTGGTGGTCATTTTGGATCGGCGGGTGAAGAAATTGAGGTCGAAGGTTATACCATCCGTCAAGATTCTTTGGCATGGCCCGAACAGCGAGGTGGTTACATAGGAGACCGAGGACGAGATGAGGAAGAAATATCCCCATC
Organism: Agapanthus africanus; assembly: GCA_030015575.1. Taxonomy (NCBI): domain Eukaryota; kingdom Viridiplantae; phylum Streptophyta; class Magnoliopsida; order Asparagales; family Amaryllidaceae; genus Agapanthus; species Agapanthus africanus. The sequence continues at coordinate 180,583,957 of JASDDO010000018.1, forward strand.
TTTTTTAAGGTATGCGTAGTTATATTTTAAATTTAAGGACCGAATTTCTTTAAGAGGGGAATATTGTAACACTTTGAAAATCGTTTAGGTAGTATTTTTCGATAATCGGCAAAATAATCGGTATTTCCGTAAAATGTAAAAATAATTATTTTTCAATATAGGCCTAATTATACAAAATTAAGATATGAAATTGCTAGTAATTGATTAATTAATTGTCACTTATAAATTTCTAGTCATTTAAATTTTTTTCCTTAATTAATTATTTTTAATATTATTTTAAGCTTTTAAATATACATTAAATTAGTGATAAATACAAACTTGAATGTGTAAATTACATACTTAGGAACCATTACAAACTAAAACCTAGTGGTAATATAAATTTTACTAAGACATTTCAATTCTAGTTGTTTTATGGTCAAAACAATGAAATAAAATGAAATTTTAATTAGAAATTAATGGGATAAGCATTTATTTCACTTAAGAAATACTATCTTCATAGAAATTTCCATACAATTCTATCACACTGCCTACTTTCCCCCTTGGCCGAGAGCCTTCCCAGCAGTCCCCATTTTTCCCCCCTCTCCTTTCACTTCAATTTCATCACAAAATCCATCAAAAATACACAAATTTCTTCACAAATTCAAAACAAATCCTCATTCTATCTCTTCTCAAGCCAAATTTAGTTTAAAACATAGAGAAAGGAGGCATCTTTGGAGGCTAAGTGCAAGCTAGGGTTCAAACTTGAGAAGTAAAATTCTAACCTAATGGTTAATTTGTAGTTTAACTATGCTAAAATAGAACTTTGAAGTGTTAATTTGATAGTAATTGCTTGTTTATGAAATTCAAGAAAAGGGGTTTGATTTGGAATTAGGGTTTGAAGCATTGCAAATAGGTTAAATTAGGTGTAGTGGCTATCTAGTGGTTTAGTTTAGATAATTATGCTAGATTGTGATCACTATATCGTTAATCCGCGATGTTTGCGCCAAATTGCAATTTCGGTGCTTACTAGGTTTTCTATATAATTAGGTGGCAAATTAATTTTGAAATGTTGGCTATATTATTGGCATCTCCTACGACATTTAGGATGTGCAAATGCGGAATTTGGTTTGATCGGGTTTAGTTTTGACGGTTGTTCCGAACGACGATCCTAGTTAAGGTAATCGTGATTGTCGTGTGTGTTCAGCGCACCAAGTACACGTTGTGCCTAACTTGTGAGCGTTGATCTTTTCATATTGTGACTTTGCATCGTTTTAGGAAATGTAATCTTATGTTTTGTGTGGTGCAATTTTAGGATCGGTTGCGGAAGTATCAGACGCGGCGCGCGAAGGCAAAGCTGTGGTTGGATCAGATTAGCGAGGCGTCCGGGTGAGTAAATATACACATTTATGGGGGAATCGTCTGGATGGCGTGAGGCGCCCGACATTTAGGGTTGCTAGTAGTAGTTGAATACATATGCATAGCTTTCTAGTTATTCATCTGCTGGCATCGTATGGCTATCTATATAACTGTGAGTGATATCACCTCTTAGTACACTTGCACCATTACCATTGGCTCATGTTGCATGCGCACTATTCACGAGAACACACACGCATTTGGTAATTGCCATGCCACAACCACTTTATAACCTGCTTTGTTCAGTATCAAACACTTACATCATACATGATACATTGAATTGCAAAGCAAGCATATACCTCACTTCATTATCATGCTTATATAGATTCCTCGTCATAAACTATATTGCATAATATTGATATCTTAGGCATCTATCATTTACAACATGTCAGATATTGTGATTTCTCGAGGATTTTACTATTGATGAGATTTCTGGATTTTGTGGAAAAACCGCAAGAATTTTCCAAACTCATTATGTTTTGAAAAGGCAAGTTCCTGTTTTCTCGTGATGTATGTGTCGTCCACCATGAGTTTTCATGTTTTCTGTTGGATTTCGAGAACCGATTCGACGAGTAGATGAACCGTCTCGGGTACATGGTGGGCCCGGTATGGTACCTCGGGGCGAGAGTGTTTTTGTAGGGATGACGATGAGCCTGGCTGGGGAAGACTACCTACCGGTGATGTTTGGCGCGGCAGATATCCGGAGGATACCGACCGTTGTCGTGAGATTTGATTATATGGGCTGATCCGGACTGACGGAGCCCGAGGTATTGAGATTTTTACATAGTGATACATTGAGACAGATATATATCCATATTTTGTGTCGATGCTTGACACGGTTTTCGGATGGTTTCATTGATGATACCTTAGCTATTGTACAGATATTTTTCTAAGTTAAGAATGCAGATATCATCATACTAAACACTTAAAGATTTCGTATTGATTTTGCATCCATGTGCATACATATTAGTGGCATCGCATCATATTTAATTATGCAGGTTGTGACGCATATGTGTGCATTCTTACGATAGCCTTATTAGAAGTTATGTACTACTCACAAGCTGGCAACTCACCCCCGTTGTGCCACAGAGTCTTGCAGGTCGGATCCGTCAGCCTTGCAGCGGCGGGCGTATCTTTTCATTGGCTTCTTTTGTTCGGACTCGCGACATTGCTCGTAGGTGAGTTGCGAGGACACTTTTGTACTATCATTGTATCTAGTATTCTCCATCTACCACTTCTTCTATTGTATATGCGACCTAGTGATGAGACCGAGAGATTTGTGTATATGTTGTTTTTCTGGGGTCGAGCACACTTGAGCCGACGTTATGTTTTTCTTATTTTTGCGTTCTTTATGCTTATTTGCTTGATGTTATATATATATATTGCGTGTGGTTGTGATCCGCCTTGGGCGAAGAGCTAGCTCCCGCTTGAGGATGCCATAATATCATTACAGGTTTATTTATTCTTGTTGTACCCATTTTAGGGCCAGTATTTACAAAGGAGACTAAGCCGAAATTTTTGTTAAATTATGATATTTTTTAAAAGGGGTTAATATAACTTAATTGGTTTAAAATCATTTTCATAAAAGTTTTTCCTTCACTCTTATTGATTATGGTTTAGATTTTCTGGGCTTTGGCTGACTTAGGTTACGTTACTCCTTGAGACTTCGCGTAATCTAAGTGCCAGTCATGTTCCGTACCTTCGGGTCATGACAGCCCCGACCAAGTGACTCTAGGTTAACCCCGAGGCCAAAAGCATCCAGTCGTGTGCTCGCGACCATGGTTTTCCGCCTAAGTGCACTTCGTTGATGGTATCAGGGGATGAGGCAATTTACTAAAGTTCCCGACGAGCATTCGATCATTAATCTGGAATCCTGTTGAATTACTTGACTAATATTGAAAAGTGTTTTCAATTCGAGACATAAATGCATGATTTGAAGGGTTAGTCATGAAATCCAAGATATGAGATATTCCGGGTTTATGATGTCTAAGGATATGCGGATTCTAATTATTGAATGTTTTCATTTATTTTCTGCGACCATAAGTGTAATATATGGTGTATCCCCGATCTTGTTGCTATAAGTCAACGACATTCGGGATACGCATATTTACTTACGTTGATCACATGTGATATTATGTGTTGCTGTGATATGTTATATTGGATCGTCGTGATTGAGCAGCCGGTGGTTTTTGCGTGAGATGAGAGTTTTTCTATTTTCATTCATGTAAAAACTGTATGTAATATTCTTTTATTGGGACACTTCCGGGTTGAGGATGATGTCACCATTGATGTAGATTATTTACTTTTCTGCATTAGGATAGACCGAAGGCGGGGTGCACAAGTAACCGCGTTCTAGAGTCCAATGGGAGACCATCTCGAAGAGTCGAGACCGGGTCTGGCATGGCCACTTGCCGCTCTCGTAGGGGTCTAGGGATGTAGGTTTAGCTATTCATCATGACCGTGGAATCGATGTTTTTCATTACTGGCTGAATTTAAAACACGGATCTCCTAGTATATACAATATTTCATATGTTGACTTCTGCTGCCTGAGTTCTGTGATGTCATCATTGTTCATCACAGGAAGCTGCATTTTAATACCGCTCATTCATTATCTATTTTGTTATATATCGGTACTATTAATCAGTGATTGCAAAGTAATTACAGTTTACAGGTGTTTGTGATTAAATACTGGAAACCAACACAATATCACGGATATAACGTTCGGTAGCCGACACTGCAAACAGAACAGAAAACCGACCGATATCCAAAAAGTTCTTTTTGCAAAATAAATGTATGCACACAATTTTTGTCCAACACATACAAGTGTGCACATGACTCTTTGATGGATTGGACCATGGTGGGGCTGCCTTGGCACACACAAATAATGCCTTATGCAAATGGGGGGACATGGGTAATAAATGCTAAAAGTGTTGATGTGATTCATTGCTTCAAGTTCCCTCCAAATCTCTAAATGCAAACTAGGTAATTTTAGACAAATCAAACAGCACCAGGATGATATTGGAGTAGACATAAAACCACTACATCAACCCGAGCCTCTACGCTCGAATTTTGGCCGACCACACCCCTAAATAATCCGAGCTCGCCGGCCCTCTTGCCCCATTTGTCCCCATCTTTTCACTGTCCCTTCCTTGCAGTCACATCACCTTATTTTTATTACTTTTTTAATCTTTTTTGGTGCCTATAAAAGCCAGATCAGTGAGCAAGAGAAGGGCACTCTCATGAAACATATACTCTCTAACATATATCCATTTTTGATAATTTCTTTTGTTTAGTTTTGGTTTAGGCTTGAGAGCGAGTGAGCTTTAATTTGGTCTCTTCTTCTTCTTCCATATGGAAACTCTCTCTTGAGAGCTTCATTTTGGAGGTTGAACAAGTTACCAACATCTTGTAACTCAACTTCAAGTGTTAATATATTTCTTTGTTATTTGCTTTCTTTTCATTATTATGTATAACTAATCTTTCTTTGGTTGTGGTATTGGTGAGGAAATGGGATGAAAGGCTTTGCCTCCTCCTCTTGTTAATGTTTAATGTGCTTATATATATGATTCTAACTTAAAGATTGTTTATGTATTGATGTGATATGGTATTTTGAAACATGGTTACTATGTAACCTTCTCATATACCTTACTCACTCTCTTTCCCCATTTCAATATTTAAGTTAAAATCAATTTAGTGTTTTGGTTGCTAGGTTTAGATATGGTATTTTGTGATCAAGTTCTTGACAATCACTTGGTTTCATATACTATATACTATCACAAACACTTAGCAAACTCAACACTAAAATCATTTGCTCTCATTAACTAATTTTTGTTTTTTATGTTGTGGTAAGCTTGCAGACCCTCGTGCTTAGTGGTTATACCCCAAGCTCAGACATACAAATAGTAAGTGAACAAAACGGACTCATTTCGTGTTTGCGTCGAATATCGGAAACTTGAAGACTTGTGCGTCGCAACCGCCATCACAAGTCATACTTCGCTCCAGTATCGACACAAGGACGAACAACTCATGATCAAGGGAGCGTCGAAAGAATCGTCACGATTCGACCTTCCGAGCCATAGCCACAACCACTTCTTTCTTAGCTTCTTTGCTTGCTTTTCTTTGTTTTCATATTCTTTATTTTAGTGACAAAACCAATCCATTTGTTATTTGTTGAACCTTAAACAACAAGAGCTAATACACAATTCCCTGCGGATCGACCCGTACTTGCCGGCTTGCTACAACGTGCCGTGCACTTGCGGTTTATAAATTTTAAAACGAGAACGAGCTCCCGTGTGCATTCATTTCCTTAAATTCATATCTATTTCCAAAACATACGCGTTTGCACGCGTGGGTGAGTTCCCAACAAGTTTTTGGTGCCGTTGCCGGGGAGTTGGTAGTATTGGGTATTGTTATTTCTGGTTCTTACTAACAAAACTAACATTTAACTTAATTTTTTTCAAAACTAACAAAACAATTTTTTTTCTAATTTTTTCTCTGTCCTAAAAACCTGCAATCACTCTATAATCCAACTTAAAAATCAAAGTATAGCAATAGATTAATAATATATCCTAGAGAACTCACACAAAATTCGAACACTAACCAACTTCATTTGGCCAGTTGCATCAATGAAAAATCCGGCCTCGCCGGGCCAAGTGTGGGGGTTTTGATTTTTTCTTTTTGTGTGATCTCCAGTGCCTTATTGGTATTCTAGTGGTATTGTTTGATTTTTGTAAATTTGTTGTGTAGGAATTGGGCCATATATATCGCTTTTTGACACTAAATATCGTATTTTTCCGACATTTCAGTTTTAAAGAAATTACGACTAGCGATCGTGCAGAACGAGGCTCAAATTCAATTGCAAAAACGTTATTGAAGTATAGTGCCAAAGATCCGGGTAGTTTGACCCGCGTAAATGAACAATCAAAGACCCATAATCACTTGAAGGGGTTTCTTAACCCAAATCACATCGGTACGTATTTCCTAAAACATTCCTCTTGAATCTGACGCATTCCACTATTCTATCTTCTGCAGGATTCTTCGCATAAGCTTTCCACCAATTGCATAGAGAACTAACCATATTTTTTTGCAGCGCTTAAATTTTGTTAGTTATATGTATGCCCTGGAGGCCATTACTGTACATAGGATGTATATTGTAGTGGATGCTGGGACATATATAGGGAGAACTTTCTTGCTGGACATGATAGTATGCTATCTGGTTACTCTTTGCCTTAACGTGTATACTGATTGTCTCTCTGTTACATGTTGGTAAAGCCCTCAGGATATGTACTTGACTACCTGGACTATGATGCGGATCATACTAGTGGGGACATGGTAGTCCATAAGTACATCCTTGAAAGTCCCTAGTCGTGGGTGTATCGAGACGGGGCATCGATATACCAGAGTAGACTAGCGTATACCTTCTCGATCCATACAGATGGGCGATGGATGATCCCATATCCATTGGTGTTTGACATCGGAGATGATATACGGGTGCTCAGTGGAGACTGGGTACACTGGACGGACTCGCCGAGAACTCCCAGATGGTATTATACCTCACGTCAGATGGCAGTTCTCTGGTGACACTGGTACAGAGTAGTCTGTTGACCCGAGATCGTCATAGAGTCTTGTGTGGTTCCCACTGTGCTTTGATTTCCATCTTACCACGTCCAAGAGGGCGTGCAAAACGGTGGTTTTTGGGTACAGTCCCGAATCACATGGAGGCAATGAGCGATAGGAGGGGATTCGTCTCTCCCGGTATAGGGGGTTGATGTTGCGCTGTGTTCGATTGGCTATAACAGGAAATCCCAGGCCAGGGTTGTTGAGATTTACTGGTAAGTGTTACCAGTAGTTTCTCGAATTGTTATAGACCTCATATCGACACGACTTATCAAGCTATTGGGGGTCTGACGTTTACCACCCCTAGGCGAGATATGCGACATATCAGACGATCAGACCGGACTGTACGGTAGTGTTACTGGTTGGATTCACTGGAGTATGAGCGAGCTTGCTCGTCGATCTTCAGATCGCTCAATACCCGGGTGGCCGTTACGTTTAGCAGACCGCTTGCGGCTTGTGGATGTTTGATATGATCATCATCTGCTGCCGGCGTATTGACGAGTCTTTAGAGTCCTACACAGAGGTTTCCTGGCTCAAGCGAAACGAAATAGGAGCGCATATGAGATATGTGCGGGACCGAGAATAATACCAGTATGTGATACTGTATTCGATTCTCGCGATGTGACATTGATCGGTTATATGCGATATAGCCGAGTTATCGGATCAAGTGTTGATTCGATAAGTTGTTACTGATGATACCAGTCGGTTATGTGCGACATGACCGGATCATTGAATCAAGCGTTGATTTAATGATTTAATGCATAATTATATATTTGATATATTACTTTGCATTTACTAGTATCGGTTCACTTTAAATGGATTTTCTCGCTCGGGTGTGCACATTGTATATACGATATAGTTTTGTGCACTTACTGTATCATGTTTAATGATGCATGGTTTTTGGTTAAGTGTATAGAATAAAACTATGGTCAAGATGATGATTAGGGTTTTGCATATTCTTTTAATTATTTGCTTATTCATTTTGGAAAATAATTAAAGCATAAAAGAAGAAAAACAAAATGGTTTTCTTTCTTTATTCTTCATGAAGCTTATTGAAGCTTCATGAAACTTTTACCACTTAACCATTTTTGTCTTCTTCTTTTGACCCTAACCATTGATCTAACCTAAGTTAATTCTCTACACCTAACCATGGTGAAAATTATGATAAGTTTATTATTCTTTTCTATTCTAAATTAACTTATCATAACTTTTATCTTCTTCTTGCTCTTCTTCTTCTTCATGAAGAAGCTTGTCTTCATCAATGGCATATTGAGCATATGAGTGAGAAATCCAATTCTAAAGTGAACCCACTTCCTATTTCTTCATTCTCTACCTCTTGCCAAGTAGTAGAGTGTGTTTCCTTCACAAGTTTCTTGACTTGGTGAAGTCGGAGCTTGATTTAGCGATGCCTCGACGTAGATCATCTTCGGCATGGACATCGATGACCTAGCCCGTCCATTCTCCGATGAAGCCGACGCTAGAGCCCGGGATCCATCTTGGACAGCGAGGAGACTTCATTGCGGAGCCGTGGAGGTGGAGCACCGGTTCTACAAAGGTTGTATATCCGTATTCTCATAGTTAAATGTTAACTAGTTAGCTTTTTCGCCTAGTTTTCTAGCAAACGATCCGTACATTAGGCTTTCTCGGCACCGAATTTTTTGAAATGGGCATGGTAGATGCCTTTAGAGACCTCACTAGGGTGCCTAGGAACCCCACAGTGGTATCAGAGCCTAGCTAGAACCTTAGGGGAAGTCCCGACGGAGTTTGAAATCCGAACGAACCCGAAACCCATATTCAAAAATGCTCTCTGTCCAGATTTTAAAAATGTGGATTTTTCAAGATTAAAAATATCCAGAAAATCAAGCAGGGTTTTTTATGAAATACTGTGAAAACCGGAGACTTAACTCCGTCATAACGCCGCGGAACCGCGGCCTAAGCCCACGTGGCGCGGCGGTTCCGCGGCCGTTTTGTTGACTCGTTGACTCCTGTTTGCACAGTAATTCCTATTTTAATATGCTGAGTTTTCTGGGAATTTTTAATATGCAGTAAACAGTTGAGCATTTTTGGGTTCTATTGGGAATCAAAGATTCGATCGGGGTTTCAAATTTTGTCTGTGTGGCTTTCCGGATAAATTTTAGAATATGTTAAAAAGTTCGACCGGATATAAATACCCAATTTTTCCCCTGTCGGAAAATTTTCAAGTGTTGGATTTTTCCGTAGTTTAACGACGTTCTAAGTAGTGCAAGTAACGCGATGGACCCTCTAGAAGACAACAAACCTTAACTCGATTATGTGACCGTCTTGAACTGCCCTTTGAACCTTCGGGTTTGGGGCAGTACGGCGTGCCACATGTGAGGCGTTGGCTTGACCCTTCTACGGCTGGACCGTTGGTACTGAGGCACGAACTGAATGTTGTTAGACTCATATTTCATGTGTTGATCAGTATCGGGAAAACTTGGGTGTTTGACTGTTCGATCGAAAAGTTTAACATTTTCTGTTTATCTGGAATGGGATACAATAATTGGAATTCACAAAAGTTATGTGATAACTGAATGAATGTTATAAACATAGCAGTTTAGTCTCACTTGATCAGTTGCCACGGAATTTTGATGTGATCAAAAGTTCGTCGCAATCACGTAGCGTACGCGGATACTCGCCGGGTAAACTTAATAGACAGCCTCGCTCCATAGCCCCGACCAAGCGACTGTAGGAGAACCCCGTCGCCGAAAGCATCCGTCCGGGTGCTCGCGGTAGCGGTGTTCCTCCTTGGTGCACTTCGTCGACGGTATCGGGGGTGCGGCCGTCTACTGAAGTTTGCGACGAGCATTCGATCAGGATGTCGGGAATCTTGTTGAATTGCCCGACTTGATATTGAAAAGTGTTTTCGATAATGAGACTAAAATGCGGGGTTTATAATTGTTAGGCATGCGATGTCTAAGGAATTCATTTGATTAGGCATGCGATGTCTAAAGAGATTGCGGATTCCAACTGTTGTAGTTTTACACTTTCTTTTCTGTGACCGTAAGTGTAATATGTGAAATCGCCGGTTTCGTTGCTATATGCCAACGACAATTGGGATGCGCATATTTACTTACGTTGATGACATGTGATGTTATGTGTTGCTGGATATGTTATATTGGATCGTCGTGTTTGAATAGCCGGGGGTTTTTATGTGAGATGAGTGTTTTTCATTTTCATTCATGTAAAAACTTGTATGTAATATTCTTTTATTGGGGCACTTCCAGGTTGCGGAAGTTGTCACCGTTTGTATATTATTTACTTTTCCGCACTAGGATAGACCCAAGAAGGAGGGCATAAGTAACCGGGTTTTGGAGTCCAGTGGGAGACCAACTCGAGGAGTCGAGTCCGGGTCTCCTAACTCTAGAATTGGTAGGGTTGCTTGCCGCTCTCGTAGGGGTCTAGGGGTGTGGGTTTGGCTATTCATCACGACCGTGGAATCCGTGTTTTATACTGGCTCGTATTGAAAACACGGACGTCCTAGTATATCCAATATTTCATATGTTTCTTCTGCTATGATCATGTGATGTTCTGTGATAGATACAGTATATAGTATATATGATATATTATATATGCGTTACTTATGTTTTACACCCGCGCTAGCCCTGCCCCGCTCTGCCGTTAGTTACCTAACCTAACGGTGCACGAGGGGACATCGTGGCGAATGCGGATGGCATAAGTGTACGTCGTATTTATCTGTGATGATTAGGTATTTAAATGATGGGACTTCATTAATGTGATTAATGAAATAAAAGAAACCTAAGATGTTGTAGAATCGAATTTCAAAATAAAACAGGTAGCTACAGTTCTTGCTTTGCACAGCGGTATATATGATATATCCTGCACCTTATTCGATAAGGAAAGGACCGAGATCCCTTCACCAGGAGTGACTCCTTTAGCAATAACTGGTAGATGCTACACACTCGGTTTGTCTTTTGATTGCTTTTAAGTGTTTTTGCTTTGCACAGAGATATATATGATATATCCCGCACCTCATTCGACGAGGAAAGGACCGACGATCCCTTCACCGGGAGTGACTCCTTTAGCAAAACTAGAAAAGCCTCAAAAGCACTCCATTTTTAAAATCATTTGATTCTACAACGATATCAAGTTCATTACGTAATAGGTTTTCAGAAAAACCTGTCGTAGCCCTCCGTCATTTCAGATAAGTAGTAGTTAGTATTCGTGCTGCGTTTGTTGGCCTTTGTCAAGGCGCAGTGTGCGGTAGCTAACTGGTGCTTATCTGCTTATGCATATGATGCAGATTGGATTAGGGTAGTCGTGCGACCTTGTTGGCCTTTGTCAAGGGCCGTGCGGGTGGGTTTAATTCAATCAGGAAATGACGGGTTGAACTTGACTAGCATCCTATGGTTTGTTGGCCTTTGTCAAGGTCATAGGAGGTTAGGGGCAAAATATTATCGGGAATTTCAAGTGTTGAAATTTGCAATGAGATTGCATACCTTCTATGAGATAGTTGGATCCCGATACCCGCTGCGAGTAAGAGTTACTCCTGGGAGAGTTTTATACATTACAATTAGCCGATCAAGTAGGTGTCTAGAAAGGTGTTAACGAGGTTACGCCTCTGGGAAAACGAGGTTTACATTAATTAGGTTCGTGCGAAAGCACGGGGGACCTCCCTCAAAGTACCGACACTGGCCTGGCTGAAAGATTAGCGAACTTGTAGTGTGTAATTAATCCCGGCTAGTCTTTCCTTTTAGGGTTTGACGGAAGATTTGATAAAAAGCAGTGGGAGCCATCCTGATTAGATAAAATAATAACCAATCTATTCTTGACAGAGCGCACGCTGAGTGTTTTCTTCTCTCTCTCTCGGTAGCGACCATATCACGCCTTAATCAAGATAATAATACGGAATATTGACCGAACCCGGTTGTTATACTGAGCTGGGAAACGTTGGTCCCGCTCCAACTTATAATTGTTATAAGACAGAGCAGGAAATTGGGGATTACCAGAATTCCCGTGCCGCCCAAATGAAGAGAGTGCATGCTGATGCATCATCTTCGGGTGTGTTCATTACAGAGAACTGTTTCTCAGTATCCTTTACGTCCTGGGTATGTGATACCAGATCAGGATCCCAGATATGTAATCTGTTACATAGGGCTGCAGAAAGGTAGAGAACTGAGAACGGGTGATAAGTTTCATGAGGCAGAAAACGGGGCAAGTGTTGCAGCCAAGTCTGTTGGTCACTGTCACCCTGTATTACCAATACATTGATTCTGAACGAATGTTATTAGATACCGAACCTGATATACAAAATCATATCAGTCTCTTTATCAGTAAAGAAATGATAAAATTTTGTATTGTTGGATAATGTTTTGAACATTTCCTATATCAAAAGTTGATCGTATCAGGCACGTTATCTAAAAGCGTTGATGTTCTAAATCAAACTACAGTTCTTAGTATATGGAACACACACAAGAGGAAGAGTTCAGAATTGAACGAATCCTTCTTGAGGTATTGTAGACTAGGTCAGATCAATGTGACCCGACTAGCTAGAGTTACACATAGATGCATATTTAAATCAGTTTGAATTTACATCTTGTGAAACTCGCCAGTCATGTCACAAAGATAAGATGACCATAGCTCCGTTTATTGGAAACAGAGAAAGAGTTAGTGAACTCTTGGGATGATACATGTTGATGTATGTAGGTCCCCTGTCTACACATGCCAGGACTGGTTCTTTATACTTCATTACATTCTCTGATAATCTCTTTAGATTCAGACATATGTTCCTGTTGAAACACAAGTCCGAACCTTTTGAGATATTCACAGAATATAAATTAGAAGTAGAGAACCAAAACACGGGTAAAAGTATTATGTCCTTTGATGAGATCAAGGAGGAGAATACTTGAGCACGGAAATCCTGGACTATTCTAAAGGAGAATGAGATTCTCTCTCAGCATTACTCCTCTGTATACACCATAGCACGATGGTATATCAGGGCGGAGCAGATACACCCTATTTGATAAGGTGTGCTCTATGATGAGTACTATTGAGTTACCTGTTTCCTTTTGGGAGTTATGCGCTTGAGAAGCTGCATACCTATTGAATAGGGTTCCAATCAAATCAGCTGCCTACCACTTCATATTTGATATGATAAGGGTAGAGCCCATCTCTTAAGTTAGTTAAGATTTGGGGTTGTCCGGCCTATGTCTAAAAGCAAAATCCGGACAAACTCGAGGCAAGGTTAGTTATGTAGAACTGGAAAGGTTCCAGCTATGCAAACTACAGAAGATAATTTGATGGAACCAAAGGATTCAATAGTTACCAACGAACCTCAGCCTCTCCGCCGATTTAGTAGGGTTCCTTACCCACCTGAGAGTTACTTCGGTTTCTCTATGACAGTGGGAGCGAGGATTGCATCATGAGATGATGACCCAACTAGTTTCGAGCTGGCCATCAGGAGTAAGACTCTGTCAGAATGGCTGGATGCTTAGTGATCTGAGATGGAATCCTTATACACCAACAAAGTATGGACTTTGGTTGCAATATCTGAAGGGTTAAATCCCCATCAGGAGCAAGTATATCTTGAGAAGATTACTTGGTGTAGATGGAAAAGTTGAGACTTTCAAAGCTAGACTTGTTAAAGCTTTTCGTCATCGACCAGGCGTGGATTATGATGAAACCTTTTCAAGTGACTATGTTAAGTCCATCCAGATCCTACTTGCCACGGCTACATACCATAACTACGATATCTGGCGGTTGGGTGTCATGACTGCTTTTCTAAATGATATTTTAGAAGAGTGCGTCTATAAGTACACAGCCAGAGGGCCTCGTAGACAGTGGGAGCAGCGGAAACGTGTGCAAGATGCTTTATAGGATAAAGCAGGCATCGTGGAGTTGGAACATCTGTTTTGATGGATTAGTCAAAGAAGTTGACATCATCAAAATGGTAGATGAACCTTATATAAACAAAAAGGTAGTAGGGAGTATGGTGGTGATCTTCGTAGAGTATGTGGATGACATACTCTTGATAAGAAAAGAGTTTCTTATGCTATGCTCGGTCAATCTCCGCTTATCGCTAGGATTCTCCATATAGGATCAAAGTGATACCTACTAAATCCTGGATTTTGGATCTATGAGATAGATTTAATTGGATGTTAGGATTCTCACTAGTTGTAGTGAGATGATATCAATTGATCCTTGGGAGAATCGCTGGAAGTGTTCCAGAGTGATAAGAACGACTGAATGTCAGTCACAGGCATTGTCTTTTCCCTCAGTAAAGGGACGGTATGTTGGAAGAGTTCCAAGCAAAATACCATGGCATACTAGACGATAAAGGCAGGATACATCGCTACTTAAGATGCTACCAAAGAGGCAGTCTGGGTGTATATTGGTTCATAAGATGAACCATGTTCCTCCCATTGTGTGACAATGGAGTTGTGGCTTATGCCAAGGAACGCCGGTCCCATCTGTGATCCAGACATATTCTAAGGCAGTATCACTTGATCATGGAGATGGTTGATCTCCAGGGTGATCGAGGTTAAGAGAGTAGACTCAGAGGACAAACACAGCGGATCCACTCACGAAAGGCCTTTTCCCAAAGAGAGACTTTTATGGGATGGTTGAGTATGAGATACTACAACCACTGCTACAGATGGCCCTAGTGCAAGTGGGAGATTGTTAGTTATATGTATGCCCTGGAGGCCATTACTGTATATAGGATGTATATTGTAGTGGATGCAGGGACATATATAGGGAGGACTTTCTTGCTCGACATGATAGTATGCTATCTGGTTACTCTTTGCCTTAACGTGTATACAGATTGTCTCTCTGTTACATGTTGGTTAAGCCCTCAGGATCTGTACTCGACTACCTGGACTATGATGCGGATCATACTAATGGGGACATGGTAGTCCATAAGTACATCCTTGAAAGTCCCTAGTCGTGGGTGTATCGAGACGGGGCATCGATATACCAGAGTAGACTAGCGTATACCTTCTCGACCCATACAGATGGGCGATGGATGATCCCATATCCATTGGTGTTTGACATCGGAGATGATATACGGGTGCTCAGTGGAGACTGGGTACACTGGACGGACTCGCCGAGAACTCCCAGATGGTATTATACCTCACGTCAGATGGCAGTTCTCTGGTGACACTGGTACAGAGTAGTCTGTTGACCCGAGATCGTCATAGAGTCTTGTATGGTTCCCACTGTGCTTTGATTTCCATCTTACCACGTCCAAGAGGGCGTGCAAAACGGTGGTTTTTGGGTACAGTCCCGAATCACATGGAGGCAATGAGCGATAGGAGGGGATTCGTCTCTCCCGGTATAGGGGGTTGATGTTGCGCTGTGTTCGATTGGCTATAACAGGAAATCCCTGGCCAGGGTTGTTAAGATTTACTGGTAAGTGTTACCAGTAGTTTCTCGAATTGTTATAGACCTCATATCGACACGACTTATCAAGCTATTGGGGTCTGAAGTTTACCACCCCTAGGCGAGATATGCGACATATCAGACGATCAGACCGGACTGTACGGTAGTGTTACTGGTTGGATTCACTGGAGTATGAGCGGGCTTGCTCGTCGATCTTCAGATCGCTCAATACCCGGGTGGCCGTTACGTTTAGCAGACCGCTTGCGGCTTGTGGATGTTTGATATGATCATCATCTGCTGCCGGCGTATTGACGAGTCTTTAGAGTCCTACACAGAGGTTTCCTGGCTCAAGCGAAACGAAATAGGAGCGCATATGTGATATGTGCGGGACCGAGAATAATACCAGTATGTGATACTGTATTCGATTCTCGCGATGTGACATTGATCGGTTATATGCGATATAGCCGAGTTATCGGATCAAGTGTTGATTCGATAAGTTGTTACTGATGATACCAGTCGGTTATGTGCGACATGACCGGATCATTGAATCAAGCGTTGATTTAATGATTTAATGCATAATTATATATTTGATATATTACTTTGCATTAACTAGTATCGGTACACTTTAAATGGATTTTCTCGCTCGGGTGTGCACATTGTATATACGATATAGTTTTGTGCACTTACTGTATCATGTTTGATGATGCATGGTTTTTGGTTAAGTGTATAGAATAAAACTATGGTCAAGATGATGATTAGGGTTTTGCATATTCTTTTAATTATTTGCTTATTCATTTTGGAAAATAATTAAAGCATAAAAGAAGAAAAACAAAATGGTTTTCTTTCTTTATTCTTCATGAAGCTTATTGAAGCTTCATGAAACTTTTACCACTTAACCATTTTTGTCTTCTTCTTTTGACCCTAACCATTGATCTAACCTAAGTTAATTCTCTACACCTAACCATGGTGAAAATTATGATAAGTTTATTATTCTTTTCTATTCTAAATTAACTTATCATAACTTTTATCTTCTTCTTGCTCTTCTTCTTCTTCATGAAGAAGCTTATCTTCATCAATGGCATATTGAGCATATGAGTGACAAATCCAATTCTAAAGTGAACCCACTTCCTATTTCTTCATCCTCTACCTCTTGCCAAGTAGTAGAGTGTGTTTCCTTCACAAGTTTCTTGACTTGGTGAAGTCGGAGCTTGATTTAGCGATGCCTCGATGTAGATCATCTTCGGCATGGACATCGATGACCTAGCCCGTCCATTCTCCGATGAAGCCGACGCTAGAGCCCGGGATCCATCTTGGACAGCGAGGAGACTTCATTGCGGAGCCGTAGAGGTGGAGCACCGGTTCTAAAAACGTTGTATATCCGTATTCTCATAGTTAAATGTTAACTAGTTAGCTTTTTCGCCTAGTTTTCTAGCAAACGATCCGTACATTAGGGTTTCTCGGCACCGAATTTTTTGAAATGGGCATGGTAGATGCCTTCAGAGACCTCACTAGGGTGCCTAGGAACCCCACAAATTTAAACTGAAAAAGAATTGATTTATTGATTGATGTCTTGAATTCTTTTAATTGATTGCGCATTTGCATCTTAAAACGGATCTAAGGGCACGACCAAACAAGATACGGTAAAGGATTGTGAATAATCATAGGGACGAAGACATCATTGAAAAATATTCTTTTATGTCGAGTTTTGAGGAGATATTTGTTGATGAACATGATATTCTTGGTGAGTTTGAGTTAGGAATAATTTGGGATCATCCTAAGAACCTTTCCTTTGCTGAACTTTTTGCGGATGAACTCCAGGTTTTAAATGAACTTAATTTCGGAACTCAACATGTGTTTTTTGAACATTCAATTCATCCAGGAAACAATTCTTTGACCTATTCAAAACTTCATCTTCACATTCAGTGTCTTCCGATCCCAACTTACCCAAACCCATTCCCTTCACTAACAACTAACATATACATTTTCTTTTTTATATACGTATTCTTTTACCAGCCATTGCACTATATAGACAAAATTTTTAAATGGCTGGTATTAATTTCTGGACTAACCCAATCGTTTAACCTGTATATGTAGTAACTAGTCTTAGGTTTTTTCTTTTTCTTTGAATAAAATTCTCACCCTGATGTCTAAGTCTAACTACCGGAGATGGGGGCAACGATGAGAACATCGTAAAACTTAGGTTTGGGGGTGAGCACTGTGTTTATTTTGCTGCAACATGTGTATATTGTATATTCTGCAATGCATACATATTAAAAAACCTATAAAATTGAAAAAATTTCCCAAAAATATAAAAACTTTTCATGTTAGCTAGTGGGGGAACTTATATTCGAAGTCTGACGGTTCGGTTGAAAAGTTAGAAATAACTAAATCCTTTTCGAGAGACTGACGACCCGAAAAATAACTGTCCTATGTGTTTAACCAAAGCTGATATACGTCTTTTATAACACTTTACACGTGTCGTATATTTTTGAGAATTTGATGAAAGTATGACATGTCTGTGAACTTTTAAAATTGATAAATATCTTTAGGATCAAACAGGTTTATTCTGAGTTAAGTAATATCAAGAATAGTTAATAAAGTAAGGTGAATATGCAAGATATTATTGAGGTTTTAACAGAAGCTAGAAGTCTGAAAAATAACCCATCTGAAATCTTGTTGGAGTAATTACACACCTTATCCAATGTAACATCTTCGGATTTAAAAGAAAAGGAAGGCTATATCTCTCTTTTCACTGAATTCAGAATATTTTAAAATAAAATGTGTCTTTTGTTTTGTGGCCTTGGTAACTTGGATAATTAAATCCTTGGGGTGTCTCCACACCTAATGCCCTAAAACCATCTGGTTTGGGAGTCATTGACCCAAACCTCGCTAAAGTTTCCAATCGTCAAATAAAACAAGCTAAGCAAGTGTTCTCTCCGAGTTAAAAGTCCCCATGGTACTTGGTGGGAGAATAAACTTGGCGGAGACGAGTTTTCTATTAAAACATTTTTTTCGCGGAGATATGAAGGTATATTTATAAAAGACATTTTGCACGATAACGAAAGGTGTGTATGAACAACAACAGGTGAAAAGTAGGAGTGAAACCTCAGACTTAGGTTCTCTGTTAAAAATGATTTAATATTCTGACTTGAAACCTAATTGGAGAATAAAACTTGAGAAAATCTTAACTCCTTTCAAACTCGTGTGATCCTTTAGAAGTCTATCCTGATTTGTAATTATGACATGATGACCCTAATCAAACTTCTTAAAAACTTTTGAACATTATCCACACAATCACGAAAAGATGCGTATACGTTTATGTTAAACAAATTGTGAGGAGTGAAAAGTAGGGCCTAACGTTTCAAACTTGGGTGATAGAACTTCTAACTTTGATCTCTAACTTAAGATTAGAATCAACAGTTTCTCCACGATGCTTACTTGACTGGATTTTGTAGGTGTAATCCGCTGAAAACCCTCATGAGACAACACTCCTCCTACAAGGGAAACCTAGAGGTTTAACAGCTTGTTGCACGTACCCAGTGCAATCGCGTTCCCTGCGAAAGTGAGGCTGGGATTTTGTTTTACTCGGGACGAGAAAAATATAAGTTTGGGGGTATTTGTTCATCACAGAAAACTGCATTTTAATATCACTCATTCATTATCTATTTTGTTATATCAGTACTATTAATCAGTGTCTGCTCAGTAATTACAGTTTACAGGTTTTCGTGATTAAATACTGGAAACAAACTCAATATCACGTATATAGCAATTGGGAGCCGACACTGCAAACAGAACAGAAAATCGACTGATATCCAAAGAGTTCTTTTTGCAAAATAAATGTGTACACACAATTTTGGTCCAACACATACAAGTGTGTACATGACCCTTTGATGGCTTGGACCTTGGTGGAGCTGCCTTGGCACACACAAATAATGGCTTGTGCAAATGGGGGGACATGGGTAATAAATTCTAAAAGTGTTGATGTGATACATGTTGTGTTTACCTAGCACCATACCAAGGGTTGGTCTTGCATCAAACATGCTGCAATAAAAATTTTGGGGTGCTAAGTAAACTAACCTAGGATCAAACTAGAATTTTAGGGTAACGAATATAGTATCACATACTAGATCTAGTGTCTAACACTAAGAGGATAGTAATACAACCTTTATAGACCTCCTCCTTGGACTCCTTTGATCAACTCGGTGTTTGGACGGTCCGCTTAAGTCCTTCGTTGTCCACGACGATCCACCGTGGAGTACCTTGGCTCAAGCTCCTTGCTTCACTAGAATAAAGTAGAAGTGATGCAAAGAACCTAAACTAGTGGGCTAAACTAGTGTAGATTGGTGATGTGGGTTTAGATCTCACTCAAAAATCATTTCTTTTTATCTCCTTCACTCACTTTTGACGAGGTAGTAAGCTTTGAGGAAGAAGAAGGAGGAAATGGCTAAGCAAGCTCAAGATAATTGTTATGCACAAAATAAAAAGAATAATGAATATATAAGAGAGCCACACTCACTCCAAACCATGGTTTAAAAATATCTAGATATTTTGTTAGTGAGTTAAAGAATTAATTAGAGATTAAACCATGGTTTGAGTCATGGTTGACTCAAGAAAATTGTAGAAGAAATCCAACCATGATTTAATCCTAATTATCTTTAATCAATAATCAAAATATATAAATATCTAACCATGTGAGTCTTGCATAGCCAACTCCAATGTATCATCAACCATGACACATGTATGCATGCATGTGTGCATTCATATCAACATATGTATGTACATGCATTCATGCATACAACAAATAAAGAAAAGTTTATAAGTAAAATGGCTAATGGTCATTAATATTAAATCAACAATTGATTTAATAAACCGATCATATCACATATGACCCAACCAATAAAAAACACCAGGTTATAATCTGGTATCATATACACGCATTTAATCAAGCACCCGCGCATATCACCATATGCACCCCACATCGTTTCGCCTGAGCTAAGTAACCGATTTGTGGGACTCTAAGACTCGTCAATACGGTGGCAGTGGGTGATGATCATATCAAACACCCACAAGTCGCAAGCGGTCAGCTAAACGTAACGGCCACCTGAGTATTGAGCGAGCAGAAAAAAAACAAGCGAACCTGTCAAAACTCCTGTCGAGCCAACCGGTAACACTTACCGTACTGTCCGGTCACTTCGTCAGATATGCTGCATATCGAGTCTAGGGATGGCATCGTCGACCCCAATAACACAATAAGTCATGCCGATATATGGCCTATAACTGGTCGAGAAACTACTGATAACACTTATCAATAAATCTCATCAGCCCCGGCATGGGACTTACTGATATAGCCAATCGAACACAGCGCAATATCAACCCCCAATACCGAGAGAGAAGAAACCCTTCCTATCACTCATTGCCTCCGTGTGTCTCAATATTGTACCTAAAAGCCACCTGTTTGCACGACCCAGTAGAGCCGTGGTAGGTGGAAATCAAAGCAAAGTGGGAGAACACATAAGTCTCTATGACGATCTCGGGTCTACACACTAACCTGTACCAGTGTCACCTGAGAACTGCTATCCGACGATAGTTATAATGCTATATAGGAGTTCTCGGCGAGTCCGTCCCGTGTAGCGAGTTTCCACTGAGCACCCGTAAACAATCTTGGTGTCAAACACCAATGGACATGGGATCATGCATCATACATCACATGAGTCAAGAATCGTATACACTAGTCTACTGTGGAATATCGATGCCCCGATCTCGATACACCTACGACTACGGACATTTCAGGATATGCTTATAAACTACATATGTCCTACTAGTATGGTCCGCATCATAATCAAAGTAGTTAAGCAAATATCATCAGGACTTTATCAACATCTACCAAATGAATAAAAGCATGATCAAGTGAACATGTCAAGATAAAGAGTAACCAGATAGCATACTATCATGTCGAGCAAGAATGTCCTCTGAATATATATATATATATATATATATATATATATACACATGTAAAAATATATCTACTATCTAATAATGGCCTCTAGGGCATACATATATCCAACAATCTCCTACTTGCACTAAGACCAATTATTGGCGTATCTCATACCCAACATTTCAAAAAGTCGCTCATGCTGCGGCTGAAGGAGGGCCTTGGTGAGTGGATCCGCGGTGTTATTCTTTATATCTACTATCTGAATCTCAATCTCACGGTGATCATCTATCTCCCTGATCAGATGATATCGCCACAGGATGTGTCTGGATCGCTGATGGGACCTGGGCTCCTTGGCTAACGCCATAGCCCCATTATTATCACAATACAATAGTATTCGATCGATAATGGTTGGAACTATTCCTAGCTCCAAGACGAACTTTCTCATCCAGGCGGCATCCTTGGTGGCTTTATTTGCAACAATGTACTCAGCTTCCATCGTAGAGTCTGCAACGGTATCCTGTTTGGAACTCTTCCAACACACCGCCCCTCCATTGAGGGTAAATACAAACCCAGAGATAGATTTTTTGTCGTTCTTATCACTCTGGAAGCTCGAATCGGTAAAAGCCTCCATTTGGAGATCCCATTACCATACACCAAGAACAATTCTTTAGTCCTTCGTAAGTACATAAGAATGTTCTTCACAGTTGTCCAGTGATTCTTCCCTTCTTTGAACTGATACCTGCTTACTACACCTAGTGCATAAGCTACATCTGGGCGTATACATAACATCGTATACATTATAGATCCTACGGCTAAAGCGTAAGGTATAATGCTCATGCGATCTCTCTCTTCATCAGTCTTTGGGCAAAAGTCCTTGGAGAGAGTGACTCCATGGCAAGCGGGTTAGGCACCCCGCTTGGAGTTTTCCATACTAAACCTCTTTAGGATGGTGTTGATGTATCTAGTTTGGGACAATCCCAATAACCTTTTGGATCGATCCCTATAGATCCGAATTCCCAATATGTATGTGGCATCACCCAGGTCCTTCATGAAGAACTTTTGTGATAAGAATGATTTGACCGGCTGTAGCATAAGAACATCATTTCCTATCAGAAGAATGTCATCTACGTATAATACGAGGAATGCGACAGTTCTCCCTACAGTCTTTTTATAAACACAAGGTTCATCCAGATTTTTGATGAAATTAAACTCTTTGATAACATCATCAAAACAATTGTTCTAACTCCGTGATGCCTACTTTAATCCATAAATGAATTTAAGTAACCTACATGCTTTCCCGCTGCTCCCACTGTCAACGAAGCCCTCTGGCTGATCCATATAAACGCATTCTTCTAAATCACCATTTAGAAATGCAGTTTTAACATCCATTTACCAGATTTCATAGTCGTAGTGAGCAGTAATAGCAAGTAGGATCCAAATGGATTTAAGCATGGCTATGGGAGAAAAAGTTTCGTCATAGTCCAGACCTGGTTTTTGACGAAATTCTTTCGCCACATGTCTTGCATTATAGGTCTCCACCTGCCCATCTATACCAATCTTTCTTTTAAAGATCCATTTGCACCCCACGGGTTCTACCCCAGGGGTTACAACATCCAAAGTCCATACTTTGTTGGTGTACATAGACTCCATTTCGGATCTCATAGCATCCAACCACTTCATAGAGTCACCACTCATGATAGCTTGATGAAAAGTAGTAGGATCATCATCCTCCATGATGCAATCTTCTCTATCACCTTCAACGAGGAAACCGTAGTACCTCTCCAGTGGGCGAGAAGTCCTACTAGATCTACGGAGTGGCTGAGGTTCATTAGTCTCTGTTACAACATCAGGCTCAACCAAGTCATTATTTGTAACTTGTGTCTCTAAAAGCTCTTCTAGATCTACCACATTGCCATCAATATCATTTGTAAAAATTCTCTTTCTAAAACTGTGGCATACTGAGAAACAAACACCTTTTGTTCCTCCTTGTGGTAGAATAAAAATCCATACGAATTATTTGGATATCCCATAAACTTACATATAACCGACCGTGTCTCGAGTTTGTCCGGATTCTGCTTTTTGACATAAGCCGGACAACCCCAAATCTTAACTCGTTTAAGAGATGGTATCTTCCCATGCCATATCTCATATGCTGTGGTAGACACGGTTTTGCTTGGAACCCTGTTCAACAGAAATGCTGCAGTCTCTAATGCATGCCCCCAAAATGAGACAGGTAACATAGCATCACTCATCATGAAACGTACCATATCTAATCGGGTGCGATTCCGTCGTTCTGACACACTGTTGTGCTGTGGTGTGTAAGGAGGAGTGAGCTGAGAAAGAATCCCATTCTCTTTTAAAAACTCTGAAAACTCAGTACTGAGATACTCTCCACCTCGATCCGATCGAAGTATCTTGATGCTCAATCCGGTTTATTTTTCAACTTCAAGTTTGTACTCAGTGAATTTCTCAAAAGCTTCAGACTTATGCTTCAATAAAAACACATGACCGAATCTTGAGAAATCATCAGAAAAAGTTATGAAGTAAGAAAAACTGCCTCTAGCCTATGTAGACATTGGCCCACATACATCACTATGTATGAGACCTAAGAGCTCAGTAACTCTTTCTCCGTGTCCTGTAAACGGAGTTTTGGTCATCTTACCCTTTATGCAAGATTAACAAGTCGCATAAGATTTATATTCAAAGGAATTCAAATATCCATCTTTATGTAGCTTGTTTAGTCTTGTTTCGTTAATATGACCAAGTCTACAGTGCCAAAGAAAAACTTCATTTATTTCTGAAAATTTTCTTTTATTAGTGTATTGTATGCTGAAAACTGTGTGTTGATTTAGGACGTATATCCCGTTATTAAGTGTACCATACCAAACCAACATTTGATTCAGGTTAATGTTCATAACATTATTTTGCAATACATAATTATATCTTTCATTGTCTAACAAAGAAATGGATATGATATTACAAAGCATACTAAGTACATAATAACATGTGTTCAAAACCAATATACATCCCGATGGCAACCCCATGTGATACTCTCCCACTGAAACCGCATGTACATTGGAACCATTTCCAACCCGGTGAGTATGGTCACCTGTCTTCAAAACTCTGCTATTTCTCAGCCCCTGCTAAGAATTGCAGATGTGAGAACCTGAACCGGTATCAAATACCCAGAAAGTAGATTTTATGGAAAAACAGTTTTCTGTCCCAAACACACCTGAAGCGGAAGCATCACCATGCTTCTTCTTCTTGAGATCCAGGTACTCAGCACAGTTGCGCTTCCAGTGTCCCGCTTTGTGGCAGTAATAACACTCCCCTTTCACCGATTCCCCAGCCATGGACTTTTCTTTCCCCTTATCCTTTTTAACTCCACCTCTAGGTTTGGTGGGTTTCTTCTTTATCTTTCCCTTGGCCTTGGCCTTTGGGCGAGAGGAGGAAGATGGCCCAGCAATCAAAGCGGGAGTCTTCACTGCTTTGAGTGTGCTCTCTCCACTTCTCTACATATTGAGAAGTTCAGGTAGTGACTTCTCCTTGTTATGCATGTGGATGTTTACTACAGATTGAGCAAAGGCAAGGGCAGAGACTGTAAAATAATATCAACATATTGTTCATTCTCTATTGTCCATCCGAGGTCCTCAAGCTCTTCAATAAGAGCTATCATCTTCAAAACATGGTCACTTCTGGTGTGCCAGGAGCCATCCACATCTGAAACAGCTTTCGAGACGCTTCGTATCGAAAGACACGAGATTGCTCCCCATACAACTCTTTTGTATGGAGAAAGATGGATTGAACATCCATCTGCTCGTGCTTCTTTTGATGTGCGTTGTCCATTGATGCAAGCGTGAGGCATTTGGCCGTGGCACAGTTAATATCCCATGTTTTGCGGATTTCCCTATCCGCAACTGAAGATTTAGGTCCTAGGACGGGTGAGGCTGGAGCTGTGAGGACATATGATACCTTATCACAAGTCAGGGCAATGTTAATATTCCTCAGCCAGTCTTTATAATTGGTCCGATTCATTTTATTTTTCTCTATTAGAAGCTTATGTCCTGTCATTTGTATCAGCCATTAAGAGAGAGAAAAGAATACAATCAGCGAAAGCTCTTGCAAAGAGCAGATTGGTTATTATCTTATCTAATCGATGTCTCCCACTGCTTTTGTCAAATTTTCCTTCACACCATAAAAAGAAACTAGCCAGGATTAATTACATTCTACAACTTCGCTAACCGTTCAGCCAAGGCAGTGTCGGTACATTGAGGGAGGTTCCCCACGCTTTCGCATGGACCTAATTAAAATAAACATCGTTTTCCAAGAGGGGTGGCCCCGTAGACACCTTTCTAGACACCTAATGAGTTAGCTAATTGTAAAGTACAAAACTCTCCTGGGAGCAACTCTGGCTCATTGTGGGATCAGGATCCAACCATCATATGGAAGGTATGCAATCTCATTACAAATTCCAACACTTGAAACTCCCGATATAGTTTTTACCCTTAGTACTCATGACCTTGACTATGGTCAACAAATCACAGGCACTATTCAAGCTCTACCTATCATTTCTTGATTAATTAGACCCAGTTATATGACCCTTAACTATGGTCAACAAAGTCATATAATTATCCCAATTAATCACATAATATGCTGTGTGGGAAGACATCATTTAGCTACCGTATACTATGCCTTAGCTATAGTCAACAAACGTAGCACGAATACTAAGTTCTCTACTTCCTAAATTGACGGAGGGTTGCGGATGGTTTTTAAGAAAACCTTTAGTGCTTTGAACTTGATATCGCTGTAGAACCAAAATGGTTTTCAAAAGGTGTGGCTTAAGCTCCGCAGTTTTGAAATGTAGCTTTTCCGTAAAAAGCCGAGTGGGTTTCAAATTCGATTCTACAACATCTTTTAGGTTTATTTTCCTTTACATTAATCATATTAATATAGTCCCACCATTTAAGTTCTTAAGCCATAAAAGAAAATAAACGAAAATAGAACGTACGCTTATGCCATTCGCATTCGCCATGGTGTTCCATTATACACCGTTAGGTTACTTAACTAACGGCATAGCGGGGCGGGACTAGCGCGGATGTAAAACATAAGCAACACTTATTATATATCATATATATAATAATACCATTCGTCTCATCATGCAAAGTGATCACATCACAGAATATCAACATCAGAAGCACATATATGAAAATATAGGATATACTAGGAGTTCCGTATTTTGTATTTAGCGAATGATAGAAAATACGGATTCCACGGTCGTGATGAATAGCCAATCCCATACCCTAGAGCTCTACGAGAGCGGCAAGTGACCCCACCAATTCTAGAGTTAGGAGACTCGGTCTCGACTCCTCGAGATGGCCTCCCACTGGACTCTAGAACCCGGTCACTTGTGCTCCCCACCTTGGGTCTATTCTAATGCGGAAACGTAAATAATATACATCAAAGGTAACATCATCCGCAAACCGGATGTGCCCCAATAAAAGAATATTAAATACAATGAATTTTACGTTAATGAAAAGGAAAACTCTCATCTCACATAACCCCCCCGGCCATTCAATCACGACGATCCTATAAATCATATCAAAGCAACACATAACTTCATATGTCATCAATGTAAGCAAGTATGCGTACCCCAATTGTCATTGACATATAGAAATGAAACCGGCGATACACCACATACTACACTTACGGTCGCAGAATAGAATGTCAATCTACAATATTTGGAATCGTCACTATCCTTAGACATCATAAACCCGGAATATCTCATATTCTGGATTTCATGCCTAGCACTTCAAATCTTTCATTTGGGTCACAATAATGAAAACACCTTTTCACAAGAAACTGGGTAATTCAACAAGATTCCTGATTCCATCCGTGACCGAAATGATAAATTTACAACCAATAATTAATTTTCACAAAATCAATAAGTGTAGATTCCAATTATTGTATTACATTGAAATAAACTAGGCGATGTTAAACCATTTGATCGATCGATCAATTACCCAAAAATCCACAGAGATGCTCAACAACTGAGCAGTATTAAAATTACCCAGAAGCATGCCACAGTACCTATGGCCATCCGTAGAAGGGCCGACGCGAGCCTCACAAATGGCGCCGCAGAACCGCCGCCAAAGGCATGCTTCTGCCGCGTTCCAAGTCCATTTGATCGAGTTAGGGTATCGTTCTTGTAGAGACTCCATAGAATTACTTGCATGATTTTCTGAATATTTTTAATGTGAAAAATTCCAACATTTTGAAAATTTTCCAGAGAAGAAATTTCCAGGGTAATCGATATTCGTTCGAAGTTGTTTAATGTCGTCTAGGTTACTCTAAAACTCTAGCTTAACTCTGAAACCACTGTTGCGTTTACCTAGCACCATACCAAGGGTTGGTCTTGCATCAAACATGCTACAATAAAAAATTTGGGGTGTTAAGTAAACTAACCTAGGATCTAACTAGAGTTTTAGGGTAACAAACATAGTATCACATACTATATCTAGTGTCTAACACTAAAAGGATAGTAATACAACCTTTGTAGACATCCCCCATAGACTCCTTGGATAACCTTGGTGTTTGGATGGGTCCGCATGAGTCCTTCATTGTCCACGACGATCTACCGCGGAGTACCTTGGCTCAAGCTCCTTGCTTCATTAGAACAAAGTAGAAGTGATGCAAACGACCTAAACTAGTGAGCTAAACTAGTGTAGATTGGTGACGTGGGTCTGGATCTTACTAAAAAATCATTTCTATTTATCTCCTTCACTCATTTTTGAAGAGGTAGTAAGCTTTGAGGAGGAAAGAGGAGGAAATGGCTAAGCAAGCTCAAGATAATTGTTAAGCACAAAATAAAAAGAATAATAAATATATGAGAGAGTCATACTCATTCCAAACCAAGGTTTAAAAATATCTAGATATTTTGTTATTGAGTTAAAGAATGAATTAGAGATTAAACTATGGTTTGAGTCATGGTTGACTGATGAAGAGTGTAGAAGAAATCCAACCATGATTTAATCCTAATTATCTTTAATCAATAATCAAAATTTATAAATATCTAACCATGCGAGTCTTGTATAGCCAACTCCAATGTATCATCAACCATGACAAATGTATGCATGCATGTGTGCATTCATATCAACATATGTATGTACATACATTCATGCATACAATAAATAAAGAAAAAGGTGATAAGTAAAATGGCTAATGGTCATTAATATTAAATCAATAATTGATTTAATAAACCGGTCATATCACATACGACCCGACCAATAGAAAATGCCAGATTATAATGGGGTATCATATACACGGATTTAATCAAGCACCCGCGCATATTATCATATGCACCCCACTTCGTTTCGCCTGAGCTAGGTAACCTCTTTGTGGGTCTCTGAGACTCGTCAATACGCCGGCAGTATGTGATGATCATATCAAGCACCCACAAGCCGCAAGCGGTCAGCTAAACATAACGGCCACTAGATTATTGAGCGAGCAAAAGAAAAACAAGCGAACCTGTCAAAACTCATGTCGAGCCAACCAGTAACACTTACCGTACTGTCCGGTCTCTTCGTCTGATATGCTGCATATCGAGTCTAGGGATGACATCGTCGACCTCAATAACTCAATAAGTCATTCCAATGTATGGCGTATAACAGGTCGAGAAACTACTGGTAAAACCTATAAGTAAATCTCATCAGCCCCGGCAAGGGACTTGCTGATATAGCCAATCGAGTACAGCGCAACATCAACCCGCAATACCAGGAGAGACGAAACCCATCCTTTCGCTCATTGCCTCCATGCGTCTCGAGACTGTACCCAAAAGCCACCTGTTTGCACGACTCAGTAGAGCCGTGGTAGGGTGGAAATCAAAGCACAGCGGGAGAACACACAAGACTCTATGACGATCTCGGGTCTACAGACTAACCTGTACCAGTGTCACCTGAGAACTGTTATTCGATGATAGATATAATACCATACAGGAGTTCTCGGAGGGTCTTTCCAGTGTACCCAGTCTCCATTGAGCACCCGTATACAATCTTGGTGTCAAACACCAATGGATATGGGATCATCCATCACCCATCACATCGGTTAAGAATCATATACGCTAGTCTACTCTGGAATATCGATTCCCCGTCTTGATACACCTACGATTAAGGACATTTCAGGATATTCTTATAAACTACATATGTCCCACGAGTATGATATGCATCATAATCAAAGTAGTCAAGCAAATATCATCAGGGCTTTATCAACATGTACCAAATGAATAAAAGCATGATCAAGTGAACATATCAAGATAAAGAGTAACCAGTTAGCATACTATCATGTCGAGCAAGAATGTCCACTTAATATATATATACATGTAAAAATACATCCGCTATCTAATAATGGCCTCTACGGCATAAATATATCCAACAATACATTGCTTCAAGTTCGCTCCAAATTTCTGAATGCAAACCGGGTTATTTTAGATAAATCAAACAGCACCAGGATGATGTTTGAGCAGACACAAGACCATCACATCATTCCGAGCCTCTACGCTCAGATTTTGGTCGGCCACAACCCCAAATAATCCAAGCTTGTCGGCCCTCTTGCCCCATTTGTCCCCATTTTTTTCTGTCCCTTCCTTGCAGTCACATCACCTTATTTTTATTACTTTAAACTTTTTTGGTTCCTATAAAAGTCAAATCAGTGAGCAAGGGAAGGGCTTTCTCATGAAACATATACTCTCTCACATATATCCATTTTTGATAGTTTCTTCTGTTTAGTTTTAGTTTAGGCTTGAGAGCGAGTGGGCTTTAACCTGGTCTCTTCTTCTTCCTTCTTGAAGCTCTCTCTTGAGAGCTTCATTATGGAGGTGGACAAGTTATCAATATCTTGTAACTCAACTTCAAGTGTTAATATATTACTTTGTTATTTGCTTTCTTTTCATTATTATGTATAACTAATCTTTCTTTAGCTGTGGTATTGGTAAGGAAATGAGATGAAAGGCTTTGCCTCCTCCTCCTCTTGTTAATATTTAATATGCTTCTATATATGATTCTAACTTAAAAATTGTTTATGTACTGATATGATATTGTATTTTGAAACATGGTTACTTTGTAACATTCTCATATACCATATTCACTCCCTTTCCCCATCTCAATGTTTAAGTTAAAATCAATTTAGTGTTAAGGTTGCTAGGTTTAGATATGGTATTTTGTGATCAAGTGCTTGATAATCTCTTGGTTTTATATACTATATACTATCACAAACACTTAGCAAACTCAACACTAAAATCATTTGCTCTCATTAACTAATTTATGTTTTTGATGTTGTGGAAATCTTGCTAAACCTCGTACTTAGTATTGATACCCCAAGCTTGGACATACAAATAGTAAGTGAACAAAACGGACTCATTTCATGCTTGCCTCGAATATCGCCAACTTGATGACTTGTGCCTCGCAACCGCCTTGACAAGTCATACTTCGCGTCAGGATCGACATAAGGACGAACAACTCATGATCAAGGGAGCGTCGAAGGAATCGTCGTGATTCGACCATCCGAACCAAAGCCACAACCACTTCTCTCTTAGCTTCTTTGTTTGATTTTCTTTGTTTTCGTATTCTTTATTTCAGTAACAAAACCAAACCATTCGTTATTTGTTGAACCTTAAACAACAAGACCTAATACACAATTCCCTGTGGATCGACCCGTACTTGCCGGCTTGCTACAACGCGCCGTGCACTTACGGTTTATAAATTTTAAAACGAGAACGAGCTCGAGTGCGCATTCATTTCCTTAAATTCATATCCATTTCCAAAACATATGCGTTTGCACGCGCGGGTGAGTTCCCAACAATCGTATAACTTCCTGAGACGAATGATGTATGTATATATATATATATTTAATAAACGTTGCTTATGTTTTGCACCCGCACTAGTCCAGCCCCCGCTCTTCCATTAGTGAAGTAACCTACCGGCGCATGAGGGACCCCGTAGAGAATGCGGATATCATAAGTGTACGTTCTATTTTGTTTCTTCTGTGATGTTTAGGAACTTTAAATGATGGAACGTCATTAATGAGATTAACGAAAGAAAAGAAACCAAAAAGATGTTGTAGAATCAAAATTTTCAAAAAGGTAGCTCTAGTTATTACTTTGCATAGCGGTATTCCTTGATGGATATCTTGCACCTCATTCGATGGGGTAAGAGCCGAGATCCCTTCACCGGGAATGATCTCTTTAGCAAAAGCTAGCAAATGCTACAACCCACTCCGTTTGTTTGAAAACTACTCGATTTTAAAAGCGGAGCTTAAACCACTTCTTTTCAAATCAATCGATTCTGCAACGATATCAAGTTCATTACGCTAAAGGTTTTCTTAAAAACCAGTCGTAGCCCTCCGTCATTTCAGATAAGTAATATTGAGTATTCGTGCTGTGTTTGTTGACTTTATCAAGACGTAGTGTGCGGTAGTTGATTAGTGCTTACCTGCCGCATATCATGCGATTGATTAGGGTAGTCGTACGGCCTTGTTGACCTTGTCAAGGGTCGTGCGGGTGTGTTTAATTCAACCACGAAATAAACGGGTTGAACTTGACTTGCTATTTATGGTTTGTTGACCTTGTCAAGGTCATAAACAGCTTGGAGTAAAAACTAATATTGGGAATTTCAAGTGTTGGAATTTGCAATGAGATTTCATACCTTCTATGAGATAGTTGGATCCCGATACCCACTGCGAGTAAGTGTTACTCCTATGAGAGTTTAGCACTTTACAATTAGCTGATCCAGTAGGTTTCTATGAAAGGTATTAACGGGGTCATGCCCCTGCAGAAACGAGGTTATTTAATTAGTTCCATGCGAAAGCATGGGGAGACTCCCTCGGAGTACCAATACTTACTTGGCTGACCGATTGGCGAACTTGTAATTTGTAATTAATCCCGGCTGGTCTTACCTTTTAGGGTTTGAAGGAAGATATGATAAAAATAGTGGGAGCCATTCTGATTGGATAAGCTAATAACCAATCTAATCTTGCAAGAGCGCACGCTAAAGTGTTTTCTGCTCTTTCTCTCACTCTCTCTAGGTAGCGACCATGACATGCCTTAATCAAGATAATAATATGGATGTATTGACCGAACCCTCTTATTATACTGAGCTGGGGAACGTTGGTTCCGCTCTATCTTATGATTGTCATAAGTCTGGGCAAGTTATAGGGGAATATAAGGATTCCCACGCAACCCGTACGAAGAAAGGGCATGATAATGCATCTTCTTCGGGTGTGTTCGTAACCGAGAATTGTTTCTCAGTATGCTCTATGTCCTTGGTATTGGATACCGGATCAGGATTCCACGTATGTAATATACTACATAGGTTAAGAAGAAGTAGAGAACTGGAAAAGGGTGATAAAACTCTAATAGTAGGGAATGGTGCAATTGTTGCATTCAAAGTAGTTGGCGAATATCACTTGTATTACTAAATGGTAATACATTGATTCTGAACGTGTTATTTTGTACTAAAAATGTTGTGCAATATAATATCAATTTCTTCATTAGATAAAGAAGGATATAATTTTATACTAGAGAAAAATGTTATGAACATTTTCTTAAATCAAGTGTTGATTGGGTTTAATCAAACCACAGTTCTAAATATACCGAACACAAACAAGAGGAAAAGTTCAGAAATGAACGAATCCTCTTGTGGCATTGTAGACTTGGTAATACCAATGCGACAAGAATTTCGAAGTTGCACAAAGATGGACATTTGAATCCGTTCGAATTTACATCTTATGAAACTTGCCAGTCATTTCTCAAAGGAAAGATGACCAAAACTCCGTTTACTGGACACGAAGAAAGAGCTACTGAACTCTTGGGACTGATACATAGTGATGTATGCGGTCCAATGTCTACACATGCCAGGAATGGTTCTTCGTACTTTATTACATTCACCGATGATCTCTCAAGATTCGGACATGTGTTCTTGTTGAAACACAAATCTGAAGCTTTTGAGAAATTCAAGGAATATAAGTACGAAGTTAAGAACCAGATGGGTAAAATGATTAAAGTCCTTCGATCTGATCGAGGAGGAGAATACTTGAGCACGGAATTCCGAGACTACTTAAAAGAGAATGCGATTCTCTCTCAGCTTACTCCTCCGTATACACCACAGCACAATGGTGTTTCAGAGCGGAGGAATCACACCCTATTAAATATGGTGCGCTCTATGATGAGTAATGCTGAGTTACCTATTTCCTTTTAGGGTTATGCACTTGAGACAGCCGTATACCTATTGAATCAAGTTCTATCAAAATCAGTTCTTAAAATACTATATGAGATATGGAATGGAAAGAGACCATATCTTAAACGTGTTAAGATATGAGGTTGTCCAGCCAATGTTAAAAAATAGAATCCGGAGAAACTCAAGGAACGATCAGTTCTTTGCAAGTTTATGGGATATCCAAAGAATTCACATGGATATCTATTCTACCATAGTGAGGAACAAAAGATGTTTGTTGCTCAGCATGCCAACTTTTTAGAAAAGGAATTTCTTATGAAAGAAATTAGTGGCAAAGAGGTAGAACTGGAAGAAGTTCCAGCTACACAAACTACAACTGATGATTTAGTGGAACCAGAGGATTCAATAGTCTCCAATGAACCTCAGCCACTCCGCAGATCTAGTAGGGTTCCTCATCCGCCTGAGAGATACTACAGTTTTCTCATTGATGGCAAGACCGAGAATTGCATTACGGATGATGATGACCCAACTAATTTCGAGCAGGCAATCACAAGTGGAGACTCTGTGAAATGGATGAATGCTATGCGATCTGAGATGAAATCCATGTGCACCAACAAAGTATGGACTTTGGAAGTTGCTCCTGAAGGGGTAAAACTGTAGGGTTACTAGGCACTCTCACAAGGTTCTACAAGGCATCAACCATGCCCGATTTAAATTTTAGACGTCCCGAACAACCCTAACCAAGATCATAGACTAGAGATTTGGCGAAACAAAGAAAGTAAACAACTTTACTTCTAAGAGTTTGGGATTACAACATTTGTAGTCCAGTCCTTTGCTTCATAAGCTCCGTGTTGTGGTCCCTTCGCTGCGATTATCAAGTTCTTGGATTCAAGAGAGGCTCCACGAAGAGAAAGATGAAAGCTTGCTTCCGATCTTCGATAACTAAGATGATCGATCTACCTTGAAGTTTCTTTAACACAACCTCTCACTCACTAAATGAAGTGAACACCCTAATTTAATTGGCAAGAATAGATTAGGATGATGAAGTAGGAATTTAGCTCTCATTTGTTTTCTTAATCACACTCATTTTCATCACAAAGAAAAAAGCTAGAGAACTTTTCACCAAGGAGGAAGAAGAAGAATATCCAAAATCTTTTGTGAAGAATAATGAATCCATAGTGAGGTTAGAAATGCAACCATGGTTGATAAAAGAAAAGCTAACAATTGTAGAGAGTTAACTAGGGTTAAAGGGTTGGGTTGGTTTAAACAAATATCTCACAAAATATCATAACAAATATCTTTGCTTAAAACAAAAGCAAAGATTCTAGAAGCTACTAGAAAGTTTAACCCAAATCAAACCCTAACCATGTTTAATCTCCACTAATCATGTTGCATTTATAACCATAACACGTTACAATATTATATATCATATATACAATATTTATTGTAACAAAATAATATAATACAATTAGCATATATCGCATATATATCAATGTATTACCCGAGTGAGAAAAAGAGTCTTTTAGTGAGCTTATATTAGTTAATGTAATTTAATATATCAAATATATAATTATAAATTAAATTATTGATTCAACACTTGATCCGATAATCCGGCTATTTCACAAATAACCGACTAATATAATTTGTATTAGTTAATCGAATCAACACTTGATCCGATGACCCGGCTATATCACATATACCCGGCCGATATCTCATATCGAAGGAATTTATTACGGTATCACATACATGTATTGTTCTCGGTCCCGCAAATATCATATATGTGCTCCTACTCCGTTTTGCCTGAGCCAGGAAACCTCTGTGTAGGACTCTAAAGAATCGTCAATACGCCGGCAGTAGGTAATGATCATATCAAACACCCACAAGCTGCAAGCGGTCAGCTAAACGTAACAGCCGCCCATGTATAAAGCGATCAGAAGATCAACAAGCAAGCCTGTACTTTCTCCCGCGAATCCAATTAGTAACACTCCCGTATAGTCCAGTCTCTTCGTCTGATATGTCGCATATCTCGCCTAGGGGTGGTAAACGTCAGACCCCGGTAGCTTGATAAGTCGTGTCGATATAACGTCTATAACAGTTCGAGAAACTACTGATAACACTTACCAGTAAATCTCAGTAACCCTGGCCAGGGATTTCCAGTTATAGCCAATCGAACACAGCACAACATCAACACCCTATACCGGGAGAGACGAATCCCCTCCTATCGCTCATTGCCTCCATGTGATTCGGGACGGTACCCAAAAGCCACCTTTTTACTCACCCTTTTAGACGTGGTATGATGGAAATCAAAGCACGGTGGGAATCACACAAGACTCTATGACGATCTCGGGTCTACAGACTAACCTGTACCAGTGTCACCAGAGAACTGCCATCTGACGTGAGGTATAATACCATCTGGGAGTTCTCGGCGAGTCCGTCCAGTGTACCCAGTCTCAACTGAGCACCCGTATACCTTCTCTGATGTCAAACACCAATGGATTTGGGATCATCCATCGCCCATCATATGGGTCAAGAAGCGCATACGCTTGTCTGTAAGTCCACGTTGCCCACCTCGGTGCTTGCGGGGAGGCGGAAAACGGTATAAAAATCGGATTTTTATCGAACTAGGCAACATGGACTAGCTAAAGGAGGATCTTTGATAAACAAAAACTAACTACAAGCTAACTAGTATTAGATACTGTAGAGTTCCTAGGCACCCTAATGAGGTCTCACAAGGCATCAACCATGCCAATTTCAAATCTAAACGGTGCCGAGAAACCCTAGAACGGATCGTTGGCTAGATTTCTAGGCGTAACAAAAAACTAGTTAACACTTAACTACAAGTAAACGGAAATACAACCTTTGTAGATCCGGTGCTCCACCTCCATAGCTCCGCAATGAAGTCCCCTCGCTGTCCAAATGAATTCCCGAGCTCTAGCGTCGGCTTCGTCGGAGAAATGGCGTGCTAGGTCGTCGATGTCCATGCCGAAGATGATCTACGTCGAGGCATCGCTAGATCAAGCTCCAACTTCACCAAGTCAAGAAACTTGTGAAGAAAACACACTCTACTACTTGGCAAGAGGTAGAGGATGAAGAAATAGGAAGTGGGTAGACTTTAGAATTGGATTTCTCACTCATTTTCATCAATCACCATTGATGAAGTGAAGGTTTCTTCATTGAAGAAGATGAAGAAGAAGATGATGATGATTATGATAAGTTATTAAAAATAGAAAAGAAATATAATACTTATCATAACTTTAACCATGGTAAAGTGTAGAGAATTAACTTTAGTTAGGTGGAATGGTTAGGGTTAGAGAAGAAGACAAGAATGGTTGCTTTGGTCAAAGTTGCATGAAGCTTGAAGAAGCTTCTAAGAAAGCAACCATTTGTTTTCTTTTCTCATTCTTTTCATCCAAAAAGAAATAGATAAATGAATGAATAAATAAATAATCAAATAATAAACCCTAACCATTTCATTAACCAAGGTTTAATTCTTTATACTTAACCAATTTTACATGCACCATCAAACATGATACAAGCATGTGCACAAAATCATATCACACATATATAATGCGCACATCCGAGCGAGAAAATCCATTTAAAGTGAACCGATACTAGTTAATGCAAAGTAATATATCAAGTATATAATTATGCATTAAATCATTAAATCAACACTTGATTTAACGATCCGGTCATATCGCATATAACCGACTAATATCCAATGTATCGATTTATCGAATCAATCTTCGATTCGATAACTAGGTTATATCGCATACAACCATTCGACACATTGTTCGCGAGAATGAAATACGGTATCACATACACGCATTACTCTCGGTCCCGCACATATCTCATATGCGCTCCTATTTCGTTTCGCTTGAGCCAGGAAACCTCTGTGTAGGACTCTAAAGACTCGTCAATACGCCGGCAGCAGATGATGATCATATCAAACATCCACAAGCCGCAAGCGGTCTGCTAAACGTAACGGCCACCCGGGTATTGAGCGATCAGAAGATCGACGAGCAAGCCCGCTCACACTCCAGTGAATCCAACCAGTAACACTACCGTACAGTCCGGTCTGATCGTCTGATATGTCGCATATCTCGCCTAGGGGTGGTAAACGTCAGACCCCAATAGCTCGATAAGTCGTGTCGATATGAGGTCTATAACTATTCGAGAAACTACTGGTAACACTTACCAGTAAATCTCAGCAACCCTGGCAAGGGATTTCCTGTTATAGCCAATCGAACACAGTGCAACATCAACTCCCTATACCGGGAGAGACGAATCGCTTCCTATCGCTCATTGCCTCCATGTGACTCGGGACTGTACCCAAAAACTACCGTTTTGCACGCCCTCTTGGACGTGGTAAGATGGAAATCAAAGCACATTGGGAACCACACAAGACTCTATGACGATCTCGGGTAAACAGATTACTCTGTACCAGTGTCACCAGAGAACTGCCATCTGACGTATGGTATAATACCATCTGGGAGTTCTCGGCGAGTCTGTCCAGTGTACCCAGTCTCTACTGAGCACCCGTATATCTCCTCTGATGTCAAACACCAATGGATATGGGATCATCCATCGCCCATCTGTATGGGTCGAGAAGGTACACGCTAGTCTACTCTGGTATATCGATGCCCTGTCTCGATACACCCACGACTAGGGACTTTGAAGGATGTACTTATAGACTACCATGTCCACACTAGTATGATCCGCATCATAGTCCAGGTAGTCAAGTACACATCCTAAGGGCTTTACCAACATATAACAGAGAGACAATTAGTGTACACGTTAAGGTAAAGATCAACCAGATAGCATACTATCATGTCGAGCAAGAAAGTCCTCCCTATATATGTCCCAGCATCCACTACAATATACATCCAATGTACAGTAATGGCCTCTAGGGCATAAATATAACTAACAATCTCCCACTTGCACTAGGGCCATCTGTAGCAGTGGTTGTGGTATCTCATACTCAACCATCCCATAAAAGTCTCTCTCTGGGAACAGGCCTTTGTGAGTGGATCCGCTGTGTTGTCCTCTGAGTTTACTCTCCTAACCTCGATCTCCCTGGAGATCAACCATCTCCATGATCAAGTGATACTGCCTTAGAATATGTCTGGATCACTGATGGGACCGGCGTTCCTTGGCATAAGCCACAACTCCATTGTCACACAATGGGAGGAACATAGTTCATCTCATGAACCAATATACACCCAAACAGCCTCTTTGGTAGCATCTTAAGTAGCGATGTATCCAGCCTTTATCGTCTAGTATGTCACGGTATCGAGCTTGGAACTCTTCCAACATACCGTCCCTCCACTGAGGGTAAAGACAATGCCTGTGACTGACATTTAGTCGTCTTTATCACCCTGGAACCCTTCCAGTGATTCTCCCCAGGATCGGTTGATACCGTCTCACTACAACTAGTGAGAGTCCAAACATCCAATTAGATCTATCTCATAGATCCAAAAACCCAGGATTTAGGAGGTATCACTTTGATCCTATATGGAGAATCATTGTGATAAGCGGAGATTGATCGAGCGTAGCATAGGAAACTCCTTCCCTATCAAGAGTATGTCATCCACGTACTCTACGAGGATCGTCACCATACTCCCTACTACCTTCTTGTTTATACAAGGTTCATCTACCATTTTGATAATGTCAACTTCTTTGACCGCTTCATCAAAACAGATGTTCCAACTCCGCGATGCCTGCTTTATCCTATAAAGCATCTTGCACACGTTTCCGCTGCTCCCACTGTCTACGAAGCCCTCTGGCTGTGTACTTATAGACACTCTCTTCTAAACATCATTTAGAAAAGCTGTCATGACACCCAACCACCAGATATCGTAGTCATGGTATGTAGCCGTGGCAAGTAGGATCTGGATGGACTTAAGCATAGCTACTTAGAAAAGGTTTCATCATCATCCATACCTGGTCAATGATGTAGACCTTTAACAAGTCTAGCTTTGAAAGTCTCAACTCTTCCATGTACACCAAGTAATCTTCTCAAGATATACTTGCTCCTGATGGGGATTTAACCCTTCAGATATAGCAACCAAAGTCCATACTTTGTTGGTGTATATGGATTCCATCTCAGATCACTAAGCATCCAGCCATTCTTACAGAGTCTTACTCCTGATGGCCAACTCGAAACTAGTTGGGTCATCATCTCATAATGCAATCCTCACTCCCACTGTCATAGAGAAACAGAAGTATCTCTCAGGTGGGTGAGGAACCCTACTAGATCGGCGGAGAGGCTGAGGTTCGTTGGTAACTATCGAATCCTTTGGTTCTTTCAAATCATCAGCTGCAGTTTGTATAGCTGGAACCTTTCCAGTTCTACATTACAGACCTTGCCTCGAGCTTGTCCGGATTTTGCTTTCAGACATAGGCCGGACAACCCCAAATCTTAACTAACTTAAGACATGGGTTCTTCCCATTCCATATCACATATGAAGCGGTAGGCAACTGATTTGATTAGAACCCTATTCAATAGGTATGCAGCTTCTCAAGTGCATAACACCCAAAAGGAAATAGGTAGCTCAGTATTACTCATCATAGAGCCCACCTTATCACATAGGGTGTAATTGCTCCACCCCGATATACCATCGTGCTATGGTGTATGCGGAGGAGTAATGCTGAGAGAGAATCTCATTCTCCTTTAGAAAAGTCCAGGATTTCCGTGCTCAAGTATTCTCCTCCTCGATCACATCAAAGGACATAATACTTATACCCTTATTGGTTCTCTACTTCTAACTTATATTCTATGAATATCTCAAAAGGTTCGGACTTGTGTTTCAACAGGAACATATGTCTCAATCTTGAGAGATTATCAGAGAATGTAATGAAGTACAAAGAACCGGTCTTGGCATGTGTAGACAGGGGACCTACATAAATCAACATGTATCATCCCAAGAGTTCACTAACTCTTTCTCTGTTTCCAATAAACAGAGCTAGTGTCATTATATCTTTGTGACATGACTGGCAAGTTTCACAAGATGTAGATTCAAACTGATTTAAATATGCATCTACATGTAACTTCAGCTAGTCGGGTCACATTGATCTGACCTAGTCTACAATACTTTAAGAAGGATCCGTTCATTTCTGAACTCTTCCTCTTATGTGTGTTCCATATATTAAGAACTGTAGTTTGATTTAGAACATCAACGCTTTTAGATAACGTGCCTGAACCGATCAACTTTTGATATAGGAAATGTTCAAAACATTATCCAACAATACAAAATTATATCCTTTCTTTACTTATAAAGAGACTGATATGATTTTGTATATCAGGTTCGGTATCTAATAACATTCGTTCAGAATCAATGTATTGGTAATACAGGGTGACAGTGACCAACAGACTTGGCTGCAACACTTGCCCCGTTTTCTGCCTCATGAAACTTATCACCCGTTCTCAGTTCCCTACCTTTCTGTAGCCCTATGTAACAGATTACATATCTGGGATCCTGATCTGGTATCACATACCCAGGACGTAAAGGACACTGAGAAACAATTCTATATAATGAACACACCCGAAGATGATGCATCATCATGCACTCTCCTCGTTTTGGCGGCACGGGAAATATGGTATTCCCCAATTTCCTGCTCTGTCTTATAACAATTATAAGTTGGAGCGGGACCAACGTTCCCCAGCTCAGTATAACAAGCGGGTTCGGTCAAAAATCCGTATTATTATCTTTATTAAGGCGTGATATGGTCGCTACCTGGAGAGAGAGAGAAGAAAACACTCAGCGTGCGCTCTTGCAAGAATAGATTGGTTTTTATTTTATCTAATCAGGATGGCTCCCACTGCTTTTTATCAAATCTTCCTTCAAACCCTAAAAGGAAAGACTAGCCGGGATTAATTACACACTATAAGTTCGCCAATCTTTCAGCCAGGCCAGTGTCGGTACTTTGAGGGAGGTCCCCCGTGCTTTCGCACGAACCTAATTACTGTAAACCTCGTTTTCCCAGAGGCGTAACCCCGTTGACACCTTTCTAGACACCTACTTGATCGGCTAATTGTAATGTATAAAACTCTCCCAGGAGTAACTCTTACTCGCAGTGGGTATCGGGATCCAACTATCTCATAGAAGGTATGCAATCTCATTGCAAATTTCAACACTTGAAATTCCCGATAATATTTTGCCCCTAGTGTTCTATGACCTTGACGAATGCCAAACAACCCATAGTCCACTAGTCAAGTTCAACCCGTACATTTCTTGATCGAATTAAACCCACCTGCACGACCCTTGACGAATGCCAAACAACGCCGTACGAATACCCTAATCCAATCGCATCATATGCTCAAGCAGTTAAATACTAGTTAGCTACCGTGCACTACGCCTTGACGAATGCCAAACTACCGCAGCACGAATACTAACTAGTACTTATCTGAAATGACAGAGGGCTACGACAGGTTTTTCTGAAAACCTATTGCGTAATGAACTTGATATCGTTGTAGGATCGAATGAATTTTTAAAATGGAGTGCTTTTGAGGCTTTTCTAGTTTTGCTAAAGGAGTCACTCCCGGTGAAGGGATCGTCGGTCCTTTCCTCGTCGAATGAGGTGCGGGATATATCATATATATCACTGTGCAAAGCAAAAACACTTAAAAGCAATCAAAAGACAAACCGAGTGTGTAGCATCTGCCAGTTATTGCTAAAGGAGTCACTTCCGGTGAAGGGATCTCGGTCCTTTCCTCATCGAATAAGGTGCAGGATATATCACATATACCTCTGTGCAAAACAAGAACTGTAGCTACCTGTTTTATTTTGAAATTCGATTCTACAACATCTTAGGTTTCTTTTATTTCATTAATCACATTAATGAAGTCCCATCATTCAAGTACCTAAACATCACAGATAAATACGACGTACACTTATGCCATCCGCATTCGCCTCGATGTCCCCTCATGCACCGTTAGGTTAGGTAACTAACGGCAGAGCGGGGCAGGGCTAGCGCGGGTGTAAAACATAAGTAACATCTATATAATATATCATATATACTATATACTGTATCTATCACAGAACATCACATGATCACATCACAGATATCGCAGCAGAAGAATCATATGAAATATTGGATATACTAGGACGTCCGTGTTTTCAATACGAGCCAGTATAAAACACGGATTCCACGGTCGCGATGAATAGCCAAACCCACACCCCTAGACCCCTACGAGAGCGGCAAGCAACCCTACCAATTCTAGAGTTAGGAGACCCGGACTCGACTCCTCGAGTTGGTCTCCCACTGGACTCCAGAACCCGGTTACTTGTGCTCCCCTCCTTGGGTCTATCCTAGTGCGGAAAAGTAAATAATATACAAACGGTGACATCTTCCGCAACCTGAAAGTTCCCCAATAAAAGAATATTACATACAAGTTTTTACATGAATGAAAATGAAAAACACTCATCTCACATAAAAACCCCCGGCTATTCGAACACGACGATCCAATATAACATATCCAGCAACACATAACATCACATGTCATCAACGTAAGTAAACATGCGCATCCCAATTGTCGTTGACATATAGCAACGAAACCGGCGATATCACATATTACACTTACGGTCACAGAAAAGAAAGTGTAAAACTACAACAGTTGGAATCCGCAACCACCTCAGACATCGCATGCCTGACCAAATGAATTACTTAGACATCGCATGCCTAACAATTATAAACCCCGCATTTTAGTCTCAAAATCGAAAACACTTTTCAATATCAAGTCGGGAAATTGAACAAGATTCCCGACATCCTGATTGAATACTCGTCGCAAACTTCAGTAGGCGGCCGCACCCCAGATACCATCGACGAAGTGCACCAAGGCGGAACACCGCTACCGCGAGCACCCGGACGGATGCTTTCGGCGACGGGGTTCTCCTACAGTCACTTGGTCGGGGCTATGGGATGTAGCTGTCTATTAAGTTTGTCCGGCGAATATCCGCGTACGCTACGTGATTGCGACGGACTTTTGATCGCATCAAAATTCCGTGGCAACCGATCAAGTGAGACTAAAGTGCTATGTTTATAACATTCATTCAGTTATCACATAACTTTTGTGAATTCCAATTATTGTATCCCATTCCAGATAAACAGAAAATGTTAAACTTTTCGATCGAACAGTCAAACACCCAAGTTTTCCCGATACAGCTCAACACATGAAATAAGTCTAACAACATTCAGTTCGTGCCTCAGTACCAACGGTCCAGCCGTAGAAGGGTCAAGCCAACGCCTCACATGTGGCACGCCGTACTGCCCCAAACCCGAAGGTTCAAAGGGCAGTTCAAGACGGTCAAATAATCGAGTTAAGGTTTGTTGTCTTCTAGAGGGTCCATCGAGTTACTTGCACTACTTAGAACGTCGTTAAACGACGGAAAAATCCAACACTTGGAAATTTTCCGGCAGGGGAAAAGGTGGGTATTTATATCCAGTCGAACATTTTAACATATTCTGAAATTTATCCAGAAAACCACACAGACA
The DNA here is from genome assembly GCA_030015575.1 of Agapanthus africanus. Classification (NCBI taxonomy): domain Eukaryota; kingdom Viridiplantae; phylum Streptophyta; class Magnoliopsida; order Asparagales; family Amaryllidaceae; genus Agapanthus; species Agapanthus africanus. The sequence goes on from JASDDO010000018.1 coordinate 180,627,970, forward strand.
AAATTTGATACTCCCATCGAAACACCGAATCCCCAAAACAATCCCAGAAAATTCAACTCTTGAATAAATATTAAAAAATCCCAGAAAATCCAGCACCCGAAACCATGAATTACTGTACAAAAATTATAGGACAATACAATAATAAGGCCGCGGAACCGCCGCATAAGCAGGGCTTATGCCGCGGTTCCGCCGCGCTCTGGAAGCTTCAATGGAAAAATTTTGTATCGTAATTCTTAGGTTTTCCTGCTGAATTTTTTACGAATTTTTAATTTGGAAAAATCCACGTTTTCAGAAAAAGTCCAGAGAGCACTTTTGAGTTGGGGTTACGGGTTCGTTCGGGTTTCAAACTTCGTCTGGACTTCGCCAAAGGCTCTAGCTAGGCTCTGATACCACTGTAGGGTTCCTAGGCACCCTAATGAGGTCTCACAAGGCATCAACCATGCCAATTTCAAATTTAAACGGTGCCGAGAAACCCTAGAACGGATCGTTGGCTAGATTTCTAGGCGAAACAAAAAACTAGTTAACACTTAACTACAAGTAAACGGAAATACAACCTTTGTAGATCTGGTGCTCCACCTCCATAGCTCCGCAACGAAGTCCCCTCGCTGGCCAAATTAATTCCCGTGCTCTAGCGTCGGCTTCGTCGGAGAAATGGCGAGCTAGGTCGTCGATGTCCATGCCGAAGATGATCTACGTCGAGGCATCGCTAGATCAAGCTCCAACTTCACCAAGTCAAGAAACTTGTGAAGAAAACACACTCTACTACTTGGCAAGAGGTAGAGGATGAAGAAATAGGAAGTGGGTAGACTTTAGAATTGGATTTCTCACTCATTTTCATCAATCACCATTGATGAAGTGAAGGTTTCTTCATTGAAGAAGATGAAGAAGAAGATGATGATGATTATGATAAGTTATTAAAAATAGAAAAGAAATATAATACTTATCATAACTTTAACCATGGTAAAGTGTAGATAATTAACTTTAGTTAGGTGGAATGGTTAGGGTTAGAGAAGAAGACAAGAATGGTTGCTTTGGTCAAAGTTGCATGAAGCTTGAAGAAGCTTCTAAGAAAGCAACCATTTGTTTTCTTTTCTCATTCTTTTCATCCAAAAAGAAATAGATAAATGAATGAATAAATAAATAATCAAATAATAATCCCTAACCATTTCATTAACCAAGGTTTAATTCTTTATACTTAACCAATTTTACATGCACCATCAAACATGATACAAGCATGTGCACAAAATCATATCACACATATATAATGCGCACATCCGAGCGAGAAAATCCATTTAAAGTGAACCGATACTAGTTAATGCAAAGTAATATATCAAGTATATAATTATGCATTAAATCATTAAATCAACACTTGATTTAACGATCCGGTCATATCGCATATAACCGACTAATATCCAATGTATCGATTTATCGAATCAATCTTCGATTCGATAACTAGGTTATATCGTATACAACCATTCGACACATTGTTCGCGAGAATGAAATACGGTATCACATACACGCATTACTCTCGGTCCCGCACATATCTCATATGCGCTCCTATTTCGTTTCGCTTGAGCCAGGAAACCTCTGTGTAGGACTCTAAAGACTCGTCAATACGCCGGCAGCAGATGATGATCATATCAAACATCCACAAGCCGCAAGCGGTCTGCTAAACGTAACGGCCACCCGGGTATTGAGCGATCAGAAGATCGACGAGCAAGCCCGCTCACACTCCAGTGAATCCAACCAGTAACACTACCGTACAGTCCGGTCTGATCGTCTGATATGTCGCATATCTCGCCTAGGGGTGGTAAACGTCAGACCCCAATAGCTCGATAAGTCGTGTCGATATGAGGTCTATAACTATTCGAGAAACTACTGGTAACACTTACCAGTAAATCTCACCAACCCTGGCCAGGGATTTCCTGTTATAGCCAATCGAACACAGTGCAACATCAACTCTCTATACTGGGAGAGACGAATCCCTTCCTATCGCTCATTGCCTCCATGTGACTCGGGACTGTACCCAAAAACCACCGTTTTGCACGCCCTCTTGGACGTGGTAAGATGGAAATCAAAGCACATTGGGAACCACACAAGACTCTATGACGATCTCGGGTCAACAGACTACTCTGTACCAGTGTCACCAGAGAACTGCCATCTGACGTATGGTATAATACCATCTGGGAGTTCTCGGCGAGTCTGTCCAGTGTACCCAGTCTCTACTGAGCACCCGTATATCTCCTCTGATGTCAAACACCAATGGATATGGGATCATCCATCGCCCATCTGTATGGGTCGAGAAGGTACACGCTAGTCTACTCTGGTATATCGATGCCCTGTCTCGATACACCCACGACTAGGGACTTTGAAGGATGTATTTATAGACTACCATGTCCACACTAGTATGATCCGCATCATAGTCCAGGTAGTCAAGTACACATCCTAAGGGCTTTACCAACATGTAACAGAGAGACAATTAGTGTACACGTTAAGGTAAAGATCAACCAGATAGCATACTATCATGTCGAGCAAGAAAGTCCTCCCTATATATGTCCCAGCATCCACTACAATATACATCCAATGTACAGTAATGGCCTCTAGGGCATACATATAACTAACAGCTACATCGAAGAAAGGTTATACCTTGGGCTTTATGTCCTTCTCTCCTTGCTCCTTGGAGTGGAAGAAAGAGATCACCTTGTTGCCTTCTCTCGTCGAAGAAGGATCCACCCGAGAGCCTCAGCCTTTGGCTTCAACTTCAAGCTAGAAGTAACTAAGATACTAGAAGTGCTAATCCTAGAACCTTAGAAGAGAGTAGAGATTATTTTAGAGAGGTTTATCTCAAGCTCATATGTTTCTCAACTCATCAGAAGGGAGAGCTTGAGAGAGAGGAAGAGTAGGAGAGAGAATCAATATGATAGAATGAGAGAAATAATGAACCATTCTCTCTAATATGGGTGAATTATGAAATTAGATAATTACATAGATAATTGTCATGGTTAATCAAGACTTGACCATTATCATTTCATATTTAATGCAAATTGCAAGGATCAAAGTGTAGGGTTCTTAGGCACGCTAATGAGGTCTCACAAGGCATCAACCATGCCAAATTCAAAAATTCTAGGTGCCGAGAAACCCTAATGCGATCGTTGACTAGAGTTTAGGCGATAACTACAACTAGCAAACTGCTTTACTAAATAAGCGAACGGAAATTACAACCTTTGCAGATCCGGTGCTCCACCTCCATAGCTCCGTGATGATGTACCCTCGCTGCGATCATCGGATCCCGGGCTCTAGCGTCGACTTCATCGGAGAAATAGGCGGGCTAGGTCGTCGACTTCGATGTCGAAGATGATCTACGTCGAGGCAACACAAGATCAAGCCCCAACTTCACCAAGCCATGAAACTTGTGAAGAAAACACCCTATACTACTTGGCAAGTGGTAGAGGATGAAGAAATAGGAAGTGGGTTCACTTTAGAATTGGATTTCTCACTCTTTTTCTCAAGTTGCCATTGATGGAAGCAAGGTTTACTTCTTTGTTCAAGAAGAAGAAGAAGAAGAAAAGAAATTATAATAAGTATAAAAAGAATTATCTTATCATATAGCAACCATAGTTAGGTGTAGAGAATTAACTGAGGTTAGGTTTAATGGTTAGGTTTAGGATATGAAGACAAAATGGTTACTTTAGTCAAAGATGCATGAAGCATCAAGAACCATCTATTATGAAAGCAACCATTTAGTTTTTCTTTTCCTTTTTTTAACCAAAATAAAATAAATAGATAAATGAATAAGTGAGTAAATCAAAACCCTAACCATTAACATAACCATGGTTTAATTCTTTACACAAACCCAAGTTTGCATGTATCATCGAACATGATACAAACAAGTGCACAAAAGTATATCACATATACAACTTGTGTAATTCAAGTGAGAAAATCCATTTAAAGTGAACCGATACTAGTTAATGCAAAGTAATATATCAAATATATAATCATGCATTAAATCATTAAATCAACACTTGATTTAACGATCCGGTCATATCGCATATGACCGACTAATATGCAATGTATCGGCTTATCGAATCAATCCTTGATTCGATAACTAGGTTATATCGCATACATCCAATCGATACATTCATCGTGAGAATAGAATACGGTATCACATACACGCATTATTCTCGGTCCTGCACATATCTCATATGCGCTCCTATTTCGTTTCGCTTGAGCCAGGAAACCTCTGTGTAGGACTCTAAAGACTCGTCAATACGCCGGCAGCAGGTGATGATCATATCAAACACCCACAAGCCGCAAGCGGTCTGCTAAACGTAACGGCCACCCGGGTATTGAGCGATCAGAAGATCGACGCGCAAGCCCGCTCACACTCCTGTGAATCCAACCAGTAACACTTACCATACAGTCCGGTCTGTTCGTCTGATATGTCGCATATCTCGCCAAGGGGTGGTAAACGTCGGACCCCAACAGCCCGATAAGTCGTGTCGATATGAGGTCTATAACAGTTCGAGAAACTACTGGTAACACTTACCAGTAAATCTCAGCAACCCTGGCCAGGGATTTCCGGTTATAGCCAATCGAACACAGCGCAACATCAACTCCCTATACCTGGAGAGACGAATCCCCTCCTATCGCTCATTGCCTCCATGTGATTCGGGACTGTACCCAAAAGCCACCGTTTTGCACGCCCTCTTGGACGTGGTAAGGTGGAAATCAAAGCACAGTGGGAATCACACAAGACTCTATGACGATCTCGGGTCTACAGACTAACCTGTACCAATGTCAGCATAGAACTGCCTTCTGACGTAAGGTATAATACCATCTGGGAGTTCTCGGCGAGTCCATCCAGTGTACCCAGTCTCCACTGAGCACCCGTATATCATCTCTGATGTCAAACACCAATGGATATGGGATCATCCATCGCCCATCTGTATGGGTCGAGAAGGTATACGCTAGTCTACCCTGATATATCGATGCCCTGTCTCGATACACCCACGACTAGGGACCTTGAAGGATGTACTTATGGACTACCATGTCCTAACTAGTATGATCCGCATCATAGTCCAGGTAGTCAAGTACACATGCTAAGGGCTTTACCAACATATAACAGAGAGACAATCAGTATACACGTTAAGGTAAAGAGTAACCAGATAGCATACTAACATGTCGAGCAAGAAAGTCCTCCCTATATATGTCCAAGCATCCACTACAATATACATCCTATGTATAGTAATGGCCTCTAGGGCAAACATATAACTAACACAAAGAGCATCTTTTATATGGAATGATGATGGTCAAAGTGTCAACCTAGGTCAACAAGTCAAGTATGGTCAAAAGGTCAACAACACTAACCATGCATAATTATATTTAACTAATATCAATTATTCATAATACACACATAAGCATTAGGGTTAAGAAAATGACAATGGTCATTAACCCTAATCAAAGTCCTCTGCCTCTGTCTCAGTCAACTGTGCATACGCACCCGTATCCGCGATCCGAGGAACACGAATACAACGAGATAAGACCAACCCCAAATCATATACTAGGATCCGGCTTAAACCAAAGCCCGCTAGTATTAGCTGTCCGGACAGTAAACGTGCACAAGTGCGTGGATGTGAACGAACCGTGTCGCAAAACCATGCGACCTCTACTCATTTTGCCTAAAGGCGAATAACTCTCTGTGTAGGACTCTAAAGAATCGACACTACGCTGGCAGTGGGTTTAACCACAGAACGCAAGCGGCACTATCTGTACGTAATGGTCCCCAGGTAGATGCCGATAAGAAGACTGACGAGGTGAACCTATCTGAACTCCTACTGAGCCTGTATGTGACAGTCTCCGTATAGTCCGGTCTGTTCGTCTGATACAACGCATGGCGGGCCTAGGGGGCGGTAAACGTCACTCCCCTAATAGCGGTACAAGTCGTGTCGGAATGTAGCCCAGAACACCCTGACATAACACTGGAAACCTACCAGTATATCTCGCTTGCCCTGGCCAGGGACTACTTGTGTAATGGCTCTCCTGGACACAGCGCGATGTCAACCCCCAATACCGGGAGAGACGAATCCTGTCTAACCGTCACTGCCTCCAAGTGCTTTGGGACTGCACCCAACTACTACCTGTTTGCACGACTCCTTTGAGCCGTGGTAGGGTAGTAATCAAAGTACAGTGGGAACACACTCGAGGCGAAGTGACAGTGTCAAGTCAGCGGACTAAGCTGTACTAATGTCACCTGGGAACTGATAACTGACGATAGGTATAATACCAACCAGCAGTTCCCGACGAGTCCTGTCTAGTGTACTCGTAACCTAATGAGCACCTGCATACTATCTCAAGTGTGATGTACAGACGGCTGTGGGACAGACCGTCTCCCACGCTGGGATGAGAATCGCATACGCTAGTCTACTCCAGAGTATCGATGCCCTGTCTCGACAGTCCTACAACTAGGGACCTGTATAAGGATGTGCTTATGGATTACCCAGCCCCCTAGAGTGTGAGCGCCATCACAACGCTGGTAATCAAGCAAAGATCGTAAGGGCTCCACTAATGCGTATAGGTGATATAATAAAAGAAACACATGTACACATTAAAGCAGAGACAAACAAAGTAGTATACTACCATTTCGAGAAAGATTGTATATACAACTGTGAATATCCCAAGCTTCCATCAAGTAATATACATACTATTATGATACAGTAATGGCATCTAGGGCATATACACAAACAATCTCCCACTTGCACAAAGGCCATGTACTGGCGTATCGAAGACCTATCATCTCGATCAGCCGCTCGAACTGAGTCTGGGGTAAGGCCTTCGTGAATGGATCTGCATTGTTATCTTCTGAAGCAACCCTCCGAACCTCGATCTCCTGGCGATCCACGATCTCCCTGATCAGGTGATACCGCCTCAAGATGTGTCTGGATTTCTGATGGGACCTGAGTTCCTTCGCTAAAGCTATAGCCCCGTTGTTGTCGCAATACAGAGGTATTGGATCAACAATGGACGGAACCACCTGAAGTTCTTTCAAGAACTTCCTCATCCAGACAGCTTCTTTTGCGGCATCAGATGCAGCGATGTATTCCGCTTCCATAGTCGAGTCAGCAACGATTTCCTGTTTGGAGCTCTTCCAACACACCGCCCCTCCATTGATGGTAAAGACAAAACCCGACATGGACTTGGAATCATCCTTGTCACTCTGGAAGCTGGAGTCAGCAAAGGCCTCAATCTGGAGGTCTTTTCCGCCATACACCAAGAACATCTCCTTAGTCCTTCTCAGGTACTTGAGAATGTTCTTTACCGCTATCCAATGTTTCTCCCCAGGGTATGACTGATACCTGCTTACCACACTCAGTGCATAAGCCACATCTGGTCTGGTACACAACATCGCATATAATATAGATCTTACCGCAGAAGCGTAGGGTATAATAGACATGCGATCCCTCTCCAAATCAGTCTTGGGAGACATCTCTTTGGAGAGGGTGATCCCGTGACAAGCCGGTCGATTACCGCGCTTGGAATCTTCCATACTGAATCTTTTCAGTATGGTGTCGATGTACCTGGACTGTGAGAGTCCTAAAATCCTCTTGGATCTGTCACGGTAGATCCGGATCCCCAGAATGTATGAGGCATCACCCAGGTCTTTCATGGAGAACCTGTGTGACAAGAACCCCTTGACAGATTCTAGCATAGGAATGTCATTTACTATTAAGAGAATGTCATCCACGTACAAAACGAGGAATACTACAGTTCTCGCTACGAATCTACAATAGATGCATGGTTCTTCTGGATTTTTGATAAAGCCAAATTCCTTGACCGTCTCATCAAAACAGATGTTCCAACTCCGCGATGCCTGCTTTAGTCCACCAATGGACTTGAGCAACTTGCACACCTTTCCGCTGCTCCCACTCTGAATGAAACCCTCTGGCTGGTCCATATAGACACACTCCTCTAAATGTCCATTTAGAAAAGCGGTCTTTACGTCCATCTGCCAAATCTCATAATCATGGAAGGCAGCAATGGCAAGAAGGATCCGAATGGATTTCAGCATAGCCACTGGAGAAAAGGTTTCGTCATAGTCCTAACCAGGTCTCTGACGAAAACCCTTTGCAACCAGTCTAGATTTATAGGTCTCAACCTGTCCATCTACACCAATCTTCCTTTTGAAGATCCATTTGCATCCTACGGGTTTTATCCCATCTGGAGCAATGTCCAACGTCCATACTTTGTTGGTGTACATGGACTCCATTTCGGTCCGCATTGCATCCAGCCATTTTACTGAGTCAACGCTCTCAATGGCTTGCTGGAAGCTAGTAGGCTCATCACAATCTATGATGCAATCCTCTCTATCCCCGTCTATGAGAAAACCGTAGTATCTCTCGGGCGGATAAGACTGCCTACTACTCCTGCGGAGTGGCGTGGGAATGTCCTGATCTTTCGAACCCTCTGGTTCTACTAAGCTTTCAGTAATAGCTCATAGTTCTGGAATTTCTTCCAGTTCTATTGCGCTCCCAATTATTTCCTTTTCTATGAACTGGTGTTCTAGAAAGTGGGCATGGCGAGAAACAAAAACCTTTTGTTCCTCTTCGCAATAGAAGAAATATCCCTTGGAGTTCTTTGGATATCCCACAAACTTGCACTGTACTGAGCGTGCCTCGAGCTTGTCCACATGCTGCTTTTTGACAAAAGCTGGACATCCCCATGTCTTAATGTGATTAAGATAGGGTCTCTTCCTACACCACATCTGATATGGTGTAGTAGGCACAGTCTTAGTAGGAAGTCGGTTCAAAAGGTATGCAGCTGATTCTAGCGCATATCCCCAGAACGATCGCGGCAACTCAGCGTTACTCATCATGAACGGTACCCAATAGGGTTCGGTTCCGTCTCTCCGATACACCGTTATGTTGCGGAGTGTATGGAGGAGTAAGCTGAGAGAGAATTCCATTCTCTTTTAAGTAACCCAGGAACTCGGCACTCAAGTATTCACTACTTCGATCAGATCTCAGTGCCTTGATACCTTTGCTTGTTTGTTTTTCTACTTCATTCTTATATTCCTGGAATTTTTCAAAAGCCTCGGATTTATGTTTCATTAAGAAGACATAACCGTACCTTGAAAACTCATCCGTAAAAGTAATGAAGTAAGAATAACCGCTTCGTGCATGCGTAGACATTGGACCGCACACGTCGCTGTGTACGAGTCCCAAGAGCTCGCTCGCTCTTACTCCGTGTCCAGTGAACGGAGTCTTTGTCATCTTTCTTTTGAGACAGGATTGACAAGTTGCATATGACTGATATTCGAACGGATCCAAATATCCTTCTGTATGTAACTTAGTCAACCTTCTCTCATTGATGTGACCTAGTCTACAATGCCATAAGAAAGTTTTATTGATTTCTGGAGACTTTCTTTTGTGCGTATTCTGGACATTGAAAATCTGTGGTAGGTTTAATACGTATATACTGTTGTTTAATGTACCTGACCCAATCAAAACATGATTAAGGTGAATGCTCACTATATTACTTACAAATGCAAATTCATAATCTTCTTTAGATAATAAAGATACAGAAATGATATTACAGGTTGCATTTGGTACAAAATAACAATTACGCAAAACCAAAAAGTGTCCATCTGACATTCCCAGATGATAGTCCCCCACGGCCTCAGCATCCATGCTAGCTCCATTTGCAACTCTGAGGGTCATGACACCTGCCTTCAAAAACCTACGCTTTCTCAACGCCTGCAAAAAATTATAGATATGAGATCCTGATCCGGTATCCAATACCCAGGAAGTAGAGTTTATTGATAGACGGTTTTCAATAACATACACACCTGAAGCTGAAGCCGCAACTCGCTTCAGATCCTGAGTTCTGGCCTTCCAAGCCTTGCAATCGTGTTTCCAGTGTCCACTCTTGTGACTGTAAAAGCACTCTTCTTTCCCCACAAGCTTCCCCGCTACCTTTGTTGCTTTTGCCTTTCCCTTCGTATCCAGTTTACTAACACCGCCCTTTGGTTTGGCGGGGGCTTTCTTCTTCTTTCCCTTAGCTTTCTCCCTGGACTTAGAAGAGGAAGATTCTCGTACAAACAAAGTGGATGTTTCCCAACCTTTCTGTACGGTGCCATCTGCACTCCTCAGCATGTTGAGGAGCTCTGAAAGTTCAACTTCCTTTTCCTGTAAGTTGAAGTTCAGGATGAACTGGGCGTAAGTGGAAGGAAGGGACTGGAGAATCAAGTCCGTATAGAGCTCATTCTCCAACGTGGACCCAAGTTCCGCGAGCTCCTCTATGTAGCCAATCATCTTAAGAACGTGTTCCGCTACCGATGATCTGACGACCAACCTTACCGAAAACAACTTTTTCGACATTTCGTATCTGGCGATACGAGACTGCTCTCCATATAGTTCTTTTGTATGAAGAAATATGGACTCTAGGTCCATATTCTTGTGCCTCCTCTGATGTTCGTTGTCCATCGAGGCAAGCACGAGGAATTTGGCCTTCGTGCAATCTATTTCCCAGGTCTTATAGATTTCCCTATGTACGACACTTGTTTTGGGACCTGGGACAGGGGGATCTTTGGTGGTAAGGAGATACCCCAACTTGTCGTAAGTGATTGCCATCTTAACATTCCTGAGCCAATATTTGTAGTTTGGCCCTGTCAGTATGTTTTTATCTAGTAATAACTTAAGTCCGGTCATCTTGATTGGTCGCTGCAATTAGGAGAGAGAAAAGAAACACTTTAGCATGATGCTCTTGCATGTTTAGAGTGGTTTTTAGTTTGTCTAAACAGGATGGCTCCTACTGTCTCTCGAATCCCTCCTCAAACTATAAAGGAAGAATTAGTCGGGATCAATCTCACCGTACAATACTTGCTTAACTGTTCAGCCAGGCCAGTGTCGGTACTTCGAGGGAGGTTTTCCAACGCTTTCGCGAAGTTCCTTAATTAAGTAACCTCTTTTCCCTGTGGGCGTAGCCCCGCTAACACCTTTCTAGACACCTACTAGGTTTATAGCAATGATCGTTAAGTGAGAGATTTCCCGAGGAGTAGCATATACTCACAGTAGGATCGGGATCCAAATATCATCGCGTGATAAAACCGAAGGAATCCTACCAGAATCTTCACACTCAAAATGGTATGCAGCGATAGCAAGTTTCAGTACTTACGAAACTCCCGATGTGGATTTTTGCCCTATGCTCTTATGACCTTGACTTTGGCCAAAATATCATAAGTCATATGTCAAGTTCTACCCTTCTTTCAACTGGTTAATTTGGACCCACCCATACCTACCCTTGACTTTGGCCAAATTGGCAGTACGACTGTCCCAAACCAATGCATCTACCTATGCTGCACATGAAAACCCAATAGCTACCAATCACTATGCCTTGACTTTGGCCAACATACATAGCTTGAATACTTTTTGACCATTCATGTGGAATGACGCAGGGCTACAAATGGTTTTGGCGAAACCATGAACGTAGTGAACTTGATATAATCGATGGAACGAGATAGCTTTTAAAAGGAGTGGTTCAAGCTCCGCATTTAAAAGTTTGGTTTTGAAAAGAACCGAGTGGTTTTCAAAGTCTTCCAATCGACTTTAACTTGGTTTATTTTCTTGCATTAGTTCTTTTAATGCGTCCCATCATTTAATCCTACCATTGCAGAAAACAACCAAAATATGACGTACGCTTATGTCATTCGCATTCGCCACGGGGCCCCGTCATCACCCGTTAGGTTACTTAACTAACGACAGAGCGGGGGCTGGGCTAGCGCGGCTGTAAAACATAAGCAACGCCTAAATAGTTATCGTATATAGATATATTGCAATGATAGACATTACAGATAACAGATGAATACATTGGATATACTAGGAATCCGCAATCCGTTCGAGCCTGCAACGAAAAGAAGATTACACGGTCGCGGTGAATAGCCAATACCCCACCCAAGACCCCTACGGGTGCGGCAAACTACCCGCCAAGTATTCGAAGCGAAGCAACCTCCCTCAACACCGTGAGTAGGCCACTCGGCACTTCGAGATACCCGGTAGTTTGTGCACCCCCTCCATGGGTCTATCCTAGGAGCAAAAACAGTAAAAAGAATTATACAATGAAGGCTACAACCCCGACCCGGTTGTGCGGCCATACAAATAATATTACATCAATTTACATGTTACATGAATTGAAAGAAAAGAAAACTCTCGTCTCACAAAACCCCCCGGCTGTTCACCCGCGACAATCCAACGCATTCATATACACATACCGTCAACAAACACAGATCACGGATATTTATAACCCCCACTAATCGACGTATAGAGATTAGCAGACGTTCAATACATATAAACATCACAGATATAACCCATTGGTCAAAGTGTAGTGAAGTTCGATCAAAAATACGGATTTATAGGCACCCCAAATACAAATTTCTTTTATGGAAAATCTGGGCAGAATGAAACCATCTTAAAAATCCCAAAATCTCAGCAGAAGAATATTGCACCAAACTCGGTCCAGAACCGAGTCAAAACGGCCGCGGTTCCGCGGCAAAAGGCATGTTATTGCCGCGGAAGCGCGGCTCTTTGAGCGATTCACTGGATCGTTTTTGGTGTGCTTCTTAAAAAAACCCTGAGTCGATTTTTACCGATCGAACTTCTATACACATTACTAACTAGCTAGTTTATGTTTAGTTAGGCTCTGATACCACTGTAAGTCCACGTTGCCTACCCCGGTGCTTGCGGGGAGGCGGAAAACGGTATAAAAATCGGATTTTTATCGAACTAGGCAACATGGACTAACTAAAGGAGGATCTTTGCTAAACAAAAACTAACTACAAGCTAACTAGTATTAGCTACATGGAAGAAAGGTTATACCTTGGGCTTTATGTCCTTCTCTCCTTGCTCCTTGGAGTGGAAGAAAGAGATCACCTTGTCGCTTTCTCTAGTCGAAGAAGGATCCACCCGAGAGCCTCAACCTTCGGCTTCAACTTCAAGCTAGAAGTAACTAAGATGCTAGAAGTGCTAATCCTAGAACCTTAGAAGAGAGTAGAGATTATTTTTGAGAGGTTTATCTCAAGCTCATGTGTTTCTCAACTCATGAGAGGGGAGAGCTTGAGAGAGAGGAAGAGGAGGAGAGAGAATCAATATGATAGAATGAGAGAAATAATGAACCATTCTCTCTAATATGGGTGAATTATGAAATTAGATAATTAGGTAGATAATTGTCATGGTTAATCAAGACTTGACCATTATCATTCCATATTTAATGCAAATTGCTAGGATCAAAGAGCATCTTTTATATGGAATGATGATGGTCAAAGTGTCAACCTAGGTCAACAAGTCAAGTATGGTCAAAAGGTCAACAACCCTAACCATGCACAATTATATTTAACTAATATCAATTATTCATGATACACACATAAGCATTAGGGTTAAGAAAATGACAATGGTCATTAACCCTAATCAAAGTCCTCTGCCTCTGTCTCAGTCAACTGTGCATACGCACCCGTAACCGTGATCCGAGGAACATGAATACAATGAGATAAGACCAATCCCAAATCATATACTAGGATCCGGCTTAAACCAAAGCCCGCTAGTATAAGCTGTCCGGACAGCAAACGTGCACAAGTGCGCGGATGTGAACGAACCCTGTCGCAAAACCATGCGACCTCTACTCATTTTGCCTAAAGGCGAATAACTCTCTGTGTGGGACTCTAAAGACTCGACACTACGCTGGCAGTGGGTTTAACCACAGACCGCAAGAGGCACTAGCTGTACGTAACGGTCCCCAGGTAGATGCCGATAAGAAGACTGACAAGGTGAACCCATCTGAACTCCTACTGAGCCTGTATGTGACAGTCTTCGTACAGTCCGGTCTGTTCGTCTCGTACATCGCATGGCGGGCCTAGGGGGCGGTAAACATCAGTCCCCTAATAGCGGTACAAGTCATGTCGGAATGTAGCCCAGAACACCCTGAGATAACACTGGAAACCTACCAGTATATCTCGCTTGCCCTGGCCAGGGACTACTTGTGTAATGGCTCTCCTGGACACAGTGTGATGTCAACCCCCAATACCGGGAGAGATGAATCCTGTCTAACCATCACTATCTCCAAGTGCTTCGGGACTGCACCCAACTACTACCTGTTTGCACGACTCCTTTGAGCCGTGGTAGGGTAGTAATCAAAGTACAGTGGGATCACACTCGAGGCGAAGTGACAGTGTCAAGTCAGCGGACTAAGCTGTACTCATGTCACCTGGGAACTGATAACTGACGATAGGTATAATACCAACCAACAGTTCCCGACGAGTCCTGTCCAGTGTACTCGTAACCTAACGAGCACCCGCATACTATCTCAAGTACGACGTACTGACGGCTGTGGGACAGACCGTCTCCCACGCTGGGATGAAAAGCGCATACGCTGATCTACTCCGGAGTATCGATGCCCTGTCTCGACAGTCCTACGACTAGGGTCCTATATAAGGATGTGCTTATGGATTACCCAGCCCCTACGAGTGTGAGCGCCATCACAACGCTGGTAATCAAGCTAAGATCCTAAGGGCTCCACTAATGCGTATAGGTGATATAATAAAAGAAACACATGTACACATTAAAGCAGAGACAAACCAAGTAGCATACTACCATTTCGAGCAAGATTGTATATACAACTGTGAATATCCCAAGCTTCCATCCAGTAATATACATACTAGTATGATACAGTAATGGCCTCTAGGGCATATACACTAACATAGTCTACTCTGGAGTATCGATGCCCTGTCTCGGTACTCCCACGACTAGGAACATTTGAAGGATGTACTTTGCGACTAAACTGTCCCCACTAGTATGATCTACATCATAGTCCTGGTAGTCAATTACAAATCCTAAGGGCTTTATCAACCAGTAACATTGATACAATCAGAGTACATGTTAAGATAAAGTGCAACCAGATAGCATACTATCATGTCGAGCAAGAAAGTCCTCCCTATATATGTCCAAGCATCCACTACAATATACATCATATGTACAGTAATGGCCTCTAGGACATACATATAACTAACAATCTCCTACTTACACTAGGGCCATCTGTTGTGGTATCACATACCTAACAATTAGTTGTGGTTGCAGTATCTCATACTCAACCATCCCATAAAAGTCTCTACTGGGAAAAATGGAATTTGTGAGTGGATCCGCCCTGTTGTCCTCTGTGTCTACTCTCCTAATCTCGATCTTCCTGGAGATCAACATGTTAGTTATATGTATGCCCTAGAGGCCATTACTGTACATACGATGTATATTGTAGTGGATGCTTGGACATATATAGGGTGGAATTTCTTGTTCGACATGATAATACGCTATCTGGTTTCTTTTTATCTTAACATGTACTCTGTTTGTTTGAATTTACATCTTATGAAACTCGCCAGTCATGTCACAAAGATAAGATGACCATAGCTCTGTTTATTAGAAACAGAGAAAGAGTTAGTGAACTCTTGGGATGATACATGTTGATGTATGTAGGTCCCCTGTCTACAAATGCCAGGACCGGTTCTTTGTACTTCATTACATTCTCTGATGATCTTTCGAGATTCAGACCTATGGTCCTGTTGAAACACAAGTCCGAACCTTTTGAGATATTCACAGAATATAAGTTGGAAGTAGAGAACCAAAATACGGGTAAAAGTATTATGTCCTTTGATGCGATCAATGAGGAGAATACTTGTGCACGGAATTCCTGGACTATTCTAAAGGGGAATGAGATTCTCTCTCAGCATTACTCCTCCGAATACACCATAGCACGTTGGTGTATCGGGGCGGAGCAATCACACCCTATATGATAAGGTGTGCTCTATGATGAGTACTACTGAGTTACCTTTTTCCTTTTGGGAGTTATGCGCTTGAGAAGCTGCATACCTATTGAATAGGGTTCGAATCAAATCAGTTGCCTACCACCTCATATATGATATGGAAAGGGAAGAGCCCATGTCTTAAGCTAGTTAAGATTTGGGGTTGTCCGGCCTATGTTTAAAAGCAAAATCCGGACAAGCTCGAGGCAAGGTCTGTTATGCACAACTGGAAAGGTTCCAGCTATGCAAACTACAGAAGATGATTTGATAGAACCAAAGGATTCAATAGTTACCAACGAACCTCAGCCTCTCCGCCGATCTAGTGAGGTTCCTCACCCGCCTGAGAGATACTTCGGTTTCTCTATGACAGTGGGAGTGAGGATTGCATCATGAGATGATGACCAAACTAGTTTCGAGCTGGCCATCTAGAGTAAGACTATATAAGAATGGCTGGATGCTTAGTGATCTGAGATGGAATCCTTATATGCCAACAAAGTATGGACCTTGGTTGCTATATCTGAAGGGTTAAATCCCCATCAGGAGCAAGTATATCTTGAGAAGATTACTTGGTGTACATGGAAAAGTTGAGACTTTCAAAGCTAGACTTGTTAAAGCTTTTTCGTCATCGACCAGGCGTGGATTATGATGAAACCTTTTCAAGTGACTATGCTTAAGTCCATCCAGATCCTACTTGCCACGGCAACATACCATGACTACGATTTCTGGCGGTTGGGTGCCATGGTTACTTTTCTAAATAATGATTTAGAAGAAAACGTCTATAAGTACACAGCCAGAGGGCTTCGTAGACAGTGGGAGCAGCGGAAACGTGTGCAAGATGCTTTATAGGATAAAGCAGACATCGCGGAGTTGGAACATCTGTTTTGATGTGTTAGTCAAACAGCTTGACATCATCAAAATGGTAGATGAACCTTGTATATACAAGAAGGTAGTAGGGAGTATGGTGACGATCCTCATAGAGCACATGGATGACATACTCTTGATAGGGAAGGAGCTTCCTATGCTACGCTCGATCAATCTCCGCTTATCACAATGACTCTCCACATAGGATCAAATTGATACCTCCTAAATCCTGGATTTTGGATCTATAAGATAGATCTAATTGGATGTTAGGATTCTCACTAGTTGTAGTGAGATGGTATCAGTTGATCCTAGGGAGAATCACTGGAAGTGTTCCAGAGTGATAAAGACGACTGAATGTCAGTCACAGGCATTGTCTTTACCCTCAGTAAAGGGACGGTATGTTGGAAGAGTTCCAAGTTAGATACCGTGACATACTAGAAGATAAAGGCAGGATACATCGCTACTTAAGATGCTACCAAAGAGGCAGTCTGGGTGTATATTAGTTCATAAGATGAACTTTGTTCCTCCCATTGTGTGACAATGGAGTTGTGGCTTATGCCAAGGAACGCCGGTCCCATCAGTGATCCAGACATATTCTAAGGCAGTATCACCTGATCATGGAGATGGTTGATCTCCAGGGAGATCGAGGTTAGGAGAGTAGAGTCAGAGAACAACACAGCGGATCCACTCACGAAGGCCTATTCCCAGAGAGAGACTTTTATGGGATGGTTGAGTATGAGATACTACAACCACTGCTACAGATGGCCCTAGTGCAAGTGGGAGATTGTTAGTTATATGTATGCCCTAGAGGCCATTACTGTACATAGGATGTATATTGTATTGGATGCTGGGACATATATAGGGAGGACTTTCTTGCTCGACATGATAGTATGCTATCTGGTTGCACTTTACCTTAACGTGTATGACGATTGTCTCTCTGTTACATGTTGGTAAAGCCCTTAGGATGTGTACTTGACTACCTGGACTATGATGCGGATCATACTAGTGGGGACAAGGTAGCCCATTAGTACATCCTTCAAAGTCCCTAGTCGTGGGTATATCGAGACAGGGCATCGATATACCAGAGTAGACTAGCGTATACCTTCTCGACCCATAAAGATGGGCGATGGATGATCCCATATCCATTGGTGTTTGACATCAGAGATGATATACGGGTGCTCAGTAGAGACTGGGTACACTGGACGGACTCGCCGAGAACTCCCAGATGGTATTATACCTCACGTCAGATGGCAGTTCTCTGGTGACACTGGTACAGAGTAGTCTGTTGACCCGAGATCGTCATAGAGTCTTGTGTGGTTCCCACTGTGCTTTGATTTCCATCTTACCACGTCCAAGAGGGCGTGCAAAATGGTGGTTTTTGGGTACAGTCCCGAGTCACATGGAGGCAATGAGCGATAGGAGGGGATTCGTCTCTCCCGGTATAGGGGGTTGATGTTGCGCTGTGTTCGATTGGCTATAACAGGAAATCCCTGGCCAGGGTTGCTGAGATTTACTGGTAAGTGTTACCAGTAGTTTCTCGAATTGTTATAGACCTCATATCGACACGACTTATTGAGCTATTGGGGCCTGACGTTTACCACCCCTAGGCGAGATATGCGACATATCAGACGATCAGACCGGACTGTACGGTAGTGTTACTGGTTGGATTCACTGGAGTGTGAGCGGGCTTGCTCGTCGATCTTCAGATCGCTCAATACCCGGGTGGCCGTTACGTTTAGCAGACCGCTTGCGGCTTGTGGATGTTTGATATGATCATCATCCGCTGCCGGCGTATTGACGAGTCTTTAGAGTCCTACACAGAGGTTTCCTGGCTCAAGCGAAACGAAATAGGAGCGTATATGAGATATGTACAGGACCGAGAATAATGCGTGTATGTGATACCGTATTCCATTATCGCGATGAATGTATCGATTAGGTTATATGAGATATACCCTAGTTATCGAATCAAGGATTGATTCGATAAGCCGATACATTAGACACTAGCCGGTTATATGCGATATGACCGGATCGTTAAATCAAGAGTTGATTTAATGATTTAATGCATAATTATATATTTGATATATTACTTTGCATTAACTAGTATCGGTTCACTTTAAATGGATTTTCTCGCTCGGATGTGCACATTGTATATTTGATATAGTTTTGTGCACATGATTGTATCATGTTTGATGATACATGTTAACTTGGATTTGTGTGAAGATTAAACCATGGTTGTGAGAGTGGTTAGGGTTTTGTTTATTCTCCCATTATTTATTTATTCATTTATTTGTTTATTCTTTTGGAAAATAAATGGAAAGGAGAAAAGAATGGTGGCTTAATTTGGAGTTTAGTTGAAGCTTCATGAAACTTTGATCAAGTCAACCATTCTTATCTTATCCTTTACCCTAACCATTCCCACTAACCATGATTCATTCTCTACACTTGACTAGAGTTAATATTATGATAAGTATTGTTATTCTTTTCTTTTTGAATTATCTTATCATAATACTAGCTTCTTCTTCTTCATCTTCTTCATTGAAGAAAACCATTCTTCATCAATGGTGATTGATGAAAACAAGTGAGAAATCCAATTCTAAAGTCTACCCACTTCCTATTTCTTCATCCTCTACCTCTTGCCAAGTAGTAGAGCGTGTTTTCTTCACAAGTTTCTTGACTTGGTGAAGTCGGAGCTTGATTTAGCGATGCCTCGACGTAGATCATCTTCGGCATGGACATCGATGACCTAGCCCGTCCATTCTCCGATGAAGCCGACGCTAGAGCCTGGGACTTGTTATGGACAGCGAGGAGACTTCATTGCGGAGCTATGGAGGTGGAGAACCGGATCTACAAAGGTTGTATTTCCGTATCTCTTAGTTAAGTGTTAACTAGTTTATTGTTTCGCCTAGAAATCTAGCCAACGATCCGTACACTAGGGTTTCTCGGCACCATAATTTTTGAAATTGGCATGGTTGATGCCTTGTGAGACGTCTTGAGAGTGCCTAGGAACCCTACAGTCGGTTATTCATATATCTCCCAAAAAAGAATGAGTTTGTTATCAAAGGTGTATTGACTTCTACATCAAGGAATATCAGTTATATGTCATCCAGTGACTAAGTCTGTTTCTGGCCCAACCATATTTATGAATCGTTTCTTCTTTTTCCTTCTTACGTATATTTACTAGTTCAGACTGTATGCACCTCTGCAATCAACGCTGACAACTTGTACATTATAGGTTAATAGACTTATGTTATGAAATCACGGTGCATATCGAATTCATGATATGTTATAGTCCCTCATTATTTTTATTGTGGTGAGAAAGCAGTCGCTGGTGGCCACAAGCCATAGAATTGGCAGTTGTCCTACCTGCGATAACATCTTACAAATCATCAGTAGACATCTCTGTTATACTAATTTTTTAATGTCTGCATGCATGCATGTTTATTTGCATATTTCCACTTGTTTGTGCCATAGTTTTTGTTTGCATGTGTGCGTGTGTGCCACAGTTATATTTACTTCTACATCAAGGAATATCAGTCGCATGGCAGGATTTAGTCCGGTTTTGGCCTAACCGCATTTATGAATTTGTCTTTTAGATGTTTTTCTGAGTGTCACATCGTTCTCACCCAAGTTTGTAAGCCATGTTCATTATTCTTTCAATTCTTTTAACTTGAATATGCCAGTTATTGTTCCGTTTACTATAAAGTTGCAACAAAGAGTCTCTGTTAGCACTTCAATGCACCCTTTACATGTTTTTATCATATCCACTCCTATCTATCCAGAAAGTCAACATCTTCTGGTATTTGTTTTCAAAAAGAAAAGATAAGAGAGGAAAAGATATTTGTCCGTCTCATATTTGAGCCATACTTTTGATTTTCTTGCAGATTCTGGGTTGATTATCTGAGATAATTCATAAACATAGTAATATTTGTAATGTTTCTTCTTGTTAGTCTAGCTTTCCTCTTATGAATGCCAACACTGTTTTTGCCCTCCTTTTCTTCGGGGCACATGATATCTTGCACCTCTCCTCTCGAAAACTTATTTCTCTTTTATTTTCTATATCTTTATTTTATTTTATCTTATTTGCTACGCTTTGTTTTGTTTTATTATATTTTTCCTCTGCTAATTATATTCTTCTAGATCATGTTTGCCTAATCTATCCGAGGCTTAGCATAATCTAGTTGCGATAAACAATTCCATCTTCTGCTACTATGGTGGCACTGAGAAACTTCCATTTAGAAATGACAGCACGTATTTTGTGGAAGTACTGTACATAAGTAAAACCATAACGGGCATGACAAATTTGTTGACCAGGTTCCGATTACTGTGTGAAAGTTGATCGAATGAAATTCTAATTCTGGTGGAATTGAAACCGATAACCGGTTCATATGGTGATTTAGGCTGCTTCAGTGATATTTGTGCCTACATTAATGCCTCAAGCAACGAATCAATGATGTGGATCACAAACTAATTAAATAAATTTTGAATACCAATCTGGACTGGGATTTGTGATTAGGGAGAAGTTTGTGTGCTCATGAGCATGGCACAAGTCTGGAAAGTACAACTTACAACGACCGTGTTCCAAATTTACGTAATTCAAATAGCAATTCCTAGGAATTTTTTAGTCCAGAGAATCTTGATCGAGTCTCAGTTCCATATTATTGCTAGTGGATGCGTTTTGTTCAAAGAGTTTTTTCCTTTTAATAATTTTCCTTTTTAGGGAGTTTTCGACATTGAAATCTCACTAGTTGATAATGTTAAATGAGTTCTAGTCCTAATTTGCTACATTTTTTTTATATATAGTAGATGGTGATACTTCTTTAAGTAAAAACAACCCTACACTTAAGCGAAATCAAAAATCGAAACACACATATATAGAATGCAACTCATACATGGGTATCCTCAAATCTAACTTTAATTATCGCAACCATTATTTTTTTCAACGACAAACGCACACACAAAGCATATACACGGATTTTCTCCTTTGTCAGTAACCATCCCGTTCTTAGATTTCTCAATATAGTCATCATAACCTACAATTTATATGATACAGTCTAACAAGGCCCATGAGTACGTCAGGGTTATGGACTGGATGTATGTGAATTGGCAACAACGTATGCAACCTAAGTTTGTCACTGGAGTTTCCGCTTTCATTGAATTTGCACGCGCACTTAAAATAACAACCTTTATACTAAAAAATTATGTATGCTATTACTTAATAGTTTATGGTTTTTAGACGCAAAAGCCATTTGAGAAATACTTTTCCTACCCACTATTAATCCATATTCTCAATATAGTCATTGAATTTGCACGCGCACATAATAAGAAGGAGAAGACAGTAATGTGGCAGAAGAAGAAGGAGAAGACAGTAATGTGGCAGAAGAAGAAAAAAATGACATTCCTTCTTCTCTGTTTTAGCATCAATCTTCTGATATGAACTAATGATGGCTTTTACACAGGCTTTTCCCTTTAGAGACTTCTTAGTGTCCAATAGAAAGTATACATCAGATTTGTGCAGGTCAGGTTCTTCTATGACTTTCAAGAGTTTCAACTGATTCTGTAAATTACACCCTAGTTGGGTGATACTTTTACCAGTTCTCACTGCAGGTGCGCTCTCTAATATTCATTTTGAATGTAATATTATAGATATTCAAAATGGATATTAGAGAGCGCACCTGCAGTGAGAAGTGATAAAAGTATCACCCAACAAGAGTGTAATTTACAGAATCAGTTGAGACTCTTGAAAGTCATAGAAGAACCTGACCTGCACAAATCTGATGTATGCGTTCCATTGGAGACTAAGAAGTCTCTAAAGGGAAAAGCCTATGTGAAATCCATCATTAGTTCATATCAGAAGATTGATGCTGAAACAGAGAACAAGGAATGTCATTTTTTCCTTCTTCTGCCACATTACTGTCTTCTCCTTCTTCTTCTGCCACATTACTGTCTTCTCCTTCTTATTATGTGCGCGTGCAAATTCAATGACTATATTGAGAATATGGATTAATAGTGGGTAGGAAAAGTATTTCTCAAATGGCTTTTGCGTCTAAAAACCATAAACTACTAAGTAATAGCATACATAATTTTTTTACTATAAAGGTTGTTATTTTAAGTTTTCACTTATAGAGATATGATCTAACTGCATCTATAAACTATAAGTGTGCAGAAAATTATGATAAGAAACCATAAGAAAGGGTCGTAGCCATGCATAACCTTGAATCTACATACCAAATCATGCACTTATTGTCACCTTGCCTTGGAATATAAAATATCTTGGAAGACTATAAGCGAGCATTTAAATCTTGATAGCTTTTGACTTCAACATATATTTTTCTCAAGTACCGTGAAATATACTTCCTCCGTATAAACCGTTTTCAGAAAGATGGATTAACAATGACAAATTATCCATTGTGGCTCACTAGGTTAGCATTATCTCTTCTATTGACCATCTTACTAATCTACTTGGTAAATTTATTCAGAACCGGCTGCGAATCATTAAAAGACAAGCATACGAAAGAAAGCTAAAATACAGATATATAGCATACCGATACATCGAAACTTCAAAGTTGCGATGACAATCCAGAGATATTTATTTCTACACACGTGGTGCGCGTGCGAATGCGTCAGGCATCATGGACAAATATTTCAGAACATGGAAAGTATTATTCGTATAAAGTAATTAAAGCTTTTAAACACCTTGGGTAGATATTTTCTTACTTGATGCAATCATATCATGAGGACTAAATTTAAGCTATTATACATATGCATATGTACTTTTCTAACCTAATATATCACACACACACAGAGAGAGAGAGAGAACACCAGTTTGGTAGAGAAATCAGCCAGCAGGACCCTGAAGAAATGGAGTCCATAGCATTGCCCATCATCATCATCCATGATCCCTTTGAAAAAATATTATCAAAGGGATCATGGATGATGATGATGAGCAATACTATGGACTCCATTTCTTCAGGATCCTGCTACCTGATTTCTCTACCAAACTGGTGTTCTCTCTCTGTGTGAGTGTGTGTGTGTGTGATATATTAGGTTAGAAAAATACATATGCATATGTATAATAGCTTAAATTTAGTCCTCATGATATGATTGCATCAACTAAGAAAATATCTATCCAAGGTGTTTAAAAGTTTTAATTACTTTATACTAATACTTTCCATGTACTGAAATATTTGTCCAAGATGCCTGACGCATTCGCACGCGCACCACGTGTGTAGAAATAAATATCTCTGGATTGTCATCGCAACTTTAAAGTTTCGATGTATCGGTATGCTATATATCTGTATTTTAGCTTTCTTTCTTATGCATGTCTTTTAATGATTCGCAGCCGATTCCGAATAAATTTACCAAGCAGATTAGTAAGATGGTCAATAGAAGAGAAAATGCTAACCTAGTGAGCCACAATGGATAATTTGTCATTATTAATCCATCTTCCTGAAAACGGTTTATACGGAGGAAGCATATTTCATGGTACTTGAGAAAAATATATGTTGAAGTCGAAAGCTATCAAGATTTAAATGCTCCTTATAGTCTTCCAAGATATTTTATATTCCAAGGCAAGGTGACAATAAGTGCATGCTTTTGCATGATTTGGTATGTAGATTCAAGGTTATGCATGGCTACGACCCTTTCTTATGGTTTCTTATCATAATTTTCTGCACACTTATAGTTTATAGATGCTGTTAGATCATATCTCTATAAGGGAAAACTTAAAATAACAACCTTTATATTAAAAAAATTATGTATGCTATTACTTAGTAGTTTATGGTTTTTAGACGCAAAAGCCATTTGAGAAATACTTTTCCTACCCACTATTAATCCATATTCTCAATATAGTCATTGAATTTGCACGCGCACATAACAAGAAGGAGAAGACAGTAATGTGGCAGAAGAAGAAGGAGAAGACAGTAATGTGGCAGAAGAAGAAAAAAATGACATTCCTTGTTCTCTGTTTCAGCATCAATCTTCTGATATGAACTAATGATGGCTTTCATATAGGCTTTTCCCTTTAGAGACTTCTTAGTGTCCAATGGAAAGCATACATCAGATTTTTGCAGGTCAGGTTCTTCTATGACTTTCAAGAGTCTCAACTGATTCTGTAAATTACACTCTTGTTGGGTGATACTTTTATCACTTCTCACGGCAGGTGCGCTCTCTAATATCCATTTTGAATGTAATATTATAGATATCCATGCATGTTTATGTCAAAATTACTTATATTGTCAATGTTTGATTGTCTAGTTGTTGGTGATGCGTCCATATCAGGGACAGAGGCCACTCCCGTTCCTCCAGGTATGTTTATATATTATATAGGGCATGTATATTGATTTAGAATGCTATATCATAAATATACACACATTCCTTTTGCTCTTAGTCGTCCAACTCATTATTATGGGCTGCTTGATGAGATTAGATTTGCGCCTGATGAACTACAAGAGCTTGTTCACTCCCTGTCATATGTGTAAGCAGCGCTATATATATGCGACTTTACCTTGTTAATATGTATGTACTGAAATTAATTAATATTATTCAAATTTTGATACATGCAGATACCAGAGGTGCACATCTTCTATCTCTGTAGGTAAGGTTTTGAATTTGTTGATTTTGGTATTTCTTGTCAATTTTATAGACCAGTATGTGCTAAATATAATGTTCTGACAGTTGCTAGGGGGAAGGCAGCATTCGAGGCTGCTGACCCCAGTCCTGGACGCCGCACACGGACGGCACCACGGAGGTTGGGAGAGAGGCCGAGGACTGGGCTCTAGCAGGGCCCATATGAGGTTGGACTCCACCCCGGTGGTTACTTCCTCCGTCTCCAGTGAGCGACGTATCCAGCAGGAACTGGAGAGCTTGAAGGCCACCGTTCAGGAGTTGAAAGAGATGCTGGTATGTATACTACTTAATAGTAAAATATCATGTCATATTATAGATATCAACATATCCAATATCAGTACATAGCCTGAGCTTATTTAGTTGTAGACTTATGTTTTATTAATCATACATATACATATCTAATTAAAATAAACTACAGTTTTCCAAACTAGATATCCAAATGGGGTTTCGAAATAACTCGATAATGATAAGAATTCGAATAAAACAGAGTTCTTACACGCTTATTGCACACGTTAGGTCCAGACGCGACGGGATAGGCGCATGATTCTAGCGTTTATCAGAGGTGGAGCTGGACCGAGCTAGGCTAACATTTTGATTCTTATTTTTTGAAACATGTATTTATTTATATGATACATATTGTACTACATTTTGAAACATTTTGGGCGATATTGATTTTGGTTTATATTTATATCATATTCAGTTTTTTGGTTTCTTTTGTATATTATATGCGTGAGATATGAATATGAATACTGCGATATATGTTGTGTGATGATAAATTTTATATTTGATTGGTCTTTATATTATTGTGCACAGGGCGGGAAAAAATCTAGCAGCCTAATTTTTAAAAAAAAATACAGATATTGTGTACCTATGGATTAATCCGTAGGTACACATGTTACCCCTACGGCTACAACCGTAGGGACAAAATAACAGCAGTAACTGATATTTTCCCACTGCTCGCAGTACCAGGGGTAGGGAGTGCCCCTACGGACTCACCCGTAGGGCCAAAAGCCTAGCCCCTACAGCGTTATCCGTAGGGGCCATATATCTGGCTTTCTGATATATGGCCCCTACGGATAGGTACCTACGCGTATATCCGTAGGGGTTATCTAATGCCCCTACGGTTATATCCGTAGGTACAATCAATATATTAAAAAACCCATAAATAATATAACTTTTTTTTACCCTACGCATTACTCCGTAGGGGCAACAGGACCTACACATATATCCGTAGGGGCAAAAATTTGCCTGTAGGGGCAACCTCAGGGCTTCAACTTGCACCTGCGGCCTTTGCACCTACGGCTTATTTTTTAGCCCCTACGGATATACCCGTAGGGACAGTGGTTTTCCCCTACGGATTTATCCGTAGGGGCAACCCTTATTTGTAGTAGTGAGCACTAATGACTCACAAGCCTTATCACCACATCTAGAACCTTCTAGAAGCATGACTCGCCCTCATGACTCACCCAAGAAGAAAAGATAAATCCGCATTTAACAGAATGTTAAATATGGCCGATAGAAAACTGGAAACTGGCAACTTTCAAAAGTGATCCCGAAACGAATTTCAGGATAACCCCGTGTTAGTTATATGTATGCCCTAGAGGCCATTACTGTACATTGGATGTATATTGTAGTGGATGCTGGGACATATATAGGTAGGACTTTCTTGCTCGACATGATAGTACGCTATCTGGTTGCTCTTTATCTTAACATGTATACTTTCTGTCTCTCTGATCACATGTTGATAAAGCCCTTAGGATGTGTACTCGACTTCCAGGACTATGATGCAGATTATACTCGTGGGGTCGGGGTAGTCATTGAGTACATCCTTCAATGTTCCTAGTCGTGGGAATATCGAGACGGGGGCATCGATATTCCAGAGTAGACTAGCGTATATCTTCTCGACCCATGTGATGGGCGATGGATGATCCCATATCCATTGGTGTTTGACATCGGAGATGGTATGCGGGTGCTCAGTGGAGACTGGGTACACTGAACGGACTCGCCGAGAACTCCCAGTTGGTATTATACCTCACGTGAGATGGCAGTTCTTTGGTGACACTGGTACAGCTTAGTCTGTAGACCCGAGATCGTCATAGAGTCTTGTGTGTCTCCCACTGTGCTTTGATTTTCACCCTACCACGGCTCTGCTGAGTCGTGCAAACAGGTGGTTTTTGGGTACAGTCCCGATTCACATGGAGGCAATGAGCGATAGGAGGGGATTCGTCTCTCCCGGTATTGGGGGTTGATGTTGCGCTATGCACGACTGGCCATAACATGAAATCCCTGGCCAGGGTTGTAGTGATATACTGGTAAGAGTTATCAGTAGTTTCACGAATGTTATGGACCTTACGTCGGCATGACTTATCAAGCTATTGGGGTCTGACGTTTACCACCCCTAGGCGAGATATGCGACATATCAGACGAACAGACCGGACTGTACGGTAAGTGTTACTGGTTGGATTCACAGGAGTGTGAGCGGGCTTGCTCGTCGATCTTCTGATCGCTCAATACCCGGGTAGCTGTTACGTTTAGCAGACCGCTTGCGGCTTGTGGGTGCTTGATATGATCATCATCTGCTGCCGGCGTATTGACGAGTCTTTAGAGTCCTACACAGAGGTTTCCTGGCTTAAGCGAAACGAAATAGGAGCGCATATGAGATATGTGCAGGACCGAGAATAATGCGTGTATGTGATACCGTATTCTATTCTCGCGATGAATGTATCGATTGGTTGTATGCGATATAACCTAGTTATCGAATCAAGGATTGATTCGATAAGTCGATACATTGGATACTAGTCGGTTATATGCGAAATGACCGGATCATTGAATCAAGTGTTGATTTAATGATTTAAAGTATAATTATATATATATTTGATATATTACGTTGCATTAACTAGTATTGGTTCACTTTAAATGGATTTTCTCACTTGAAATGCACATTGTATATGTGATATATTTTAGTGCACTAGATTGTATCATGTTTGATGATACATGCTCACTTGGGTTAGTGTAAAGAATTAAACCATGGTTATATGAGTGGTTAGGGTTTTGTTTATATACTTATTCATTTATTTATTTATTATTCTTTTTGGAATGATAAAGAAAAGAATGGTGGCTTATTTTGTTTGTTTGTTGAAACTTCTTGAAGCTTTGATCAAGTCCACCATTCTTGTCTCATGCTTAACCCCAACCATTCAAC
The DNA here is from genome assembly GCA_030015575.1 of Agapanthus africanus. Taxonomy (NCBI): domain Eukaryota; kingdom Viridiplantae; phylum Streptophyta; class Magnoliopsida; order Asparagales; family Amaryllidaceae; genus Agapanthus; species Agapanthus africanus. Next base: position 180,656,490 of record JASDDO010000018.1, read on the forward strand.
TAACCTTAGTTCATTCTCTACACCTAACTATGGTTGCTATATGATAAGTATTCATATGATTTTCTATTTGAAAAAATGATATCATAATTCTTTTTCTTCTTCTTCTTCATCATCAACATGAAGAAACCTTGCTCCATCAATGGCAACTTGAGCAAATGAGTGAGAAATTCAATTCTAAAGTGAACCCACCTCTTATTTCTTCATCCTCTACCTCTTGCCAAGTAGTATAGGGTGTTTCCTTCACATGTTTTTAAGGCTTGGTGAAGTTGGAGCTTGATCTTGTGATGCCTCGACGTAGATCATCTTCGGCATCGGACCGACGACCAAGTCCGCCCTTTTCTCCGATGAAGCCGATGCTAGAGTCATGGATTCAATTTGGACAGCGGAGGGACGTCATCACGGAGCTTAGGAGTGGAGGACCGGATCTACAAAGGTTGTAGCTTCTTTCCTTTATGTTAAAGTTGTTTACTTGCTTCGCATCACCTATATATCTAGTTAACGATCCGTATTAGGGTTTGTAGGCACATGTAAAATTTGAATTAGCCATGTTTGATGCCTTCTGAGACCTCATTAGTGTGCCTAGGAACCCTACAGTGGTATCAGAGCCTAGCTAGAGCCTTAGGCGATGCGTAGACGGAATTAGAAGTCCGATCGAACCAAAACCCAAACCCAAAAATGCTCTTTGTACATTTTCTGAAATCGTGGTTTTTTGAGAATTAAAAATATACAGAAAAACCAGCAGGAGATTATAAGAATTACTGAGAAGTTCGATCACCTAAGTCGATAGCAGAGCGGCGGAACCGCGGGAATAGCATGCCTATTGCGGCGGTTCCGCGGCCAATTTATCTCTTCATACAATCATGTTTACACAGTAATTCCTAGTTTTTTAGTTCTGATTTTCCTGGGAATTTTTAATATTTATTCCAGAGTTGAAATTTCTGGGTTGTATTGGGGCCTCGGTGTATCGATCGGATTGTCTAATTTTGTTAGTGTGTTTTTCCGGGTAATTTTGAATATGTTAAAAGGTTCGACCGGATATAGATACCCACTTTTTCCCCTGCCGGAAAATTTCCAAGTGTTGGATTTTTCCGTGGTTTAAAGACGTTCTAAGTAGTGCAAGTAACGCGATGGACCCTCTAGAAGACAACAAACCTTAACTCGATTATGTGACCGTCTTGAACTGCCCTTTGAACCTTAGGGTTTGGGGCAGTACGGAGTGCCACATGTGAGGCGTTGGCTTGATCCTTCTACGGCTGGACCGTTGGTACTGAGGCATGAAGTGAATGTCTTTGAACTTATTTCATTCGGATGATCGGGAAAACTTGGGTGTTCGATTGTTCGATCGGAAAGTTTAACATTTTCTATCTTGTCTGGAATGTGATACAACATTTGGAATTCACAGATAGTTATGAGATAACTGAATGAATGTTATAAATCTAGTAGTTTAGTCTCACTTGATCGGTTGCCACGGAATTTTTATGTGATCAAAAGTCCGTCGCAATCACGTAGCGTACGCGGATACTCGCCGGGTAAACTTAATAGACTGCTACACCCCATAGCCCCGACCAAGTGACTGTAGGAGAACCCCGTCGCCGAAAGAATCCGTTCGGGTGCTCGCGGCAGCGGTGTTCCGCCTTGGTGCTCTTCGTCGACGGCATCGGGGGTGCGGCCGCCTACTAAAGTTTGCGACGAGCATTCGATCATGATGTCGGGAATCTTGTTGAGTTGCTGACTTGATATTGAAAAGAGTTTTCGATAATGAGACTAAAATGCGGGGTTTATAATTGTTAGGCATGGGATGTCTAAGTATTTCATTTGATTAGGCATGCGATGTCTAAAAAGGTTGCGGATTCCGACTGTTGTAGTTTTACACTTTTTTTTCTATGACCGTAAGTGTAATATGTAATATCGCCGGTTTCGTTGCTATATGTCAACGACAATTGGGATGCGCATATTTTCTTACGTTGATGACATGTGATGTTATGTGTTGCTGGATATGTTATATTGGATCGTCGTGTTTGAATAGCCGGGGGTTTTTATGTGAGATGAGTGTTTTTCATTTTCATTCATGTAAAAACTTGTATGTAATATTCTTTTATTGGGGCACTTCCAGGTTGCGGATGATGTCACCTTTGTATATTATTTACTTTTCCGCATTAGGATAGACCCAAGGAGGGGAGCACAAGTAACCGGGTTGTAGGGTCCAGTGGGAGACCATCTCGAGGAGTCGAGTCCGGATCTCCTAACCCTAGAATTGGTAGGGTTGCTTGCCGCTCTCGTAGGGGTCTAGGGGTGTGGGATTGGCTATTCATCACGACCGTGGAATCCGTGTTTTATACTGGCTCGTATTGAAAACACGGACGTCCTAGTATATCCAATATTTCATATGTATCTTCTGCTGTGACTTATCTGTGATGTGATCATGTGATGTTCTGTGACAGATATTATATATAGTATATATGATATATTATATAGACGTTACTTATGTTTTACACCCGCGCTAGCCCTGCCCCGCTCTGTCGTTAGTTACCTAACCTAACGGTGCATGAGGGGACATCGAGGCGAATGCGGATGGCATAAGTGTACGTCGTATTTATCTGTGATGTTTAGGTGGACTTAAATGATATGATATTCATTAATGAGATTAATGAAAGAAAATAAACCTAATTGATGTTGTGGAATCGAATTTCAAAATAAAAACAGGTAGCTACAGTTCTTGCTTTGCATCGCGGTGTTCATTGTAGAACATCCTGCACCTTATTCGATGAGGAAAGGACCGAGATCCCTTCACCGGGAGTGACTCCTTTAGCAATAACTGGCAGATGCTACACACTCGGTTTGTCCTTTGATTTCTTCTATAGTTTCTGCTTTGCACAGTGATATATATGATATATCCCGCACCTCATTCGACGAGGAGAAGGCCGACGATCCCTTCACCGGGAGTGACCCCTTTAGCAAAACTAGAAAAGCCTCAAAAACATTCCATTTAAAAACCATTTGATTCCACAACGAGATCAAGTTCAAAGCGTTAAAGGTTTTCACAAAAACCATTCGCAACCCTCCGTCATTTTAGGAAGTAGAGTACTTAGTATTCGTGCTGTGTTTGTTGACCTTAGTTAAGGCACAGTGTACGGTATCTAAGTGATGTCTTCCTACACCGCATATGATACGATTAGTTAGGACAGTCGCGTGACTTTGTTGACCTTAGTTAAGGGTCATGTGGGTGGGTCTAATTAATCACGAAATGACGGGTAGAACTTGACTAGTACTTATGATTTGTTGACCATAGTTAAGGTCATAAGTGCTAGGTGTAAAAATCTTTATCGGGAGTTTCAAGTGTTGAAATTTGCAATGAGATTGCATACCTTCTATGTGATAGTTGGATCCTGATACCCACTGCGAGTAATTGTTACTCCTGGGAGAGTTTTGCACTTTGCAATTAGCCGATCAAGTAGGTGTCTAGAAAGGTGTCAACGGGGTTACGCCTCTGGGAAAACGAGGTTTACTGTAATTAGGTCCGTGCGAAAGCACGGAAAACCTCCCTCAAAGTACCGACACTGGCCTGGCTGAATGATTGGCGAACTTGTAGAGTGTAATTAATCCCGGCTAGTTTTTCCTTTTAAGGTTTGAAGGAAGATTTGATAAAAACAGTGGGAGCCATCCTGATTAGATAAAATATATAATCTGATCTTGCAATAGCGCACGCAGAGTGTTTTCTTCTCGCTCTCTCCAGGTAGCGACCATATCACGCCTTAATCAAGATAATAATATGGATGTTTTGACCGAACCCGCTTGTTATACTGAGCTGGGGAACGTTGGTCCCGCTCCAACTTATAATTGTTATAAGGCAGAGCAGGAAATAAGGGAATACCAGAATTCCTTTTCCGCCCAAACGAAGAAAGTGCATATGATGCATCTCCTTCGGGTGTGTTCATTACAAAGAACTGTTTTCTCAGTATCCTCTGCATCCTAGGTATTTGATACCGGATCAGGATCCCAGATATGTAATCTGTTACATAGGGCTACAAAAAGGATAGAAAAACTGAGAACGGGTGATAAGTTTCATGAGACAGAAAACGGGGCAAGTGTTGCAGCCAAGTCAGTTGGTCACTGTCACCCTGTATTACCAATACATTGATTCTGAACAAATGCTATTAAATACCGAACCTGATATACAAAATCATATCAGTCACTTTATGAGTAAAGAAATGATAAAATTTTGTATTGTTGGATAATGTTTTGAACATTTCCTATATCAAAAGTTGATCAGTTCAGGCACGTTATTTAAAAGCATTGACGTTCTAAATCAAACTACAGTTCTCAGTATACGGAACACACATAAGAGGAAGAGTTCAGAATTGAACGATTCCTTCTTGAGGTATTGTAGACTAGGTCAGATCAATGTGACCCGACTAGCTAGAGTTACATAAAGATGCATATTTAAATTAGTTTGAATTTTACATCTTGTGAAACTCGCCAGTCATGTCACAAAGATAAGATGACCATAGCTCCGTTTACTGGAAACAGAGAAAGAGTTAATGAACTCTTGGGATGATACATGTTGATGTATGGAGGTCCCCTGTCTACACTTGCCAAGACCGGTTCTTTATACTTCATTACATTCTCTGATGATTTTTCGAGATTCAGACCTATGTTCCTGTTGAAACACAAGTCCGAACCTTTTGAGATATTCACAGAATATAAGTTAGAAGTAGAGAACCAAAATACGGGTAAAAGTATTATGTCCTTTGATAAGATCAAGGAGGAGAATACTTGAGCACGGAATTCTTGGACTATTCGAAAGGAGAATGAGATTCTCTCTCAGCATTACTCCTCCGTATACACCATAGCACGATGGTATATCGGGGCGGAGCAATCACACCCTATATGATAAGGTGTGCTCTATGATGAGTACTACTGAGTTACCTATTTTCCTTTTGGGAGTTATGCACTTGAGAAGCTGCATACCTATTGAAAAGGGTTCGAATCAAATCAGTTGCCTACCACTTCATATTTGATATGATATGGGAAGAGCCCATCTCTTAAGTTAGTTAAGATTTGGGGTTGACCGGCCTATGTCTAAAAGCAAAATCCGGACAACCTCGAGGCAAGGTCTGTAATGTAGAACTGGAAAGGTTCCAGCTATACAAACTGCAGCTGATGATTTGAAAGAACCAAACGATTCAATAGTTTCCAACGAACCTCAGCCTCTCCGCCGATCTAGTAGGGTTCCTCACCCACCTGAGAGTTACTTCGATTTCTCTATAACAGTGGGAGCGAGGATTGCATCATGAGATGATGACCCAACCAGTTTCGAGCTGGCCATCAGGAGTGGGACTCTGTAAGAATGGCTGGATGCTTAGCGATTTGAGATGGAATCCTTATACACCAACAAAGTATGGACTTTGGCTGCTATATCTGAAGAGTTAAATCCCTATCAGGAGCAAGTATATCTTGAGAAGATTGCTTGGTGTATATGGAAAAGTTGAGACTTTCAAAGATAGACTTGTTAAAGGTTTTCATCATCGACCAGGCGTGGATAATGATGAAACCTTTTTCAGTGGCTATGCTTAAGTCCATCCAGATCCTACTTGCCACGGCTACATACCATGACTACGATATCTGGCGGTTGGGTGCCATGACTACTTTTCTAAATAGTGATTTAGAAGAGAACGTCTATAAGAACACAGCCAGAGGGCTTCGTAAACAGTGGGAGCAGCGTAAACGTGTGCAAGTTGCTTTATAGAATAAAGCAGGCATCGCGGAGTTGGAATGTCTGTTTTGATGTGGTAGTCAAAGTGTTTGACTTCATCAAAATGGTAGATGAACCTTGTATATACAAAAAGGTAGTAGAGAGTAAGGTGGTCATTCTCGTATTGTATGTGGACAACATACTCTTGATAGGAAAGAAGTTTCCTATACTACGCTCGGTCAATCTTCACTTATCACAAGGATTCTCCAATAGGATCAAAGTGATACCTCCTAAATCCTGAGTTTTCATCTATGAAATAGATTTAATTAGATATTAGGATTCTCACTAGTTGTAGTGAGATGGTATCAATCAATCCTGGGGAGAATCACTGGAAAGGTTCCGGGGTGATAAAGACGACTGAATATCAGTCACAGGCATTGTCTTTACCCTCAGTAAAGGGACGGTATGTTGGATGTTTTCCAAGCTAGATACCGTGGCAAACTAGACGATAAAGGCTGGTAACATCGCTATTTAAGATACTACCAAAGAGGCAGTTTGGGTGTATATTGGTTCATAAGATGAACTAGGTTCCTGCCATTGTATGACAATGGAAGTGAGGCTTCGGCCCAGGAACCCTGGTACCATCAGTGACCCAGACATATTCTGAGGAAGCATCACCTGATCATAGAGATAGTTGATCTCCAGGGTGATCGAGATTAGGAGAGCAGACTCAGAGGAGAAAACGGCGGATCCACTCACGAAGGCATTTTCCCAAAGAGAGACTTTTAGGGGATGGTTGAGTATTAGATACTACAACTACTGCTACAGATGGCCCTAGTGCAAGTGGGAGATTGTTAGTTATATGTATGCCCTAGAGGCCGTTACTGTACATTGGATGTATATTGTAGTGGATGTTGGGACAAATATAGGTAGGACTTTCTTGCTCGACATGATAGTACGCTATCTGGTTGCTCTTTATCTTAACATGTATACTTTCTGTCTCTCTGATCACATGTTGATAAAGCCCTTAGGATGTGTACTCGACTTCCAGGACTATGATGCAGATCATACTAGTGGGGTCTGGGTAGTCATTGAGTACATCCTTCAATGTTCCTAGTCGTGGGAATATCGAGACGGGGGCATCGAAATTCCAGAGTAGACTAGCGTATATCTTCTCGACCCATGTGATGGGCAATGGATGATCCCATATCCATTGGTGTTTGACATCGGAGATGGTATGCGGGTGCTCAGTGGAGACTGGGTACACTGAACGGACTCGCCGAGAACTCCCAGTTGGTATTATACCTCACATGAGATGGCAGTTCTCTGGTGACACTGGTACAGCTTAGTCTGTAGACCCGAGATCGTCATAGAGTCTTGTGTGTCTCCCACTGTGCTTTGATTTTCACCCTACCACGGCTCTACTGAGGCGTGCAAACATGTCGTTTTTGGGTACAGTCCCGATTCACATGGAGGCAATAAGCGATAGGAGGGGATTCGTCTCTCCCGGTATTAGGGGTTGATGTTGCGCTATGCACGACTGGCCATAACAGGAAATCCCTGGTCACGGTTGTAGTGATATACTGGTAAGAGTTATCAGTAGTTTCACGAATGTTATGGACCTTACGTCGGCATGACTTATCAAGCTATTGGGGTCTGACGTTTACCACCCCTAGGCGAGATATGCGACATATCAGACGAACAGACCGGACTGTACGGTAAGTGTTACTGGTTGGATTCACAGGAGTGTGAGCGGGCTTGCTCGTCGATCTTTTGATCGCTCAATACCCGGGTGGCCGTTACGTTTAGCAGACCGCTTGCGGCTTGTGGGTGCTTGATATGATCATCATCTGCTGCCGGCGTATTGACGAGTCTTTAGAGTCCTACACAGAGGTTTCCTGGCTTAAGCGAAATGAAATAGGAGCGCAAATGAGATATGTGCGGGACCGAGAATAATGCGTGTATGTGATACCGTATTATATTCTCGCGATGAATGTATCGATTGGTTGTATGCGATATAACCTAGTTATCGAATCAAGGATTGATTCGATAAGTCGATACATTGGATACTAGTCGGTTATATGCGAAATGACCGGATCATTGAATCAAGTATTGATTTAATGATTTAATGTATAATTATATTTATATTTGATATATTACGTTGCATTAACTAGTATTGGTTCACTTTAAATGGATTTTCTCACTTGAAATGCACATTGTATATGTGATATATTTTAGTGCACTAGATTGTATCATGTTTGATGATATATGCTCACTTGGGTTAGTGTAAAGAATTAAACCATGGTTATATGAGTGGTTAGGGTTTTGTTTATTTACTTATTCATTTATTTATTTATTATTCTTTTTGAAATGATAAAGAAAAGAATGGTGGCTTATTTTGTTTGTTTGTTGAAACTTTTTGAAGCTTTGATCAAGTCCACCATTCTTGTCTCATGCTTAACCCTAACCATTCAACTAACCTTAGTTCATTCTCTACACCTAACTATGGTTGCTATATGATAAGTATTCATATGATTTTCTATTTGAAAAAATGATATCATAATTCTTTTTCTTCTTCTTCTTCATCATCAACATGAAGAAACCTTGCTCCATCAATGGCAACTTGAGCAAATGAGTGAGAAATTCAATTCTAAAGTGAACCCACCTCCTATTTCTTCATCCTCTACCTCTTGCCAAGTAGTATAGGGTGTTTCCTTCACAAGTTTTCAAGGCTTGGTGAAGTTGGAGCTTGATCTTGTGATGCCTCGACGTAGATCATCTTCGGCATCGGACCGACGACCAAGTCCGCCCTTTTCTCCGATGAAGCCGATGCTAGAGTCATGGATTCAATTTGGACAGCGGAGGGACGTCATCACGGAGCCTAGGAGGTGGAGGACCGGATCTACAAAGGTTGTAGCTTCTTTCCTTTATGTTAAAGTTGTTTACTTGCTTCGCATCACCTATATATCTAGTTAACGATCCGTATTAGGGTTTGTAGGCACATGTAAAATTTGAATTCGCCATGTTTGATGCCTTGTGAGACCTCATTAGTGTGCCTAGGAACCCTACACCCCGTAACAGTATAAACATACCCGCATTTGTATTACGACCGAATACAAATGCAACTGAGACAAAGATATTATATCTACACAGTATAATACTGGGATCCGGCTTAAACCGAAGCCTAACAGTATTATCTGCCCGAAAATTGACACGTGAGTAAACGCACGTGCATTTTCCGAACCTTGCCATAAAACCATACGGCCTCTACAACGTTTCGCCGAAACTTGGTAAACGGTCTGTGGGGGACTCTATTGACTCATCAACACACTGGCACTGGGTATAACCACTAGCACGTCAGAGGTACAAGCTGTACGTAACGGTTGCCTATGTATTGATTGGAAGGGAAGCTGACGAGCGAACTCGTCCATAAACCCTACTGAGCCTGACAGTGACAATATCTGTACAGTCCGGTCCGTTCGTCTAAAAAGTATCGCATATCGAGTCTAGGGGGTGGATAAAGTAAGACCCCTAATAACGCGATAATTCGTGTCGGCATGAAGCCCATCACCACCTGAGAAACTACTGATCCAAATCAGTAATTCTCCACTACCTCGGCAGAGGATTTCTAGTGATGGCCACCCGTGCACTGTGTGACATCAACCCCCAATACCGGGAGAGTCGAATCCCCGACGATCCGCTCACTGCCTCCATGTGGCTCGGGACTGTACCCAAAAAATACCTGTTTGCACGTCTCCTTTGAGCGTGGTTGGGTAGGAATCAAAGTACAGTGGGAACTCACACGAGACAAATGACGATCTCAGGTCGACAAACTAAACAGTGTACATGTCACCAGGGAACTGCTATCTGACGATATGTATAATACCAACTAGCATGTTCCCGGCGAGTCTTGTCCGGTGTACTCATAACCCAATGAGCACCTGTATACATCTTAGGTGATCTAACTGACACCAGTGGCTTGTGAGACCGGCCACCGCCCCTCGTCGGGGTCTCGACTGTATACACTAGTCTACTCTGGAGTATCGATGCCCTGTCTGGAAACTCCCACGACTAGGGACACTTTAAGGATGTGCTTATATACCCCAGCTCCCACGTGTATGATCGCCAACATACTGCTGGCAGTCAAGCAAGAATCCTATGGGCTTTATCAACATGTAATAGCGAACTAAAGCATGTATAAAATGATAAAGACAAACCAGATAGCATTCTATCATCTCGAGAAAGACTATCATATCGGTATAGGTCCTGCCTCAATCATTGCAATCACGTACCTGCGATCCAATAATTGACTTTGAAAGCACTATATCCAACACCGGATTGATCCGGTATTACAAGAACAGGTGCTGAGGTTAACCTCGAGTTAAGTTCTACAAAATTCCTCTCATATGCTTCTGACCACACGAATGCTTCGTCTTTATATGTGAGCTTGGTCAGGGGGTGCTGCAATCTTTGAGAATCCTTCAATGAATCATCTGTGGTATACTGCTAAGACAAAGAAACTTCTTATATCTTTCACCGTCTTTGGTGTCGGCCACTCACTGACAGCTGACACCTTAGCTTGATCCACTGAGATTCCTTCGCCTGAAATGATATGTCTGAGAAATCCGACTTGATCTAGCCAAAATTCACACTTGCTGTACTTGGAGTAGAGCTGGTGTTGTCGTAATGTCTCCAGTACAATGCGTAAGTGCCCGGCGTGTTCTTTCCAATTCTTTGAATACACCAAGATGTCTTCGATGAAGGTAACAACAAACCTGTCTAAGTACACTCCGAAAACTTAGTTCATCAAGTTCATAAAGATGGCAGTTGCATTGCTCACTCCAAATGGCATTACGAGATATTCATAATGGACATAATGAGTCTTAAATGCCGTCTTCGGAATGTCGGACTCTTTGACCTCACCAGATGGTAACCAGAACGAAGATCTGGCTTTGAAATGACACAACATCTACTTGACTGATCAAAAAAGTCATTGATGCGCAGTAGTGGATACTTGTTCTTCATCGTTACTTTGTTCAGAGCTCGATGATCCACACACATCCTATAGGAACCTTCCTTCTTCTTCACTGGTAACACTGGAGATCCCTAACTTGAAGTACTGGGTCTGATCCAACCCTTCTTCAGAAGCTCGTCTAACTCGATACAAATCTTGTCATGACCCGAAGGTACGGAACGTGACTGGCACTTAAATTACGAAACGTCTCAAGGCGTAACGTAATCTAAGTAAGCCAAAGTCCAGAAATCTAAACCGTTTACAGAAATAGAGTGAAAGAAAACTTAACTTAAAAAGATGATTTTCGTAAAGTAAAGTCCCTTTAAAACATTTAATGCATCAAATTTCCTGAAAATTTCGGCAGAGTCTCCTTTGTAAATACTGGCCCCCAAACGGGTACAACACATGAAAATACATACAAATGATGAATAAAGGCATCCCCAAGCGGGAGCTAGCTCTTCGGCAATAGAGGAATCACAACCACATGCAATATGTATATCAAAAGTGCAAAATAAGCATCTGAAAGTAAGAAATAAGAAACACCACGTCAGCTCAAGTGAGCATCGACACCAAACCACAAATACAAGTCTAAGGAGTTTCACCGTCTAGTCCAATATACAAGGGTTGATGGAGTACACTAGATACAAATAATAATACAAGATAGAATAACATATCCTCGCAATCCACCTACGAGCAATGCCGCAAGTCCAAACAAAAGGAACGAAATGAAGAAGTGAGCCCACCGCTACTGCAATTTACTGTTTCAAAGAGGGAATTTGCTTTATTCTATCACAGGGTTAGGAACCAATCGGATCCTGACGTACAAGTAGGTACCAGAGAAGATCGCTATGATCGTTACTGTATCCGTATCGAAGAGATGCGACAAAGTGTAGCGAGACGTAGTTCCCATCTCTCTTCTCTCAAGCCCGTTAGTTGCCTGTCAGGTCTGGGTGCTGACGGGTCGGACTTGTAAGATACTGAGGCAGAACGGGGTGCGTTGCCAACTCGTGGATAGTAAGTAACATCTCATAAGGCTATCGTAAGTATGCACGCAAATGCGTCTCAACCTACGCTTATCGATATGATATGATGTACTAATCATGAATGCAATATGAATGCATAATCAAACACGAAACCTGAACAAGTCTGGTATACGAAAATCTTTATTCTTATCTTAGAAAAAAACCTCTGTGCAATGAACTGAAGTATCATTAATAACATCAACAGAAAATCCGTGACAATTATCGATGAAATATATATATATATATATATATATATACGTATCCCAATAGCTTAATGTTTCAATATCTCAATATCTCAATGTCCCAATATCTCAATATCTCAATATCTCGGGCTCCGTCAGTCCGTATCGATCCATATCATCAAATCTTACGACTACGTCAGTATCCTCCAGATATCCGCCACGTCAAAAATAACCGGTCGGTACTGCTCCCCTGGCGGGCTCAATGACATCATCTGCGACCCTCTTTCCCCGAGGTACCGTACCGGGTCGACCATGCACCCGCAGACGGCTCCTCCTCCCCCTCGAATCTGGTGTATGATACCTCTCAAGAATCGAGAAAACCTATGGTGGACGCCACACACATCATATCACGAGAAAACCGCAATTTCAACTTTAAAATGATACTAAGTTTATAAAATCCTTGCGGTTTTTCCCAAAATCCATAAATCTCATAAATACTGAAATTCGCGAGAAGAATCACAATATGTTAACATGTCGGTGATGATGGGTGTCTATGATACAATAGTATATACCATGCGAAGTACGGCCAGAAGCTATGCAAGAATCATGATGCAATGAGGTATGAATATATGACTAACAATCCTATGTATCCATCCTGATGAAATGACTATACAGGTTCAAGTTTACAGATCATATATGATGCAATACACAGATACCGATTCTAAGCAAGTTCTATAGTGTTTGTGACATTGCAATTACCAAAGGCGTGTGTGTTCGCATGAATAGTGGACATGCGGCAAGAACCAATAGTAATGGTGCAAGTGTCCTATGAGATAATATCATATATATCTATGATGATGCAATGCAATGAGATGAATGACTAGGAGACTACGCATATAAATACAAGCACTACTAGTAATCCTGACTATCGGGTGCCTCGTGCCATCCAGACGATCCCCCATAGATGTGTACATTTACTCACCGGGACTTCTCGGCTAATCTGATCAAATCTAAGCCCTGACTTTCCGCGCCACGTCCGACGCCTCTGCACCCGATCCTAGAATTGCACACAAGTAAATAAGAGGATAAATATATAAATAATCGCGGACACAACCAATATAAATCAACCATGCATACTAACTAGACGCGCACGCACTTGGTGCACAAAACGAGCTCGCGACAACGCCACAAACCACAACTAGGGTCGCTATACGTGGCAACTACAAAGCCTAGAACCCAATCGCACCCATCACGCATTCACAATACACTAAATACATTAGGAAATAGGTTGTATATCATCAAAACCTCAATTTAATTAAAATCGATTTATTCCAAAAATCTAGTAAGCATCAATTTACCATTTTAGTTCAAAACTTGATGTTTTAACAAAACTAGTTGCCATAATAATCACTTAATAACTTAATTAAGCCACACAAATCCAAACTAAATTTTAATCTCACCTAATTACATTAATAAAAAAAATTACTTTGCAAGAATATATAATTAGGACAAATTAAATGTAACAATTAGCAATTTAGCAACTAGATTAGGTTTTGCTTGCCTCAAGATGTTAAACTACACCTTGCAAAGATAAAAACCCTATCTTTACTTCAAACCTTTCTCTTTACAATTTCTAACTTGAAATTAAAACGATATTAGTACCTAAATAAATTTGATTTAAAGTAATTAACCAACAATATAACTATAAGGTTATGATTTATACCTTTCAACTTTGAGATCTAACATACAAACTTAGCCTCCCAAAACAGTCTCTCTCTCCAAGATTCATGATAGATTTGGCCAAGTAAAATTGGGTGGATATTAAACTAGGAATTGGTAGGATTTTGTGTGGATTTTTGAGTGAAATTAGATGATTTTTGATGGGGAACTGATGTGGGGAAATGGGGGAAGGGGGATGCTGGAAATGGCTTGGCCAAGGTGAAAGGAAAGAGAGTGTGAGGTGAGTGTAGAAATTTACAAGACAAGAAAACCCCCACACCTCACTTATTAAACCCCATGCCTTCTTTCTTTATTCTTTTCATTCTATTTTCTTCTTTTTTTGGTGAGATGAAGTGAAGTTGAAGGAGGGGGGGATGTGCATATTTTGCCCACTCCAAGAGGTGTGTGTGTGTGTGTGTGTGTGTGTGTGTGTGTGTGAAGGAAACAATAAACACTATACCCCAAGTCAACATGGACCATACCTATTTGTTTATTATATTCTTTTAAATTTTCTTTTCTATTTAACCCTAGATTTCTCTAGAACCATGGAAAACAAATGTACAAAGAATAAGCATGTTATAAACTAGGTTCTGAGTGGTCATGGTTCACATTTGTGAAATTAACCCATTGTCATTTGTAATTAACACTAATTAGATGTAAAAGTGAAAGCTTAAAATAATATTTAAAATAATTAATAAAGAAAATATTTAATTAAACTAGCATTTTATAAGTGACCAATTAAATACCAGTTACTTGCAATTACATAGCTAGAATAGGTATAATTAAGTCTATGTTGAAAATTAATTATATCTTGATTTTTTACGGAAAAACACGTATTATTTTACCGATTATCGGAAAATTCTCCTAAACGATTTTTAAAACGTTACAATCTTCCACCCTTAAACAAATTCGGCGCCTGAATTTAAAATCTAACTATACGTGCCCTCGAAGAGATGGAAATATTTCTTGCATATCTCATCCTCAGCTTCCCATGTGACATTTTCGCTATTCGGCCATACCAAAGAACCTATACGGACGGTATGACCTCGGACCTCAGTTTATTCACCTGCCGATCTAGAATGACTATCGGCAGCTTGGTGAAAGAAAGATTGCGCTCCAGCTGGATCGTCTGATGTTGTATCGCGCGGGAGGGATCATGAAGGTACTTGTGGAGCATTCATACATGAAACACAGGGTGAATATCTTGAAAGCTGGGTGGAAGAGTCAAACGATAAGCAACTGTGCCGACACGCTCGAGAATATGAATGGTCCGCTCTGATTGACCGTCGGTTTGCGGATAGAAAATTGCACTGAAACACAATCTGGTGCCCAAAGCCTCCTGAAGTTTCTGCCATAGTCGGCTGGTGAACTGGGTGTCCCGGTCGGAAACAATACCAGTCGGAACTCCATGTAGTCGCACAAACTCATCAACATACATATAAGCAAACCGAACGAATCCGAAAGTGGTCTTGACTGGCAGAAGGTGAGCTGCTTCCGTTAATCAGTCTATGATCACTTAAATAGAGATACACTCTCGGCTGGTCCTAGGTAGAACCACAATGATTCCATAGAAACCTGCTCCTATTTCTACTCCGGAATCGGCAAAGGTTTTAACTCTCCTGCTCGCCTTGATGCTCGGCCTTGACTTGCTGACAAGTCAGCATCCCGAAATAAAATCTGTAACATCTCTCTTCATCCCTTCACACTAGTATACTTCTCTCAAATCATAATACATCTTGGTGGAAACCGGATGAACACTGTATACTAACTAATGCACCTCCTCTAAGATCTCGTGTCTCAACCCCTCGGAATCTGTCACACATAGTCGAGTCCCAAATCGTAGTACCCCCTAATCATAGATCACGAACTCTGAATCTCTGCCCTGTCGAACTTGCTCCATGATATCTGACAAACGAACGTCATCGGACCGTGCCTCACAGATATAATCAAATAACTGTAGATGTGTACGGACATGGAAAAGTTGTCCCCCGGACGACGTAAACTCGAACTATACTCGGCTGTCACAAGGAATATGCTAATCTGCCATCGACAGTATTTGAACTGTACTCAATAAGAAAACCTACCTCCGGACCTCCGACTCAAAGCATCTGCCACAACATTCGCCTTGTTAGTTATATGTATACCCTAGAGGCCATTACTGTACATATGATGTATATAGTAATGGATGCCTGGACATATATAGGGAGGACTTTCTTGCTCGACATGATAGTATGCTATCTGGTTGTACTTTATCTTAACATGTACTCTGATTGTCTCTATGTTACATGTTGATAAAGCCCTTAGGATATGTACTCGACTACTGGGACTATGATGAGATCATACTAGTAGGGCCACGGTAGTCGACGAGTACATCCTATAACTGTTCCTAGTCAAGGGTGTATCGAGACAGGGCATCGATACACCAGAGTAGACTAGTGTATACGCATCTTGACCCATATGATGGGCGATGGATGATCCCATATCTATCGGTGTTTGACATCAAGGATGGTGTACGGGTGCTCAGTGGAGACTGGGTACACTGGACGGACTCGCCGAGAACTCCCAGATGGTATTATACCTCACGTCAGATGGCAGTTTTCTTGTGACACTGGTACTGGTTAGTCTGTAGACCCGAGATCCTCATAGAGCCTTATGTGATTCCCACTGTGCTTTGATATCCATCATACTACGTCCAAGAGGGCGTGCAAAAAGTTGGCTTTTGGATGCAGTCCCGAATCACATGGAGGCAATGAGCGATAGGAAGGGATTCGTCTCTCCCGTTATAGGGAGTCGATGTTGCACTGTGCTCAATTGGCTATAACTGGAAATCCCTGGCCAGGGTTGCTGAGATTTATTGATAAGTGTTAGCAGTAGTTTCTCGAACTGTTATAGACCTCATATCGACACGACTTATCAAGCTACTGGGGTCTGACGTTTACCACCCGTAGGCGAGATATGCGATATATCAGATGACGAGACCGGACTGTACGGGAGTGTTACTGATTAGATTCACAGGAGAATGTATAGGCTTGCTTGTTGATCTTCTGATCGCTCAATACCTGGGTGGCTGTTACGTTTAGCTGACCGCTTGCAGCTTGTGGGTGTTTGATATGATCATCACCTACTGCCGGCGTATTGACGATTCTTTAGAGTCCTACACAGAGGTTTCTTCGCTCAGGAAAAACGGAGTAGGGGCACATATGTGATATTTGCAAGACCGAGGATAATGCGATATGAGATGACGTATTTTATTCTCGCGATATTTGATATCAGCCGGGTCGTCGGATCAAGTGTTGATTGGATGAATTGGTAAATGATATATTAGTCGGTTATATGCGATATAGCTGGATTGTCGGATCAAGTGTTGAATCGATGATTTATTGTATAATTATATATATGATATACTAAATTACATTAACTGATATAAGCTCACTAATAGATTCTTGTGCTTGTGCCTAGTAACCCTACAGTTCTAACAGAGCCAAGCTAGAGCTTTAGGCGATGTCTAGGCGAAGTTTAAAGTCCGATCGAACCCCAAAACCCCGGTTTATACCCTTCTCTGGAAATTTTATAAAAATGTTGATTTTTTCATATTAAAAATACTCAAAAAAATCAGCAGGGAAATTGAGCCCATAATTCCTTCAATGCGCCGCGGAACCGCGGCAATACCCCTGCTTGCACGGCGGTTCCGCGGCCGTACAGTGCGATTAGGGTTTTCTTTTTCACAGTAACTTCTGTACCAATTTCCTGATGCTTTTGATTTTTTTTTAATTATACTCAAGTGTTGAGTTTTCTGGGATGAATTGGGGACTCGTTGATTCGATCGGATAATTTAGCTTCGTTTAACTTTTTCTGGGTAATTTTAGAACGTGTTAAAAAGTTCGAACGGATATCAATAACTCACTTTTTCCCCTGCCGGAAAATTTCCAAATGTTTGATTTTTCCGTAGTTTAAGAACGTTCTTAGTCCTGCAAGTAACACGGTGGGCCCTCTAGAAGACAATAAACCTTAACTCGATTATGTGAACGTCTGAACCGTCTCTAAACCTTAGGGTTTGTGGCGGTACGGCGTTGCCACATGTGAGGCGTTGGCTTGACCCTTCTACGGCTGGACCATTGGTACTATGGCATGTGATGGATATTTTTTGAACTCCGCTCAAGTGTTGAGCTATTTGGGAAATCCTGGGTGTTTGTTTATTCGATCGGAAAGTTTAACATTGTCTATTTAGCTGGAATGTGATACAATATTTGAATCCACAAGTAGTTATGAGATAACTAATTTGAATGTTATAAATCTAGCAGTTCAGTCTCAGATGATCGGTTGCCATGGGATTTTGATGCGATCAAAACACCATTGCAATCATGTAGCGTACGCGGATACTCGCCGGGTAAACTTAATAGACAGCTAAGCCCCATAGCCCCGACCAAGTGACTATAGGAGAATCCCGTAGCCAAAAGCATCCGTTCGGGTGCTCGTGGCAGCGGTGTTCCGCCTTAGTGCACTTCATCGATGGCATCTAGGGGTGCGGCCGTCTACTAATGTTTGCGACGAGCATTCGATCAGGTTGTCGGGAATCTTGTTGAATTGCCCAACTAGATATTGAAAAGTGTTTTCAATAGTAAGACTAAAATGCGGGGTTTATAATTGTTAGGCATGCGATGTCTAAGGAATTCATTTGGTTAGGCAGGAAATGTCTAAAGAGGTTGCGGATTCCAACTGTTGTAGTTTTACACTTTCTTTTCTGTGACCGTAACTGTAGTATGTAGTTGTATCGCCGGTTTTCGTTGCAATACATCAACGACAATAGGTGTATGCGTACTTACTTACGTTGATGATATGAGATATTATGTGTTGCTGTGATATGTTATATTCGATCGTGGTGTTCTGAATAGCCGGGGGTTTTATGTGAGATGAGGGTTTTTAATTTCATTCATGTAAAATTCATTTGTATGTAATATCCTTTTATTGGGGCACTTCCGGGCTGAGGATGATGTCACCATTGTATATTATTTACTTTTCTGCATTAGGTAGACCCAAGGCGGGGAGCACAAGTAACCGGGTTCTGGGGTCCAGTGGGAGACCATCTCGAGGAGTCGAGACCGGGTCTCCTAACCCTAGAATTGGCAGTGGTGCTTGCCGCTCTTGTAGGGGTCTAGGGATGTGGGTTTGGCTATTCATCGCGACCGTGGAATCCGTGTTTTATACAGGCTCATATTAAAAACATGGACATTCTAGTATATCCAATATTTCATATATGTTCTTATGCTGCAGTGTTCTTTGATGAGATCATATTACTGCCTGAGACGAATGTTTATATTATATATATGACATATATGTTATATTGCAGATTTCGTTTCAAATGTGATGCTTATGAAGCATAATAAAATGGGACTTCATTAATGAGATTAATGAAAATAAAAGAAACCTAAAGATGTTGAAGAAACTTGTTTAAAAACTGGTAGCTCTAGTTATTGCTTTGCATATCGGTGTTCCTTGTAGAACATCCAGCACCTTATTCGATAAGGAAAGAGCCGAGATCCCTTCACCGGGAGTGACCACTTTAGCGAAATTGGCAGATGCTGCATACTTGATTTGTCTTTTGATTGCTTCTATAGTTCTTACTTTGCACAGCGGTATTTGTGAAATATCCTGCACCTTATTCGATGAGGAAAGTGCCGACGATCCCTTCACCGGGATTGACCTCTTTAGCAAAACGAGAAAAGGCCTCAAAAACATTCCTTTTAAAAATCACTCGATTCTACAACGATATCAAGTTCATTACGCAATGGGTTTTCTTAAAAAACTGTCATAGCCCACCGTCATTTCAGATAAGTACTACTTAGTATTCATGCTACGTTTGTTGACCATGTTAAAGCGTAGTGTGTGGTAGCTGATTAGTGCTTATCTGTATAAGCATATGATGCGATTGGATTAGGGTAGTCGTGCGACTTTGTTGACCATGTTAAGGGTCGTGCGGGTGGGTTTAATTCAATCGGGAAATGCCGGGTTGAACTTGACTAGCACTTATGATTTGTTGACCATGTTAAGGACATATAGCTGCTAGGGGAAAAATATTATTGGGAACAAGTGTTGAAATTTGCAATGAGATTGCATACCTTCTATGAGATAGTTGGATCCCGATACCCACTGCGAGTAAGAGTTACTCCGGGGAGAGTTTTACACATTACAATTAGCCGATCAAGTAGGTGTCTAGAAAGGTGTTAACGGGGTTACGCTCCCGGGAAAACGATGTTTATTTTAATTAGGTCCGTGCGAAAGCACGAGGAACCTCCCCCAAAGTACCGGCACTGGCCTGGCTGAAAGATTGGCGAACTTATAGCGTGTAATTAATCCTGGCTAGTCTTTCCTTTTAGGGTTTGAAGGAAGATTTGACTAAAACAGTGGGAGACATCCTGATTAGGTATATTGATAACCAATCTAATCTTGCAAGAGTGCACGCTGAGTGTTTTCTTCTCTCTCTCTCCTGGTTACGACTATGTCACGCCTTAGTCAAGATAATAATACGGATATATTGACCGAACCCGCTTGTTATACTGCGCTAAGGAACGTTGGTCCCGCTCCAACTTATAATTGTTATAAAACAGAGCAGGAAATAGGGGATTACCAGAATTCCCTTGCCACCCAAACGAAGATAGTACATGTTGATGCATCTTCTTCGGATGTGTTCATTATATAGAACTGTTTCTCAATATCCATTACGTCCTGGGTATTTGATACCGGATCAGGATCCCACATATATAATTTGTTACATGGGCTACAGATAGGTAGATAACTGAGAACGGGTGATAAATTTCATGAGATAGAAACGGTGTAAGTGTTGCAGCCAAGTCTGTTGGTAGTTATCACCCTGTATTACCAGAATACATTGATTCTGAACGAATGTTATTAGATACCGAACCTGATATACAACATCATATCAGTCTCTTTATTAAGTAAAGAAGGATATAATTTTATATTGTTGGATAATGTTTTGAACATTTCTTATATCAAGAGTTGATCGGTTCAGGCACGTTATTTAAAAACATAGACGTTCTAAATCAAACCACAGTTCTTAACGTATAGAACACACCCAAGAGGAAGAGTTCAGAAATGAACAAATCCTTCTTGAGGTATTGTATACTAGGTCATATCAATGCGACCCGACTAGCTGAAGTTACATTTAGATGCATATTTAAATCTGGTTGAATTTACATCTTGTTAATCTTGCCGGTCATGTCACAAAGATAAGATGACCATAGCTCTGTTTATTGGAACAGAGAAAGAGTTAGTGAACACTTATGATGGATACATACTGATGTATGAAGGTCCCCTATCTACACATGCCAAGACTGGTTCTTTGTACTTTATTATATTCACTGATAGTCTCTCAAGATTCGCACATGTGATCCTGTTGAAACACAAGTCTGAACCTTTTGAGAAATTCAATGAATATAAGTTAGTGTAAGCCCGCGGGGGCGCCCCGGCCGTCGATCCGACGCCGGAAACGCGGAAAACAAAAACTTTGCGAACTTTGCAAAACGGCACCACCGCGGACTTTTTACCCGGATCGGGCCATTAACCTAGCTAACTAGCAAATAAGAAAAGAGTAGAAAAGTATACCAAGCGATCCGTGTCCTTCGGTCTTCGTCTCCACTCCGATCTCCGGCGGAATCTCCGTCCATTATCGTCTCGTCGAAAAGGGCACCACGTAGCCGGAATCTTTTACGGGCTCCCACCTCTTGACCGAGGCAACTCGGGCGCGAAGTTGGCTAGCCGACGCGTCCAAGGCTTGCTATAGAATAGTGTAGTAAACTTGTCTCTTTGGGGTTTAAGAGGTTGCCATGGTTGGAGGAATTTTAGCACAAGAATTTTCCATGGATCCTTGAGGGAAAAATGGAGCATCCAAAGCAAAATGTGAGCTCGGCCAAAGCAAAGTGCTCACTGGAAAAGTCAAGAAGCAAGCTCACATTTTTCTCACTTCAAATCAAGTATGAAATGTGCATGAATTAATACCAAGGAGAAAAAGGAAAATTTCCTTCACTGCATACAAAAGGGGGGGGCCACCAAAAACAAATGAAGAAAATTATCCCACCAAATAAACCTCACTCCATGCCCAAACAAATGGCCGGCCCAGCAAAACTCAAAGTGGGGAAATACCATGGAATAAATTAAGGGGAGAAAGGGAATCAATGAATGGAAAAATAGTCACACCAATTTCCAACTCAATCCATTCACAAACCATCACAAGAAAAGCAAGTGATAGACAAGAAAAGCATCTCATGATTATAAAGCCACACTTATGCAAAAAAAACCCTCACAAAATGTTAATTGCAAACTTGCAATTAACACCCTCCAACGAAAAGTCCGACCGGGAAGGAAAAAGAGAAAACCGGCCGGAACGGAATGCAAACTGGCAACTTCAGAAAACTGATCCCGTAATAAAATACGGGAAAACCCCACTACTGCAAATACATGCCCGCATTTGTATTCGCACTGAACACAAATGCAAAGAGACAAAACTACACTATCTAATACTAGTATCCGGCTTAAGCCAAAGCCGGCTAGTAAAAACCGTCCGATCACGATCCGTGCAATACCGCACGTATCTGATCGAATCCTGCCATATCTCCATACGGCCTCTACAGCGTTTCGCCCGAAACTTGAGTAACTGTCTGTGTGGTGGACTCTAAAGACTCGTAAATACTATGGCTGTAGATTTAACCACTAGCACGTCAGAGGTATAAGCCAATACGTGACGGGCCACCAGGTATTGACCAAAAGGGACGTCGATGAGCGAACTCATCCTGACACCCTACTGAGCCTGTCAGTGACAATATCCGTACAGTCCGGTCCGTTCGTCTATGAGCATCGCATGGCGGGCCTAGGGGGTTGGTAAAAGTCAGACCCCCAAAAGCGGTACAAGTCGTGTCGGAGTGTAGCCCAGAACACCCTGAGATACTACTGGAATACCTACCAGCAAATCTCCTGCCTTGGCCAAGGACTTTTCATGTTCTGGCTCTCCTAGACACAGCACGACCTCACCCCCAATACCGGGAGAGACGAACCCCTGCAGATCCGCTCACTGCCTCCATGTGGCTCGGGACTGTACCCAACTAAAACCTGTTTGCACGACTCCTTTGAGCCGTGGTAGGGTAGTAATCAAAGTACAGTGGGAACTCACATGAGACAAATGACGATCCCAGGTCGATGAACTAACCTGTACACATGTCACCTGGGAACTGCTATCTGACGTCTGGTATATCCCAACTAGCAGGTTCCCGGCGAGTCCTGTCCGGTGTACTCATAACCCAATGAGCACCTGTATACATCTTAGGTGAACCAACTGACACCAGTGGCTTGTGAGACCGGCCACCGCCCCTCGTCGGGGTCTCGACTGTATACACTAGTCTACTGTGGAGAATCGATGCCCTGTCTCGAAACTCCCTCGACTAGGGACCATTTAAGGATGTGCTTATAGACCCCAGCTCCCACTTATATGATCGCCCTCATACTGCTGGAAGTCAAGCAAGAATCCTAGGGGCTTTATCAACGTGTAATAGCGACTCGTAAGGTCACCTAAAGCAGTACACGATGATAAAGATAAACCAGATAGCATACTATCATCTCGAGTAAGACTGTCCTACTGGGACAGGTCCTCCCCTCAATCATTGCAATCACGTGCCTGTGATCCAATAATTGACTCTGAGGGCACTATCTCCAACAATCTCCCACTTGCACTCGAGGCTAATTATTGCGATGTCGCATACTCACAGCCCGTGTGATACCGAACACCCAACTCCTCTACTAGTCAGTCTCACAAAGCTCGTTTGCGAAACTATTGCGTTCGAGGAATAGCCTCAGTGAGTGGATCCGCCTTGATGTTTCTTTCTATGTCTCTCTATATCTCATGTTCGCAGAGAAAACTATCTCCCGAAAACGAGCAATACCTGTCCTAGAATGTCTGGATGTCTGATGGGACTTAGCTCATAAATGAACTCCAAATCCAAACTTCTTAGACTGTATCGTCAACTGAACTTAATCAGTATCCTGCGTCATGCCTTCCCTCAGTATCCAACTGGACCACCTGTCCAAAATACTGCCCCTCGTCAAAGGGAAAACTATAACTCTGACAGCCACTATGCCATCCAGGTCACCTTGGAAGCCTGGAATGATAACCGTCTCCTAAAGGAGGCTGCCGTTATCAAATCCCTAGAACATTCACTTATGTTCTAAACTGCTTCCGACCGTTTCTCCAGGATTGGATTAATATCGACTTATTGCATCTACTGCAAGAACAACATCTGGCGTGGTACTTGACATCTCATGATTGACACAATTGCCTAAGCAAGTGATCTGCCAATCATGCACATCCCTCTCCCCTTTAGTCTGCAAGACACCTTTAGAGAGGGAGACTCCATCACCTGCAGGTATACTACCGTGCCAGGAGTCGTCCATTCTAAATACTCATAGAATGCGGTCAAAGTACCCAGATTGGGAAACCACCCAAATCTAGATCTAAAACCATAGATCTAGTAACCAGAATGTCTGATATAATATCCAAGTCCTATGTGGAGAAACTACTGTGTGACGACCAAAGTATAACCGATCGTAGTATAGGAATATCACTTCCTATTCTGTGTATGTCATCAAATACCAGGACATCACACCCTACTACCTTCTCAACAGATCCATCCCCTATTCTGATGAAGTCAAACCTATGACTGTCATATCAGAAATAGATGATCTATCTCCGCTATATCTGATTTAGTCTATAAATAGACATAAGCCTGATGTCCACTAATGCTTCCGCTGCTCCCACTGACTACGACAACCCTCTGGCAGAGTCATATAGACGTGCACTTCTAAAACCAGTTTAGAACGACTCTATACTCATCCTCCCGCCGGGTCTCGCAGCCTGGAACAACAGCAATGGCAAGTCTGGGTAAACAAGAACCTCCATGTCACCGTCCTTGAGCATACCGAAGTACCTCTCGGGTGCCTGAGGTTACCCACCTTATCTGCGGAGTGGCCAATGGAATGTCAAACCAGATTGAATCTTTAGGATCTTATGAAATCTTCAGTAATCGTTTGTGGTTCTGGAATCACTTCCAGTTCTACCATACTCCCACTACTGTTTTTCTGAAAAAATCCATTTTTGATAAAACTGTGGCGAGTCAAGAACAATATTACTATTGATCTTCCAGATGGTAGAAAGTCAACCCTCGTCATAGCCCGGGTCAACCCACAAACAGCCATTACTGAAACGTGCCTTGAGTTGTCCAGAGTCTGGTTTTAAGCATAAGCCGGACAACTCCCCGTATCTTAACAATATCAAGATATGAACTGTTCTATATCCAAGAAACAGAGGCACTGATTTAATTGAACCAGATTCAAATCATGCAACTGTCTCCAGTGCATGTCAACTAAATGGAAGGAGGCCGATCAGCGTTACTCAACTTAGGAATACTTCTAATTATGAGTAACCTGAAAAAAGAGAAGCAAGATCTCTTTATCATTACTATCAACTGAATACCATACACAAGTATCTACATCTTCGATCTCTTTGAAGAATCCCGATACTTGCTATATCTGGTTCTCTACTTTATTCTTATAACTATAACTCCTCAAAACTTAGACCCTGTGTTTCTACGAAACACGTGTCTAAGAACTAGAGAAGTTAAAAGTAAACAGAATATAGTACGAGGACCAACCGCTCTGTCCTAATGGACACTGGACAATATACAATACTCTGTATAAGTCCGCTGAGTCTAACAACTCATTCACTGTGTGTCGTAGGTTGAAAACTGTACTTTTGGTTAAGAAGTACACCGTTGTTCAATGCTCCCTACCTAAACATCCACAGATATAGGTAAATGTCATAGACATAATTTCAAAAAGTATATCTCACTCTATAAAAATAGACGTACAGATATATCAATTTGAAATTGGTGCATAACAACGGATATTCAAAACCAAATATTTGCCGACCGGCAAACAACCCAGGTGGCTTCCTCAAATATCACCAATTCCAACGAATCCCGATATAATGAGGATGGTCACCTAATTCCCAATAACTTACTCCCACTCATCATCTGTAAAACCATACAGATGTGAGAATCATACCTGGTAAATACATACCCTGGAGCAAGTGCCTAATTGGGAAATCAGCTTTCATTTAACAGTACACAGTGAAACTGAAACATTGAGATGTTTCGATGGGGTATCCTGGTATTCTTAGTAATGCCTCTTCCATTATCCAGATTCACAACTATAACCGTATAATTCTTTGCCATCTTTCCAAATCCCTTTACATGTCTTTAGTCATTACCTTCTGTACACCCCTTTAGGCCAAATGGTTTTCTTCCTTCCCTACCGTTCGGCACCAGCCTATGGTTTGGAAGAAGACTATCCAATAAGCATAATGGGTGTACTGTCCTAGTCCTAGGAGCACTCGCAATGCGAGAGAAGGTGAGGATAAAAGACAACCGAATGAACTTAATTCATAGGTGATTTAGGATTGACAAAGAAGTACATGGTTTGGTCGTGAATAGCAGTCGCAATTTACTTTGCCCTCTTACTAATCCCTTGCTTTGTCTGAACTTAATACCTTCTGTACACCGTTTAGGCTAATTGGCTTTCTTCATTCCCCACCGTTCGGCACCAGCCTAAGGTTTGGAAGAAGACTATCCAATTTGCGTAATAGGTGTACTATCTCCTAAACCAAGAAGTACTCGCAACCTGAGAGAAGGTAAAAGGTAAAGACAACTGAATAGTCCTATTCGTTTTCTCCAGAACCGGAAACCATCCTCGAAGTCCTTCGAGTTCGTATATAACCATACGATGGTTTTGTCCAATGGAAGTGGACGTTCGTAGTAATACGGGGTGTCCCGGAGAAAAGGGTAAAAGTAGGAGTGGCAAAGATGTCTGCAACTCTGACAATCCAAAAGCCAGTGTTAAGATGGTTCGGTCAACTTGGTCACTGAGTCATAGTCTAGGGTCGGGTCAATGGTCGCTGCCAGAGAGAGAGAGAAAAGAAACACTCAGCGTGCACTCTAACCTAGATCAGAATGGTTATCACTTTATCTAATCTGGAAACCTCCCACTGTAACGTCAAATTCTTCCCCAAACCTGAAAGAAGAATTAGCCGGGATAACCCGAGGAGTAAACCAACTCATCAGTGGGAATCGGGATCCAACTCTCATCGCATGATAACGTGACGGAATCCGCTCACGTTATCACACTCCAGAAGGTATGCGCACATCTGGCAAGTTTCAGTACTTTTGAAACTCCCGATGTGGATTTCTGCCCCATGCTCTTATGACCTTGACTTTGGCCAACATATCATAAGTCACATGTCAAGTTCTACCCGTCATTCTCCTGGTTAATTTGAACCCACCCGTACCTACCCTTGACTTTGGCCAAAATGGCAGTACGACTGTCCCAAACCAACGCATCTATCTATGCTACATATGAATACCCAACAGCTACCAAACACTGTGCCTTGACTTTGGCCAACATACACAGCTTGAATACTATTGACCATCCATATGAAATGACGGAGGGCTACGAATGGTTTCTGGCGAAAACCTTTAACGTAATGAACTTGATATCGTTGAAGGAACTGATAGCTTTATAAAAATATAGTGACGACAACCTTTGCTAAAGAGGTCACTCCCGGTGAAGGGATCTCGGCTCTTTCCCCATAGAATGAGGTGCAGGATATTCCAACTGAATACCACGGTGCAAAGCAAAAGTAATCGGCTATAGTGAAGTTACTGCCCTGACGCAAACTTTTGTCCAAGGGGTCACTCCCGGTGAAGGGATCTCGGCCCTTGCCTCGTCGACTGAGGAGCAGGATATTCCAAATGAATACCACGATGCAAAACAAAAATGAACGTCCTTGCAATAACAGCTTTTGAAAAATGTTCCAACAACATCAGATTAGGTTTGTTTAACTTGCATTGATCCGAATCAATGCAGTCCCATCAATTGATCACACCACAAAGAACGAAAATATACTGACGTACGTATATGCCATCCGCATTCGCCACTGGGTCCCGTCATCACCCGTTAGGTTAGCTAACTAACGACAGAGCGGGGACTGGACTAGCGCGGATGAAAAACATATACAACATCTACTAATATATATATACAATATATAATTTTCGCTCAAGGCGTGATAAAAAGCAACACAGAAATGTATAGCAACACAGATCAATACAGATATCTGGGATCCCCGGGTTTCACAGAGCCGCTGAAACCCGACGTTCCCCTGGTCGTGTGGATAGCCTGTGCAATGAAATCCTAGAACCCTACGGGCGCGGCAAGTTGCCCGCCAAAACCTGAAGCGAGGCAGCCCCCTTCAGCAACGTGAATGGACCACCCAGCACTTCTCGGAATCCGGTAACTTGGGCACCCCTCCTGGGTCAACCCTATACCCCCTACGAGTGCGGCGAATAGCCCGCCAATTCTAGAGTGAAGCCCCCTCCGTCTCAATGCCATGAGATGCGGGCTTGTTGCCCTCTAGAATCCGGCTATCCGTGCACCCCTCCGCGGGGTAATCCTAGTACAGAAAGTAAAATATACATACAACGGGTACATCGACCGCAACCAGGTCGTGCCCCAAAATAATAATACAAACAGGCAGTGACGGCAGTCCACATGTCGGACGCTCGCCCCGCAATATCAAATGTACATAATACAACAGCAACTGTACTACCACTGCAACCAGGCTATCCCCCACGACCGATCCGCAACAACACAGTACAATCACAGAACATCAACGTGAAAGTCACGTTCGCAAATCCGTCTAAAAGGGCTATAGCAGATAGACTGGATTTACCGATCGAGTGACATTCACGGTCGCAGATATAATGTAAAAACTGTGAACTGGTATGTTTAAAATATCCTATCGAACAAATATTATCAAGTGGGCCCCATACACTACTGTAGCACTTACAGAAAAACTGGGCCCAAGAAGAATATCCCAAAACCCCTATTTCCAAGCCAAAAGCCCACTGGAAAAATTTCGCACAGCAAGGACTTCTTTCCACCGCGGAACCGCGGCCAAACAAGGGGTTTGGCCGCCCTTCCGCGGTCGTCCTGAAGCATCACAAAACCAAATTTTTCCAGAGTCCTTAGAATTTCATTCTCATGTTTCTGCAATGTATTGAAAAATTTTCTGAGACAAAATAAAATCGACAGAAACCTGAAGCATGGGAAAATACGGTTTTTGGGGATTTTCGTTCGATCGAGCACTAAACATACTAGAGCAAGCTAGGTAGGTTAACGGCGTGGCTCTGATACCATTGTAAGCCCGCGGGGGCGCCCCGGCCGTCGATCCGACGCCGGAAACGCGGAAAACAAAAACTTTGCGAACTTTGCAAAACGGCACCACCGCGGACTTTTTACCCGGATCGGGCCATTAACCTAGCTAACTAGCAAATAAGAAAAGAGTAGAAAAGTATACCAAGCGATCC
Organism: Agapanthus africanus; assembly: GCA_030015575.1. Lineage (NCBI taxonomy): Eukaryota > Viridiplantae > Streptophyta > Magnoliopsida > Asparagales > Amaryllidaceae > Agapanthus > Agapanthus africanus. Next base: position 180,685,598 of record JASDDO010000018.1, read on the forward strand.
GTGTCCTTCGGTCTTCGTCTCCACTCCGATCTCCGGCGGAATCTCCGTCCATTATCGTCTCGTCGAAAAGGGCACCACGTAGCCGGAATCTTTTACGGGCTCCCACCTCTTGACCGAGGCAACTCGGGCGCGAAGTTGGCTAGCCGACGCGTCCAAGGCTTGCTATAGAATAGTGTAGTAAACTTGTCTCTTTGGGGTTTAAGAGGTTGCCATGGTTGGAGGAATTTTAGCACAAGAATTTTCCATGGATCCTTGAGGGAAAAATGGAGCATCCAAAGCAAAATGTGAGCTCGGCCAAAGCAAAGTGCTCACTGGAAAAGTCAAGAAGCAAGCTCACATTTTTCTCACTTCAAATCAAGTATGAAATGTGCATGAATTAATACCAAGGAGAAAAAGGAAAATTTCCTTCACTGCATACAAAAGGGGGGGGCCACCAAAAACAAATGAAGAAAATTATCCCACCAAATAAACCTCACTCCATGCCCAAACAAATGGCCGGCCCAGCAAAACTCAAAGTGGGGAAATACCATGGAATAAATTAAGGGGAGAAAGGGAATCAATGAATGGAAAAATAGTCACACCAATTTCCAACTCAATCCATTCACAAACCATCACAAGAAAAGCAAGTGATAGACAAGAAAAGCATCTCATGATTATGAAGCCACACTTATGCAAAAAAAACCCTCACAAAATGTTAATTGCAAACTTGCAATTAACACCCTCCAACGAAAAGTCCGACCGGGAAGGAAAAAGAGAAAACCGGCCGGAACGGAATGCAAACTGGCAACTTCAGAAAACTGATCCCGTAATAAAATACGGGAAAACCCCACTACTGCAAATACATGCCCGCATTTGTATTCGCACTGAACACAAATGCAAAGAGACAAAACTACACTATCTAATCTAGTATCCGGCTTAAGCCAAAGCCGGCTAGTAAAAACCGTCCGATCACGATCCGTGCAATACCGCACGTATCTGATCGAATCCTGCCATATCTCCATACGGCCTCTACAGCGTTTCGCCCGAAACTTGAGTAACTGTCTGTGTGGTGGACTCTAAAGACTCGTCAATACTATGGCTGTAGATTTAACCACTAGCACGTCAGAGGTATAAGCCAATACGTGACGGGCCACCAGGTATTGACCAAAAGGGACGTCGATGAGCGAACTCATCCTGACACCCTACTGAGCCTGTCAGTGACAATATCCGTACAGTCCGGTCCGTTCGTCTATGAGCATCGCATGGCGGGCCTAGGGGGTTGGTAAAAGTCAGACCCCCAAAAGCGGTACAAGTCGTGTCGGAGTGTAGCCCAGAACACCCTGAGATACTACTGGAATACCTACCAGCAAATCTCCTGCCTTGGCCAAGGACTTTTCATGTTCTGGCTCTCCTAGACACAGCACGACCTCACCCCCAATACCGGGAGAGACGAACCCCTGCAGATCCGCTCACTGCCTCCATGTGGCTCGGGACTGTACCCAACTAAAACCTGTTTGCACGACTCCTTTGAGCCGTGGTAGGGTAGTAATCAAAGTACAGTGGGAACTCACATGAGACAAATGACGATCCCAGGTCGATGAACTAACCTGTACACATGTCACCTGGGAACTGCTATCTGACGTCTGGTATATCCCAACTAGCAGGTTCCCGGCGAGTCCTGTCCGGTGTACTCATAACCCAATGAGCACCTGTATACATCTTAGGTGAACCAACTGACACCAGTGGCTTGTGAGACCGGCCACCGCCCCTCGTCGGGGTCTCGACTGTATACACTAGTCTACTGTGGAGAATCGATGCCCTGTCTCGAAACTCCCTCGACTAGGGACCATTTAAGGATGTGCTTATAGACCCCAGCTCCCACTTATATGATCGCCCTCATACTGCTGGAAGTCAAGCAAGAATCCTAGGGGCTTTATCAACGTGTAATAGCGACTCGTAAGGTCACCTAAAGCAGTACACGATGATAAAGATAAACCAGATAGCATACTATCATCTCGAGTAAGACTGTCCTACTGGGACAGGTCCTCCCCTCAATCATTGCAATCACGTGCCTGTGATCCAATAATTGACTCTGAGGGCACTATCTCCAACAGTTAGAAGTAGAGAACAAAAAACGGGTTTAAGTATTTTATCCTTTGATGAGATCAGGGAGAAGAATACTTGAGCACGGAATTCCTAGACTATTCTAAAGGAGAATGAGATTCTCTCTCAGCATTACTCCTCCGTATACACCATAGCACGATGGTATATCGGGGCGGAGCAATAGCACCCTATGTGATACGGTGTGCTCTATGATGAGTACTACTGAGTTTCTTATTTCCTTTTCGGAGTTATGCACTTGAGAAATTGCATACCTATTGAATAGGGCTCCAATCAAATCAATTGCCTACCACTTCATATGTGATATGGAATGGGAAGAGCCCATATCTTAAGTATGTTAAGATTTGGGGTTGTTCAGCCTATGTCTAAAAGCATAACCGGACAAGCTCGAGGCAAAGTCAGTCCTGTAGAAGTTTGTTGGATATCCGAAGCATTCACAAGGGAATATCTTCTACCAAACTGGGGAACAAAAATTGTTTTTGTTTCTCAGCATGGAACCTTTGTGAAAGGGAATTTCTTGTGAAGAAATTATTGGTCATGAGGTAGAACTGGAAAGAGTTCGAGTTATACAAACTGCAGCTGATGATTTGGTAGAACCAAAGAATTTAATAGTTTCCAATGAACCTCAGCCTCTCCGCCGATCTAGTAGGGTTCCTCACCCACCTGAGAGATACTTCGGTCTTCTCTATGACAGTGGGAGCGAGGATAGATAATGACCCAACTAGTTTCGAGCTGGCCATCAGAGTGGGACACTATAAGAATGGCTGGATGCTTAGCGATCTGAGATAGTATCCTTATACACCAACAAAGTATGGACTTTGGTTGCTTAAGTTGAAGGGTTAAATCCCCATCAGGAGCAAGTACATCTAGAGAAGATTACTTGGTGTACATGGAAATGTTGAGACTTTCAAAGCTATACTTAAGTCCATCCAGATCCTACTTGCCACGGCTACATACCATGACTACGATATCTGGTGGTTGGGTGTCATGACTGCTTTTCTAAATGATGTTTTAGAAGATTGCGTCTATAAGTACACAGCCAGAGGGCTTCGTAGACAGTGGAAGCAGCGGAAACGTGTGCAAGTTGTTTTATGTGACAAAGCAGGTATCACGGAGTTGGAACGTCTGTTTTGATGTGGTAGTCAAAGAGTTTGACTTCATCAAAATGGTAGATGAACCTTGTATAAACAAAAAGGTAGTAGAGAGTATGGTGGTGATCCACGTAGAGTACGTGGATGACATACTCTAGATAGGAAAGGAGTTTCCTATGCTACGCTCGGTCAATCTCAGCTTATCGCACGGATTCTCCATATAGGATCATAGTGATACCACCTAAATCCTAGGTTTTATATCTATGAGATAGATCTAATTGGATGTTAGATACTCACTAGTTGTAGTGAGATGGTATCAATTGATCCTGGGGAGAATCACTGGAATGGTTCTAGGGTGATAAGGACGACTGAATGTCAGTCACAGGAATTGTCTTTTCCCTCAGTGGAGGGATGGTATATTGGAAGTGTTCTGATTAGTATGAAAACTTGTATTTACCGCAATCAGAAACGGCGTCGCTTTGCAGCTAGCCGGTGAGTACGGGTCGATCCACAGAGATGGGTAAATTCCTTTTATGTGTTTTAACGAGTTGATTCAAAGTGTCGTTTTGGTTGATTTCTAAAATCTATAAAAACTGGATCTAAATTAATCTAATTTAAAGTCTTGCTAGGGTTAGGCTTAGAGGAAGTTTTGGAGATTAACGTTTTCCTCACCGCTTTCAATGCCTTCTTTTTTTAGATCTGTTAGATGTTACGGTTATTATCAATAAAGTGGATCCGAATCTTTTGGGAAGATGTTTCTTCCTCTAGATTCGTATCCTTCATTTGCTGATAATTACCCTAACCCCCACGGAAAACGCGCGCAACCGGCCCTTTATACTACGGTTCACCGTTACCTCGAGGGGTAGGGTGCCGTAGGGAGCGATTGTGCGCGTATGCATGGAGTTCTAATTCATTAGGTGAATGTGGCATTGAAAGGGGTGAGAGATCTCATCTTTCAACCCTTTCCTTAAGGCTAACCCTAACAAGAGAGGAGACTACTCGCTCATTAGGGGATGATAATGCATACTATTTAAAAGAAGAAAAAACATAATTTACCTTACTCGGTTGACGGCTCCCTCCAAACGATATAGAACAGATTTGAATATAACTCCCAGAAGTTCTGAAATTTATTGATTGAAAAGAGGCATACCTTTTTACAGATCTGGAAATACAATTTATAGGAAAACAGAAAACCTAGGGTTACAGACTCTCGCACATGCGCAATTACAGATTTGACCTCTAAAAGTCCCAACACCCGAACCGTCGCACCGACACAAGAAGTCGGTGCCGACACGTGCAACAAACGGCCGCGGAACCGCGGCAATAAGGCGCTTAGGCCGCGGTTCCGCGGCCCTTTGGTGGCCTTAGCTCACCAAACTTCTGGGACTCCTTATTAACTTCTTGGGCTTCCTATTTCCATATGTATTTTCTCTTTTGGGCTTCTTATTCTCCTCCAGATATTTCAGTGAATACTTGTAGCGATCTTTTAACCGTTCACTTGACTTTTTGGACCTTGCACTGTTCTTCGACTAGGCTTGACTAGGATCCGTCTACTTGTTGGTCAAAATTCCTTTTTCTGTATCAACTTTCGTCTTTTTCACTGTATTCGCGTCCAAGCCCTGTATCCTGTAACATGCAACAAACGTGTGTCAAGAGTACCTGTTTATTCATAAAAAGAATAAGAATAGGGGAATGAATAATGCAATATTATGGTCTGAACAAATACCCCCAAACTTACATTTTGCTCGTTCTCGAGCAAACTTATTTTTTATTCACTAAAATCCTAACCACACTTTCGCAGGGAAACGCGATTGCACTGAGCACGTGCAACAAGCCGTTAAACCTCTAGGTGTCCCTAGTAGGAGGAGTGTTGTCTCCTGAGGGTTTTCAGCGGATTACACCCACAAAATCCTATCAACTTAGCCCATTGACTTTTGTTCTCCAATTAGGTTTTCTAATAAGGAATTCTATTGTCTTTTGACTCGCAAATTATCCACCCACATTCTTCACACTTTCTCATCATTTAACTTAAGATTATATATATGTTATGTAGACCTACTTAGATTTCGGCATCTCTTAGGTTTTCCTTCTAGGGTTCCATCTCGACTTGGGAATTTCTATCAACTCTATTAAAGATATAAGTTCTATTTTTCATTCCTCTCTCTTATCTAAATTCCAATCACATATCCCTACGTGTGTGTATAGATGACCCCTACACTTGGAAATTCAAATCAAGCAATCATACTCTTGTCCGTTGTCCAAAGCACTTCTTAGTTAGTGAATTTTTAAATGAAATTTGCTTACACATCCTTCATGCGACCGTTAATACTTCTTGAGGTACCAACGACCGATTACAAAATGTGTTTGCACATTTAAGCGTAATTCCTAGTCTTGCAACACCCAAGGCTTTAGCAGTGACTCCCAAACCAGTTGGTCTAAGGCACTAGGTGATGAAGCACCCTTGCTAAATATTTTTCTATTTTTGCAGCCTTAAGTAATCACAAAAACCAGTGTCCATTTTTTTATTCTTTATTCACTTTTTTGTTTTTTTTATTTTCATTGGACTAAGGACTTTAGACAAGAGCATTTCAAGGTCTCTTCTACTATTCCAAGTTTTAAGATGCGTGATTGTGCAAGTTGTAGGGTATACATTTTCAGAATCTAAACTTAAGTTAGGAACTATTTTTCAAACTTATACTCTAATAAGAACATCAATACTCTACCCTTGTTTCGACTTAGTCCAAGAAGTGAACCCAAAATTTGCCTATTTCTAAATAAACTACAAGGCATATACTTTCTACCGTTAAACTTTAAGGAATGTTATTTTTAGGGTTTTTAATTCACTAAGTCTAAGATCTAGTTGTTCCCAGCTAGTTAACCTATATGTCAAACTCTAGTCAAATAAGGCCAAAATTGAATAAAATAAATTTTCTAATTTTTCAAAAATTTTCAATTTTTATGGGTTTTCAAATAAGTATGCAAATGCAAAAATATGTACAAATGAATGCGAAGGAAGAAGACGTACCGAGCATACCCCCAAACTTGAACTTGACAGTGTCCTCACTGTCATACTAAACCAAGAGGGTCAAAATACCGGCACTTCCCTGTTTATTTATTTATAATTTTTTTTAATTGTTAAGAAAAACAAATATATACAGAAAGGCCCTCCCCCAAACTTCATTTAAATTATGTTAGACATTACTGCCAAACCTTGCATAGACCAAACGTCAACACCAACCAGTTGAAAAATTTATCAGTAAAGAGTATTGATTGATGGAAGAAGCGATTCACAAAGAATTGGGGAAGATAGAAGTGGTGGTAAGGGAGGTGTGGAGGTAAATATACAGGCGATGGTGATGTATCAAAACGAGAATGTAAATGATCAGCAATCAGTGGAATGTTAGCATTCTCGTAGCTTATTAAAAGAAATGGGGGTATTTCAACTTCTAAAGGAGGAGGTTGACTCACCACAATACCCCCAAGATGTTCCTGTGGGTCCTTTATTGACTCGGCATCATTCATCAATTGTATATGATACTGAATTATAAGGGAACTTATCTCCTCGATGTCCGCCATAGTCCAACCAAAAACTTGCCGCCTATCTTGTAAGACCATTAAGAGGGCGTTTTCTTGCTCGAGGGCTAGAGAGGCCGATATGATAATGGGAAAGGTCTCATTCTCACCTATGTAAGCATATCTAAGGTGAGACGGCAAGGGCGTGAGTTCGAGTTTCGGAGGCGAAAGAATCATTTCGGAATCTACCTCGAACTCAAAGGACTCCAACACAGGTTCGAAATCACTGCAAACAACCGATTCGGATGGCTCGACTAACTCATCCAAAAATTCAAAAACCTCATATTCGGGCTGTGAGTCGTCATCATCCGAAAAAGTAAAACATTCATAATCAATATCGGTTGTGTCAACGGTGGTAGGCTCAAGGAGGGACGCACTAGTGGCGTCGAAACTGTTTTCATCAAATAGAAATCTCTCAAGTTCGCAGTCCTCCTGCGTGATTTCTTTAATAGAGCAAACTTCTCGTGTACTAGTTTTAGGTACGGGGGTCAGACTTCCCATCTTATAAATATTGAACTCACTAGACATTTTCCCAAAGGATAGAGTCATGGAGCCATTGCGACAGTTTATTACAGCATTGGAAGTGGCCAAAAATGGTCGACCGAGAATCACCGGAATTTGGTTTCTTGGGTTAGCAACAGGTTGTGTGTCCATAACGATAAAATGAACGGGGAATATGAACTCCCCGACTTTGATCAACACATCCTCTAGTTGACCCCTTGGATGGGTGATTGATCGATCAGCCATTTGGAGAGTACAACGAGTGGGTTTCAACTCTCCAACCCCTAATTGTTCGTACACGGAGTAGGGAATTAGGTTAACACTAGACCCAAGATCTAGAAGTGCTCGATTAATTTTCTTATCCCCAATTGTGATTGAAATCGTAGGACAGCCGGGGTCCTTTCGTTTTTGGGGTAAGGTTTGATGGTGGTTAATAGCATTCCTCACTGCACTAGCCACTAGCACTTTCTTGGGTACTTGAGATGCTTTTCTCTTTGAGGTGCATAAGCCCTTTTTGATTTTCGCATATGAAGGGACTTGTTGGATAGCATCCAAGAGAGGTATATTTATGCTAACCTGTTTAAATATCTCCACAATCTTCTCCACTTGTGCAGTTGGTTTATTGGGACTCAACCTGTTTGGAAATGGAGCATTTTGAAAATTCGTTGAGTCAAAAGTCTGTGGAGTAGAATGTGGAGTAGGAACGGATCCCGGTGTAGATGTGTTCATGTTGTGAGCAATGGGTCCGTTCGAGCAAGAAGAAGTAGAGCCGTGTGAAGGGTGGAGAATAAGCTCTAAAGAAAAAGGTGAAGAAGAAAGTGAAGAAAATGAAGAAGGGGAAGAAGACGATGGAGAAAAAGAAGAAGAAGACGAAGAACCACCGGCGGGGATGTCATCACTAGTTCCCACATTATTTTGCAACTCTCTTCCGGATCTCAACGCGGTCACCGCATTTATATTGTGATTGGGATATGCGTTTTGTGTGTGACCGGGATTTGGCAATGGTTGAGATGGAAGCTTTCCCTTTTCTCTCTCGCTCAATGCAGCAGTTAATTGTGTAATTTGTGCCTCAATAGATTTGATACTTTGATCGTGTGAGGCATTGTTATGCATCAAAGACTGAACATAACTTTCAAATCTTGCTGCGGATTCTGTAGATTGCTTGAGAAAAGCATCTAGACTTTTTTCGAGCAAGATAACCTTATCATCATTTGGTTGAACCAAATTGTTCGTTTGATTTGTATAAGGTTGTTGTTGGAAAGGTTGCTGGTTTTGAGTTTGTAAAGGTGCTTGTTGTTGTTGTGGAGGAGGAGGCCTTTGAAAATTATTATTTCCTTGGACTTGTTGATTTTGGTTCCAAGCGAAATTCGGGTGACTCCTCCACCCCGGATTGTATGTCGAAGTGTACGGATCATTTCTTTGTCGTTGCTGAAATGCAGCATTGACTTGATCCTGTCCTTGAATAGGTGCATTATAAGGACACTCTTCGGTTAGATGCTATGGATTCGCACAACAAGCACAAACAGTTCGTGTGGGTAGAGTAGGGGTAGGAGAAGACGATGAGATTTTGGTCTCAATGGCTTCTAGCTTTTTCATAAGTGAGGCCATCTCGGCCTTCATAGCAATCGACATATCTACTTGATGTATGCCTGCCCTAGATTGACCAACAGAAGAAGATGCTGTGGTCTTGGTACTCTTCCACTGAATTGTTTGCTCAATAAGATCCTCAAGAAACTGCCATGCTTCGTCACTAGACTTGGAGAGAAAATGACCTTGACATATTGTTTCTAACAACTGCTTCGTTGCTGCGTTCAATCCCTCGTATAATGTTTGGCAAAGTTGCCAACTTTCGATCCCATGATGAGGGCATTGAACAAGTAGGTCTTTAAATCTCTCGAAACACTTCCAAAATGGTTCGGAAGGAAGCTGTGAAAATTGTATAATCTCATTACGGATTCTAGCAGTTTTGTGATGAGGATAGAACTTTTTCCGAAAAGCTCTCACAAACTCATCCCAATTTCTAATGGAATGTGATGCGGTGCTATATAGCCACTTCTCGGCTAGGTCACATAAGGTGAAAGGAATGACCCTTAGCCTTATCGCGTCATCACTTAATTGGGTTGTTTTCATCATAGCGCACACATTTTGGAATTTATAAATAAAAATATATGCATCTTCAGATTCCAAACCATGAAATTTTGGCAGCATATTGATGAAATGTGGTTTTATTTCAAAATTATCCCCATTTGCCGGTGGGGGTGAAAGACATGTAGGTAAGGAAGTGCGGACGGGGTAAAAGAGATCCTGGAGCGCAACTCGTGCGGGCGCTACAACAGGCGGAAGATTCGGGTTATTCGCACCTGGCGGAGGTGGAATCATTCCCGTCGGTAAGGTATCGTTGGGGTTGTATCCCGACATACCTTCGAAAGAAGAATTTGACGGTGGAGGTAAGGAAATGGACGGAATGTCGACGAAGGGTTCGTCGGTCGGTACCAACGAAACACGGACTAATCGGGCGTTAGTATCCCTAGTCCAAAGTGACATACACTAAAGGAGTAGTGTAGTCAGAAAAAATAGAAAAACAGAATGTGGGGGTAAGATAACGTCAATGGAGAAGAAGTGAGCTGAAGTGAGTTGCAAGTTTTTTAGCGGCAAGTTGCAAGTTTTTGAAAAGATTTATATTTTTTTTATTTTTGTGTGAGTTTTGCAAAGAGGTTTTTGAAAAGGGACTCGTGACACAAATGTATCAACCACACATGCACAATCAGGCCTAGATCTAGGGTCACCTAGGTCTGCTAGACAGCTCCTAACTAGGGCTAGAAATAGGACCTCAAACCGCCTCTTCACGGATAAGTACGGCCAGGTAAGTGGGAAGGAACCACCACTACAGTGGGCCTAATTAATAACCACTAGCCTAGACACCGCAATGTCGGTTAAGATAAACGGCAGATGCCTATACTAGTCCTTTTCCTATTGAGCTCGATGTCCTTAGGTCTGAGTCTAGTTTTTTTTTTTTTAATTGTGGTCGATGCAAAATGCTTTAGGTGTTTTCCGGGGTCCTGGGAAGGGTGATGAAATCCCCACCCAATCTGAGTTTGGTCAATTAGCCCCTTAAGGTCCGGTTAAATTATGCAAAACAATAAAATTTCACTAGCAATCAATTTTTAGCGCGGCGCAAAGAAACCTGCAGCAAATCTGTTATTTAAAAGGAGGAAGAAGAATTTTTTTAGCGCAAAGAATTCCTGCAGAAAATTTTCACAGTGGATATATAGTACGTTGCAGAGGGGGAGAATGAGGATCAAACCCACAAAATTTGTGGTGCTGACGTGGCCAAATGAGCGCGGAACCGTGGTCTGGAGGCTACCAATGCGGCGGAAACGCGGTCGTGGGGTGGGTTCAGCCTCTGGAAAAAATTTTGTAGCTCCTGTTCACCAATTCTCCTTTGTCCTGATATGTACTTTTCTGATTTGCCCTTTGTAAATTTCCAGATCTGCAATTCGTCGCTGTTCCTGCAAGATTCAGAAAAATATACCCTTCAAACAGATCAAAATTGATAATTTTTGTATTTTTCTTTATATTTTTCAGATTTTTATAATTTTTTTAAAATTTATATCAACCCGAAAATTCACAAAAAGAAATATTACGCCATCCCCGGCAACGGCGCCATTTGATTAGTATGAAAACTTGTATTTACCGCAATCAGAAACGGCGTCGCTTTGCAGCTAGCTGGTGAGTACGGGTCGATCCATAGAGATGGGTAAATTCCTTTTATGTGTTTTAACGAGTTGATTCAAAGTATCGTTTTGGTTGATTTCTAAAATCTATAAAAACTGGATCTTAATTAATCTAATTTAAAGTCTTGCTAGGGTTAGGCTTAGAGGAAGTTTTGGAGATTAACGTTTTCCTCACCGCTTTCAATGCCTTCTTTTTTTAAATCTGTTAGATGTTACGGTTATTATCAATAAAGTGGATCCGAATCTTTTGGGAAGATGTTTCTTCCTCTAGATTCGTATCCTTCCTTTGCTGATAATTACACTAACCCCCACGGAAAACGCGCGCAACCGGCCCTTTATACAACGGTTCACCGTTACCTCGAGGGGTAGGGTGCCGTAGGGAGCGATTGTGCGCGTATGCATGGAGTTCTAATTCATTAGGTGAATGTGGCATTGAAAGGGGTGAGAGATCTCATCTCTCAACCCTTTCCCTAAGGCTAACCCTAACAAGGGAGGAGACTACTCTCTCATTAGGGGATGATATTGCATGCTAATCAAAAGAAGAAAAAACTTAATTTACCTTACTAGGTTGACGGCTCCATCCAAACGATATAGAACAGATCTGAATATAACTCCCAGAAATTCTGAAATTTATTGATTGAAAAGAGGCATACCTTTTTACAGATCTGGAAATACAATTTATAGGAAAACAGAAAACCTAGGGTTACAGACTCTCGCACATGCGCAATTACAGATTTGACCTCTAAAAATCCCAACACCCTAACCGTCGCACCGACACAAGAAGTCGGTGCCGACACGTGCAACAAACGGCCGCGGAACCGCGGCCTTTTGGTGGCCTTAGCTCACCAAACTTCTGGGACTCCTGATTAACTTCTTGGGCTTCCTATTTCCATATGTATTTTCTCTTTTGGGCTTCTTATTCTCCTCCAGATATTTCAGTGAATACTTGTAGCGATCTTTTAACCGTTCACTTGACTTTTTTGACCTTGCACTGTTCTTCGACTAGGCTTGACTAGGATCCGTCTACTTGTTGGTCAAAATTCCTTTTTCTGTATCAACTTTCGTCTTTTTCACTGTATTCGCGTCCAAGCCCTATATCCTGTAACATGCAACAAACGTGTGTCAAGAGTACCTGTTTATTCATAAAAAGAATAAGAATAGGGGAATGAATAATGCAATATTATGGTCTGAACATGTTCCAAGCTAGATACCGTGACATACTAGACGATGAAAGGCAAGATACATCGTTACCAAGGATGCTACCAAAGAGGTAGTCTGGATATATATAAGTTCTTAAGATGAACTCCGTTCCTACCATTGTGTGACAATAGAGTTGTGGCTTATGCAATGGAACCCCCGTCCCATCAGAAATCCAGATATAATTCTTAGGCAGTATCACCTGATCATGGAGATGGTTGATCTCTAGGGAGATCGAGGTTAGGACAGTAGACACAGAGGACAACAGCACGGATCCACTCACAAAGGCCTTTTTTCCAGTAGAGACTATTATGGGACGGTTGAGTGTGAGATGAGATACTTCAACCATAGCTAATTGTTGGGTATGTGATACCACAACAGATGGCCCTAGTGCAAGTGGGAGATTGTTAGTTATATGTATGCCCTAGAGGCCATTACTGTACATACGATGTATATTGTAATGGATGCTTGGACATATATAGGGAGGAGTTTCTTGCTCGACATGATAGTATGCTATCTGGTTGTACTTTATCTTAACATGTACTCTGATTGTCTCTATGTTACATATTGATAAAGCCCTTAGGATATGTACTCGACTACTGGGACTATGATAAGATCATACTAGTGGGGCCACGGTAGTCGACGAGTACATCCTATAACTGTTCCTAGTCGAGGGTGTATCGAGACAGGGCATCGATACACTAGAGTAGACTAGCATATACGCATCTTGACGTATATGATGGGCGATGGATGATCCCATATCCATCGGTGTTTGACATCAAGGATGGTGTACGGGTGGTCAGTGGAGATTGGGTACACTGGACGGACTCGTCGAGAACTTCCAGATGGTATTATACCTCACGTCAGATGGCAGTTCTCTGGTGACACTGGTACAGGTTAGTCTGTAGACCCAAGATCGTCATAGAGTCTTGTGTGATTCCCACTATGCTTTGATTTCCATCATACCACGTCCAAGAAGGCGTGCAAAAAGGCGGCTTTTAGGTACAGTCCCGAATCACAAGGAGGCAATGAGCGATAGGAGGGGATTCGTCTCTCCCGGTATAGGGAGTTGATGTTGCGCTGTGTTCGTTTGGCTATAACTGGAAATCCCTGGCCAGGGTTGCTGATATTTACTGATAAGTGTTATCAGTAGTTTCTCGAACTGTTATAGACCTGATATCGACACGACTTATCAAGCTACTGGGGTCTGACGTTTACCACCCGTAGGCGAGATATGCGACATATCAGACGACGAGACCGGACTGCACGGGAGTGTTACTGATTGGATTCGTTGGAGAATGTACAGGCTTGCTTGTTGATCTTCTGATCACTCAATACCTGGGTGGCTGTTACGTTTAGCTGACCGTTTGCAGCTTGTGGGTGTTTGATATGATCATCACCTACTGCCGGCGTATTGACGATTCTTTAGAGACCTACACAGAGGTTTCTTGGCTCAGGCAAAATGGAGTAGGGGCACATATGTGATATGTGGAGGACCGAGTATAATGCGATAAGAGATACCGTATTCTATTCTCGCGATATTTGATATCAGCCGGGTCGTCGAATCAAGTGTTGATTCGATGAATCGGTAAATGATATATTAGTCGGTTATATGCGATATAGCCGGATTGTCGGATCAAGTGTTGATTCGATGATTTAATGTATAAATATATATATGATATATTAAATTACATTAACTGATATAAGCTCACTAAAAGATCATTTTTCTCACTCGGGTAATACATTGATATATATGCGATATATGTTAATTGTATTATTTTATTTTGTTACAATAAATATTGTATATCTGATATATAATATTGTAACATGATATGGTTATTAATGCAACATGTTTAGTGGAGATTAAGCATGGTTAGGGTTTCATTTGGGTTAAGCTTTTCTAGAAGTTTCTAGAAGCTTTGCCTTTTGTTTCGGTAAAGATATTTTGTGATATTTGCTTATCCCAACCCAACCCTTTAACCCTAGTTATGTTGCTACAATGGTCTGCCTTCTCATTATCTACCATGGTTGCATTTCTAACCTCACACTTGAAATTCATTTTTCATCCTAAAAGGATTATTATTCATTCTTCTTCTTCTTCCTCCTTGCAAAGCTTTCTTGCTTTGATTTTTGTGATGAAAGTGAGTGAGATTAAGAAAACAAATGAGAGCTAAAATCCTACTTCATCATCCTCATCTATCCTTTCCATTTTAGATGAGGGTGTTCACCTCATTAGTGAGCGAGAGCTTGGGTTAAGGAAACTTCGAGGTAGATCATCTTTGTTATCGAAGATCGGAAGCAAGCTTGCATCTTTCTCTTCGTGGAGCCTCTCTAGAGTCCGGATGCACGATGATCGCAGCGAAGAGACCTCAACACGGAGCTTTAGAAGTGATGGACAGGATATACAAAGTTTGTAATCCCTCTCACTTAGTGTTAAAATGTTTAACATGCTTTGTTTCACCTAAACTCTAGTATAAAGATCTTGGTTAGGGTTGTTCGACACGGCTAAATTTTTTATCGGGCATGGTTGATGCCTCGTAGACCCTTGTGCGTGTGCTTAGTAACCCTACACGCCATGCCCGTACGATAAAGAATCTCGCAGTCATAGTCTTTTAATAGCTCCATCCATCGGCGATGTCTTAAATTTAGATCTCGCTGCTGAAAGATATATACCTTAAGCTTCTTATGGTCTGTAAATATCTCGCACGACTCTTCGTATAAGTACTGTCTCCAAATCTTAAGTGTAAAAACCACCGCAGCCATATCTAAGTCATGCATGGAATAGTTCTGCTCGTTCTTCTTTAACTGCCGAGAAGGATGGCAATAACCAAAAAAACTGCCTGATCCAGAAAGAAAAATAACATTGGCGCCATAGTCAAATGAGTCTTCAACTGCAGAAAGCTCATCTCGCATGCCTCGGTCCAAAGAAAAGAAACTCCTTTCCGGATCAACCCGGTCAACGTTTTAGCTATATAAGAAAAATCCTATACGAAATATCAATAGTATATGTCCAAACCCAAAATGTTGCGAACCTCCATCACTGATACAAGTCTGGGTCAGTGCTGAACGGCCTCGATGTTTTTCGGTTCCATACGTACCATCTCTCGTTACTGCGTGACCCAAGAAGTAAACACTTGTTAGTTATGTATATGCCCCAGAGGCCATTGTTGTACATATGATGTATATTATAGTAGATGCTTGGATATATATAGAGAGGACTTTCTTGCTCGATATGATAGTATGCTATCTGGTTTTACTTTGTCTAAACATGTTGACTTGTATTGGTTTATTGTCTTGCTCTCACATGTTGATAAAGCCCTTAGGATATGTACTTGACTACTAGGACTATGATACAGATCATACTAGTGGGACCAGGGTAGTCCAAGAGTACATCCTATAACTGCTCCTAGTCAAGGGTGTATAGAGACAGGGCATCGATACTCCAGAGTAGACTAGCGTATACGCATCTTGACCCATATGATGGGCGATGGATGATCCCATATCCATTGGTGTTTGACATCAAAGATGGTGTACGGGTGCTTAGTGGAGACTGGGTACACTGAACGGACTCGCCGAGAACTCTTAGATGGTATTATACCTATCGTCAGCTAGCAGTTCTCTGGTGACACTAGTACAGGTTAGTCTGTAGATCCGAGATCGTCATAGAGTCTTGTGTGATTCCCACTGTGCTTTAATTTCCACCTTACCACATTCATGAGAATATGCAAAATGGTGGCTTTTGGGTGTAGTCCCGAATCACATTGAGCCAATGAGCAATAGGAGGGGTTTCGTCTCTCCCGGTATTAGGGGTTGATGTTGCGCTGTGTTCTATAGGCTATAACTGGAAGTCACTGGCCAGGGATGATATGGAGATCTACTGGTAAGTTTTAACTGTAGTTCTCGACACGTTATGTGTTAGTTATATGTATGCCCTAGAGGCCATTACTGTACATTGGATGTATATTGTAGTGGATGCTGGGACATATATAGGTAGGACTTTTTTGCTCGACATGATAGTGCGCTATCTGGTTGCTCTTTATCTTAACATGTATACTCTCTGTCTCTCTGATTACATGTTGATAAAGCCCTTAGGATGTGTGCTCGACTTCCAGGACTATGATGTAGATCATACTAGTAGGGCTTGGATAGTCCATGAGTACATCCTTCAATGTTCCTAGTCGTGGGAATATCGAGACGGGGCATCGATATGCCAGAGTATACTAGCGTATATCTTCTCGACCCATGTGATGGGCGATGGATGATCCATATCCATTGGTGTTTGACATCAGAGATGGTATGCGGGTGCTCAGTGGAGACTGGGTATACTGAACGGACTCACCGAGAACTCCCAGATGGTATTATACCTCACGTCAGATGGCAGTTCTCTGGTGACACTGGTACAGCTTAGTCTGTTGACACGAGATCGTTATAGAGTCTTGTGTGTCTCCCACTGTGCTTTGATTTCCACCCTACCACGGCTCTACTGAGTCGTGCAAACAGGTGGTTTTTTGGTACAGTCCCGATTCACATGGAGGCAATGAGCGATAGGAGGGGATTCGTCTCTCCCGGTATTGGGGGTTGATGTTGCGCTATGCTCGACTGGCCATAACAGGAAATCTCTGGCCAGGGTTGCAGTGATATACTGGTAAGAGTTATCAGTAGTTTCACGATTGTTATCGACCTCACGTCGGCATGACTTATCGAGCTACTAGAGTCTGACGTTTACCACCCCTAGGCGAGATATGCGACATATCAGACGAACAGACCGGACTGTACGGTAAGTGTTACTGGTTGGATTCACAGGAGTGTGAGCGGGCTTGCTCGTCGATCTTCTGATCGCTCAATACCCGGGTGGCCGTTACTTTTAGCAGACCGCTTGCGGCTTGTGGGTGTTTGATATGATCATCACCTGCTGCCGGCGTATTGACGAGTCTTTAGAATCCTACACAGAGGTTTCTTGGCTCAAGCGAAACTCGCAGATGGTATTATACCTCACGTCAGATGGCAGTTCTCAGGTGGCACTTGTGCAGGTTAGTCTGTAGACCCGAGATCGTCATAGAGTCTTGTGTGATTCCCACTGTGCTTTGATCTCCACCTTACCATGTCCATGAGGGCGTGCAAAACGGTGGTCTTTGGGTACAGTCCCGAGTCACATGGAGGCAATGAGCGATAGGAGGGGTTTCGTCTTTCCCGGTATTGGGGGTTGATGTTGCACTGTGCTCGATTGGCCGTAACTGGGAAGTCCCTGGCCAGGGCTGATCAGAGATTTGCTGGTAAGTGTTACTAGTAGTTTCTCGACCCGTTATGAGCCTCATGTCAGCACGACTTATCGGTTATTGGGGTCTGACGTTTACCACCCCTAGACTTGATATGCGACATATCAGACGAACAGACCGGACTGTACGGTAAGTGTTACTGGTTGATTCACAGGAGTGTGAGCGGGCTAGCTCGTCGATCTTCTGATCGCTCAATACCTGGATGGCCATTACGTTTGGCAGACCGCTTGCGGCTTGTGGGTGCTTGATATGATCATCATCTGCTACCGGCGTATTGACGAGTCTTTAGAGTCCTACACAGAGGTTTCCTGGCTCAAGCGAAACGAAATAGGAGCGCATATGAGATATGTGCGGGACCGAGAATAATGCGTGTATGTGATACCGTATTTCATTCTCGCGATGAATGTTTGGATTGGTTGTATGCGATATAACCTAGTTGTTGAATCATTGATTCGATAAATCGATACATTGTATACTAGTCGGTTATGTGCGACATGACCGGATCATTGAATCAAGTGTTGATTTAATGATTTAATGTATAATTATATATTTGATATATTACTTTGCATTAACTAGTATTGGTTCACTTTAAATGGATTTTCTCACTTGATGTGCAAGTTGTATATGTGATATACTTTTATGCACATCTTTATATCATGTTTGATGATGCTTGCTCATTTGGTTAAGTGTAAAGAATTAAACCTAGGTTAAGAAAGTGATTAGGGTTTTTAATTATCCATTCTTTTATTTTTCATTTTGGAAAAAGGATGGCATAAGAATACAAAATGGTTGCTTTCATTCTTGAACTTTGATGAAGCTTCATGAAGCTTTGACTTTGTGACCATTTTGTCTTCACACATAACCCTAACCATTCATCTAACCTTAGTCAATTCTCTACACCTAACTATGGTTCATATTATGATAAGTATTCATTTCTTTTACATTTTTAAAAGAACTTATCATAATTCTAGCTTCATCTTCTTCATCATCTTCAAAAGAAAAAGCTTGATGCCATTAATGGCAACTTGAGCTATAGTGTGAGAAATCCAATTCCAAAGCGAACCTACCTCCTATTTCTTCACCCTCTACCTCTTGCCAAGTTGTTTTGGGTGTTTTCTTCACAAGTTTCATAAATTTGTGAAGTCGGAGCTTGAACTTCCGATGCCTCGACGTAGATCATCTTCGGCATGAAGCCGACGACCTAGTCCGCCCATTTTCCCAATGAAGCCGACGATTGAGTTCGGGATTCAAGATGGACAGCGAGAGGATGCCTACGTGGAGCTAAGGAAGTGGATATCCGGATCTACAAAGGTTGTAGCTTCTGATCTTTAGTTAAATTGTTAACTAGATTAGTATTTCGCCTAGATTTCTAGTCATTGATCCGTATTAGGGTTTCTCGGCACTCATATATTTTAAAATTGGCATGGTTGATGCCTTGTGAGACCTCTATAGTGTGCCTAGGAACCTTTCAATTACAACCCAAAATACTCAACTCTTGAGTAAATATTAAAAAAATTCCCAGAAAATTCAGCACTTTCAAATAGACATTACTGTGCAAAAATTATTAAATAATGGGCTAATATGGCCGCGGAACCGCCGCCTGAGCCAGGCTCTTGCCGCGGTTCCGCGGTGGTTTAGTTGAATCAGACGGTCGTTTTGCACAGTAACCCTTATAAAACCCTGCTGATTTTTCTGCATATTTTTAATTTTGAAAAAACCCAGTTTTCAAAAATTGTACAGAGAGCAATTTGAGTTTAGGGTTTCGGTTCGATCGGACTTCTAACTCCGTCTACGCATCGCCTAAGGCTTTAGCTAGGCTCTGATACTACTGTAGGGTTCCTAGGCATACTAATGAGGTCTCACAAGGCATCAACCATTCCAATTTCAAATTTTTCCGGTGCCGAGAAACCCTAATACGGATTGTTAACTAGACTTTAGGAGAAACTACAAGCTACTAAACTACTTTAGTGCTAAGTGAACGGAAATACAACCTTTGTACATCTGGTCCTCCACCTCCAAAGCTCCATGATGAAGTCCCCTCGCTGCGATCATCGGATCCCGGGCTCTAGCGTCGGCTTCATCGGAGAAATCGGCGGGCTAGGTCGTCGACTTCGATGCCGAAGATGATCTACGTCGAGGCAACACAAGATCAAGCTCCAACTTCACTAAGCCATGAAACTTGTAAAGAAAACACCCTATACTACCTGGCAAGTGGTAGAAGATGAAGAAATAGGAAGTGGGTTCACTTTAGAATTGGATTTCTCACTCTTTTTCTCAAGTCACCATTGAAGCTAGCAAGCTTTTTCTTCTTGAAGAAGAAGAGGAAGAAGAAAAAAAAATATGATAAGAATTAATTGATCATCAAAATAAAAATGATTCTTATCATATATAGCAACCATGGTTAAGTGTAGAGAATAAACCAAGGTTAGGTGAATGGTTAGGTTAGGCAAAGAAACAAAAATGGTTGAACTTCTTTAAAGCTTCATGAAGCTTCAAGTAAATCCAAAAAGCAACCATTTCTTTTCTTGCCTTAAAAGAAAATAAACAAAATAGATAGATAACAAAACCCTAACCAT
Organism: Agapanthus africanus; assembly: GCA_030015575.1. Taxonomy (NCBI): domain Eukaryota; kingdom Viridiplantae; phylum Streptophyta; class Magnoliopsida; order Asparagales; family Amaryllidaceae; genus Agapanthus; species Agapanthus africanus. The sequence continues at coordinate 180,705,646 of JASDDO010000018.1, forward strand.
TCACTTAAACATGGTTTAAAGTAAACCTACACCCAAACTTGCATGTATCATCAAACATGATACAAACTAGTGCACAAAACTATATCATATATATAATGTGCACTTCAAGTGAGAAAATCCATCTAAAGTGAACCAATACTAGTTAATGCAAAGTAATATATCAAATATATAATTATGCATTAAATCATTAAATCAACGCTTGATTTAATGATCCGGTCATAGTGCATATAACCGACTAATATCAATAGTAACAACTTATCAAATCAACACTTGATCCGATAACCCGGCTATATCGCATATAACCGATCAATGTCACAAATCGCGAGAATCGAATACAGTATCATATACTGGTATTATTCTCGGTCCCGCACATATCTCATATGCGCTCCTATTTCGTTTCGCTTGAGCCAGGAAACCTCTGTGTAGGACTCTAAAGACTCGTCAATACGCCGGTAGCAGATGATGATCATATAAAGCACCCACAAGCCGCAAGCGGTCTGCTAAACGTAACGGCCACCCGGGTATTGAGCGATCAGAAGATCGATGAGCAAGCCCGCTCACACTCCTATGAATCGAACCAGTAACACTTACCGTACAGTCCGGTCTGTTCGTCTGATATGTTGCATATCTTGCCTAGGGGTGGTAAACGTCAGACCCCAATAGCTCGATAACTCGTGTCGATATAAGGTCTATAACAATTCGAGAAACTACTGGTAACACTTACCAGTAAATCTCAGCAACCCTGGCCAGGGATTTCCGGTTATAGCCAATCGAACACAGCGCATCATCAACTCCCTATACCAGGAGAGACGAATCCCCTCCTATCGCTCATTGCCTCCATGTGATTCGGGACTGTACCCAAAAACCACCGTTTTGCACGCCCTCTTGGACGTGGTAAGGTGGAAATCAAAGCACAGTGGGAACCACACAAGACTCTATGACGATCTCGGGTCAACAGACTACTCTGTACCAGTGTCACCAGAGAACTGCCATCTGACGTAAGGTATAATACCATCTGGGAGTTCTCGGCGAGTCCGTCCAGTGTACCCAGTCTCCACTGAGCACCCGTATATCATCTCTGATGTCAAACACCAATGGATATGGGATCATCCATCGCCCATCTGTATGGGTCGAGAAGGTATACGCTAGTCTACTCTGGTATATCGATGCCCCGTCTCGATACACCCACGACTAGGGACCTTGAAGGATGTACTTTTGGACTACCATGTCCCCACTAGTATGATCCGCATCATAGTCCAGGTAGTCAAGTACACATCCTAAGGGCTTTACCAACATGTAACAGAGAGATAATGAGTGTACACGTTAAGGTAAAGAGTAACCAGATAGCATACTATCATGTCGAGCAAGAAAGTCCTCCCTATATATGTCCAAGCATCCACTACAATATACATCCTATGTAGAGTAATGGCCTCTAGGGCATACATATAACTAACAACATCCACCTAAATCAAGTTCTGATTGGGTCAGGTACATTAGATAACGGTATATAGATATTAAGTCAAGCTCAGGTTTTCAATGTACAGAATACACTTAAAAGAAAGTCTCCAGAATTAAATCAGGCTTTCTTATGGCATTGCAGACTAAGTCACATCAATGAAAGAAGGTTGACTAAGTTACATAGAGAAGGATATTTGAATCCGTTTGAATATCAATCTTATGCTACTTGTAAATCTTGTCCCATAGGAAAGATGACCAAGACTCCGTTTACTGGACACGGAGTAAGAGCAAGTGAGCTCTTGGAACTCATACACAGTGACGTATGCGGTCTAATGTCTACACATGCGAGAGGTGGTTATTCCTATTTCATTACTTTTACGGATGATTTCTCTAGGTATGGACATGTGTTCTTGGTGAAACATAAATCCGAGGTCTTTGAGAAATTCCAGAAATACAAGAATGAAGTAGAAAACCAAAAAGGTAAAAGTATCAAGACACTGAGATCTGATCGAGGTGGTGAATACTTAAGTGCCGAGTTCCTGGGTTACCTAAAAGAGAATGGAATTCTCTCTCAGCTTACTCCACCATACACACCACAACACAATGGTGTATCAGAAAGGAAGAATCGAACCCTATTAAATATGGTTCGTTCAATGATGAGTAAGGCTGAGTTACCGTGATCATTCTGGGGATATACACTAGACTCAGCTGCATATCTTTTGAAAAAAGTTCCAACCAAAACTGTGCCTACCACACCATATCAGATATGGAGTGGAAAGAAACCCTATCTTCAGTACCTGAAGACATAGGGATGTCCAGCTTTTGTAAAAATGCAGCATGCGGACAAGCTCGAGGCACGCTCAGTACAGTGTAAGTTTGTGGGATATCCAAAGAACTCCAAGGGGTATCACTTCTATTATGCAGAGGAACAAAAGCTTTTTGTTTCTCGTCATGCCCACTTCTTAGAAGCTGAATTTTTAGAAAATCAGAAGAGTGGGAGTGCAGCAGAACTGGAAGAAATTCCAGAACCACAAGCTATTACTAAAACCTTGGTAGAACAAGAAGGTTCAGGAGAACAGGACATCCCAATGCCACTCCGCAGGAGTAGTAGGCAGTCTCATCCGCCCGAGAGATACTACGGTTTTCTCATAGACGGGGATAGAGAGGATTGCACTATTGACTATGATGAGCCTACTAGCTTCTAGCAAGCCATTCAGAGCGGTGACTCAGTAAAATGGCTGGATGCAATGCGGACCGAAATGGAGTCCATGTACACTAACAAAGTATGGACTTTGGACGTTGCTCCAGATGGGGTAAAACCCGTAGGATGCAAATAGATCTTCAAGAAGAAGATTGGTGTAGATAGAAAGATTGAAACCTATAAGGTAGACTTGTTGCAAAAGGTTTCCGTCAAAGACCTGGTTTGGATTATGACGATACCTTTTCTCCAGTAGCTATGCTCAAATCCATTCGGGTCCTTCTTGCTATTGTTGCCTTCCACGATTATGAAATCTGGCAGATGGACGTAAAGACGGCCTTTCTAAATGGTAATTTGGAAGAAAGCGTCTATATGGATCAGCCAGAAGGATTCATTAAGAGTGGGAGCAGCGGTAAAATATGCAAGCTGCTTAAATCCATTTATGGACTAAAGCAGGCATCGCGGAGTTGGAACATCTGTTTTGATGATGCTGTCAAAGAATTTGACTTTATCAAAAATCCAGATGAACCATGCATATACAGTAAGATTATAGGGAGAGCTGTAGTATTTCTCGTCTTGTACGTGGATGGCATTCTCCTAATAGGAAATGATATTCCTATGTTACAGTCAGTCAAAAGATTCTTGTCACATAAATTCTCCATAAAAGACCTGGCTGATGCCACCTACATTCTGGTGATCCGGATCTATCGTGATAGATCAAAGAGGATATTGGGACTTTCGCAGTCCAGGTACATTGACACCATAGTGAAGAGATTCGGTATGGATGATTCTAAGCGCGGTAACCTACCGGCTTGTCACGGAATCACCCTCTCCAAAGAGATGTCTCCCAAGACTGATTTGGAAAGGGATCGCATGTCGATTATACCCTACGCTTCTGCGGTAGGCTCTATAATATATGCGATGTTATGTACCAGACCAGATGTGGCATACACATTTAGCGTAGTAAGCCGGTATCAAGCAAACCCAGGGGAGAAGCACTGGATAGCAGTGAAGAACATTCTCAAGTACCTGAGGAGGACTAAGGAGATGTTCTTGGTGTATGGCGGAAAAGACCTCCAGTTGGAGGCCTTTGCCGACTCCGGCTTCCATAGTGACAAAGATGACTCCAAATCCATGTCGGGTTATGTCTTTACCCTCAATTGAGGGGCGGTCTGTTGGAAGAGTTCCAAATAGGAGACCGTTGCTGACTCAACGATGGAAGCAGAGTACATAGCTGCTTGCGATGCCGCAAAAGAAGTAGTCTGGATGAAGAAGTTCCTCACAGAACTTCAGGTGGTTCCTACCAGTGTTGGTCTAATACCTCTATATTGTGACAACAACGGTGCTATAGCTTTAGCGAAGGAACCCAGGTCCCATCAGAAGTCCAGACACATCTTAAGGCGGTACCACCTGATCAGGGAGATCGTAGATCGCCGGGAGATCGAGGTGAAAAGAGTAGAGACAAAGAATAACATTGCTGATCCATTCACAACGGCCCTTCCTCAGACGCAGTTCGAGAGGCTGTTCGAGATGATAGGTCTACGATATGTCAGCTCATGGCCCTAGTGCAAGTGGGAGATTGTTAGTGTATATGCCCTAGGGGCTATTATTGTATCATACTAGATTGTATATTATTTAATGGAAGCTTGGGATATTCACAGTTATATATACAGTCTTGCTAAAAATGGTAGTATGCTACTTGGTTTGTGTCTACTTTAATATGTGCATATGTTTCTTGTAACGTATCACTTCTACATATTAGTAGAGCCCATAGGATCTTTGCTTGATTACCAGCGTCGTGATGGCAGGCACACTAGTGGGGGCTGGGTAGTCTGTAAGCAACATCCTATACAGGTCCCTGGTCATTGGATTATCGAGATAGGGCATCGATATTCCAGAGTAGACTAAGTGTGTACGCTTCTCATCCCCGTTGGGGAGATAGTCTGTCCCACAGCCATCAGTACGTCGTACTGGAGATAGTATGCAGGTGCTCGTTAGGTTACGGGTACAACGGACAGGACTCGCAGGGGAACTGATTGGTTGGTATTATACCCATCGTCAGTTAACAGTTCCCAGATGACATGAGTACAGCATTGTCCGCAGACTTGACACTGCTACTTCTCATCGAGTGTGTCCCACTGTTCTTAGATTGCTACCCTACCACGGCTCAAAGGAGTCGTGCAAATAGGTAGCAGTTGGGTGCAGTCCCGAGTACTTGGAGGCAGTAGTGGTTAGATAGGATTCGTCTCTCCCGGTATTGGGAGATGATATCGCGCTGTGTCAGAGAGCCATTACGCAAAGTCCCTGGCCAGGGCAAGCGAGATATACTGGTAGGTTCCAGTAGCTTCTCAGGGTGTAATGGGCTTTGCTCCGACACGACATATACAGCTATTAGGGGACTGACGCTTGCCGCCCCCTAGGCTTGATATGCGATAGTCTTAGACGAATAGACCTGACTGTACGGAGATTGTCACATCAGGCTCAGTAAGGGTTCGGATGGTTTTCCTCATCGGCCTTCTTATCGACATCTACCTGGGGACCGTAACGTACAGCTAGTGCCGCTTGCGGTCTGTGGTTAAACCCACTGCCAGCGTAGTGTCGATTCTTTAGAATCCCACACAGAGAGTTTTCCTACTCCAGGAGAAACGATATAGAGGTCGTATGGTTTACGACAAGGGTTCGGACACATACGTGTGTTTACGCACGTATGACTTTTTCGGACATTTTTTACTAGCCGGCTTTGGTTTAAAGCCAGATTCTAGTATCGGGTTATTGGATATATACAGTCTAAAGTTTTTCCGTGTTTTCACGGATAGGAGGGGCATTCTCGAAATTAGTCGGGAAGCTTATAGAAGAGTGGTGACTAAGGGGTTAAGGTGGCATTGCATTAAATGAGATTAGTGACTCATTTGTGTGATTCATCCTTGTCATTAATGCATCATAAATGCTTAATGACTCATGGTGATGAATCACTCATAGATATTTATGAAGCATGGTTGTTAATTCAATTATTTCATTTTTGGATAAATAATAATGCTTCATATATATTATGATAATCTCATTTCATTCTCATCTTCACCTTCTCTCTCCTCAAGCTCACTCTCTCTTTAAACCCTAACCCTAGCCTCTCATGTGTTGAGATCAAGGGTTAGCTAGACTAATACATCTATAACCTCACTCTATATCCCTTAGGTAGCTTAGATTAGCACTTTAAGCAACCTAGTTATCTCAAGTTTAAGATTAAGCTTGGCGTAGGAGCTTTCTGGTGGATCGTTTTTGATTCGAGGAGGCCGTTGAGGTGCCGATCATCCAAGGAGCCTATGAGGAGTGGAGGACCGCGATGAAGACCCGAAGGACTAGTATCGTGAGGTATAACCTCATATCCGAATAGTAAAACCTCTAGCTGATAGTTAGCAATGGTTTAGAAATGATTCATGTGCTCAAGTCCGTGTTACGAAGCTTTGATAATCGTTTTTCATATATTCCGCCTCCCCGCAAGTTCGTGGGGTGCGTGACATGGACTTACATAATCAATCTAATCTTGCAAGAGCATACGCTAAAGTGTTTTCTTCTCTCTCTCTAGATAGCGACCGTGTCAGGCCTTAATCAAGATAATAATATGGATGTATTGACCGAACCCGCTTGTTATACTGAGTAGGGAAACGTTGGTTCCGTTCTTTCTTATAATTGTTATAAGACTAAACAGGAAATAGGGGAATATCCGGATTCTCACACCGCCCAAACGAAGAATAAGCATAATGATGCATCTTCTTCAGGTGTGTTTGTTATCGAGAATTGTTTCTCGGTTCACTCTACGTCCTGGGTATTAGATACCGGATCGGGATCCCACATATGTAATATGTTACATTGGCTAAGAAAAGGTAGGGAACTGGAAATGGGTGATCATTCCATAAGGGTAGGGAATGGTGCAAATGTTATGTAGGGATGCTAGGCACTCTAACAAGGGTCTACGAGGCATCAACCATGCCCGATTTAAAATTTAGCCATGTCGAACAACCCTAACAAAGATCTTTAAACTAGAGATTAGGCGAAAACAAACATGTTAAACACATTAACACTAAGTGAGAGGGATTACAACGTTTGTAGATCCGGTCCTTTACTTCATAAGCTCCGTGTCGTGGTCCCTTCGCTGCGATCATCAAGTTCCGGACTCTCGAGAGGCCCCATGAAAAGAAAGATGCTAGCTCGCTTCCGATCTTCGATAACAAAGATGATCTACCTTGAAGTTTCATTAACACAAGCTCTCACTCACTAAATGAAGTGTACACCCTCATCTAAATGGTAAGGATAGACGAGGATGATCAAGTAGGATTTTAGCTCTATTTTACTTTCATTAACTCACTCATTTTCATCACCTTTGAAAAAGCTAGAATGCTTTTCCATGAAAGAAAAAGTAGGAAGAAGAATATCATTTTCTTTTATGATGAATAATTAATATCTAATCATAATAACTTATGCAACCATGGTTGCTCAATGAAAAGGCTAACCAATGTAGAGAATTAACCAGGGGTAAAGGGTTTGGGTTGGGTTAACCATGAGTCACTAAAATATCAACCATAATATCTTAGCACAAAACAAAAGAAAATCTTCTAGAAGGTTCATGAATGGACTAACCCAAATCAAACCCTAACCTTGTTTAATCTCCACTAATCATGTTGCATTAGTTATGATAACTTGTTACAAAATTATATATCACATATATAATATATTTTGTAACAAAAGAAAATAATACAATTAACATATATCGCATATATATCAATGTATTACCCGAGCGAGAAAAAGAATCTTTTAGTGAGCTTATATCAGTTAATGTAATTTAACAGATCAAATATATAATTATACATTAAATTATTGAATCAACACTTGATTCGACAATCCGGCTATATCGCATATAACCGACTAATATAATCTGTACCGATTCATCGAATCAACACTTGATCCGATGATCCGGCTCATATCAAAATAACGCGAGAATATAATACGGTATCTCATATCGCATTATCCTCGGTCCTGCACATATCACATATGTGCCCCTACTCCATTTTGCCTGAGTCAAGAAACCACTGTGTAGGACTCTAAAGAATCGTCAAAACGCCGGCAGTAGGTGGTGATCATATCAAACACCCACAAGCTGCAAGCGGTCAGCTAAACGTAACAGCCACACAGGTATTGAGCGATCAGAAGATCAACAAGCAAGCCTGTACATTCTCCTGCGAATCCAATCAGTAACACTCCCATACAGTCCGGTCTCGTCGTCTGATATGTCGCATATTTCGCGTAGGGGTGGTAAACGTCAGACCCCAGTAGCTCGATAAGTCGTGTCGATATGAGGTCTATAACAGTTCGAGAAACTACTGATAACACTTACCAGTAAATCTCTGCAACCCTGGCTAGGGATTTCCAGTTATAGCCAATCGAACACAGCGCAACATCAACTACCTATACCGGGAGAGACGAATCCCCTCCTATCGCTCATTGCCTCCATGTGATTCGGGACTGTACCCAAAAGCCACCTTTTTGCACGCCTTCTTGGACGTGGTATGATGGAAATCAAAACACAGTGAGAATGACACAAGACCCTATGACGATCTCGGGTCTATAGACTAACCTGTACTTGTGTCACCAGAGAACTGCCATCTGACGTGAGGTATAATACCATCTGGGAGTTCTCGGCGAGTCCGTCCAGTGTACCCAGTCTCTACTGAGCACCTGTGCACCATCCTTGATGTCAAACACCGATGGATATGGGATCATCCATTGCCCATCATATGGGTAAAGATGCGTATATGCTAGTCTACTCTGGTGTATCGATGCCCTGTCTCGATACACCCTCGGCTATGAATAGTTATAGGATGTACTCGTCGACTACCGTGGCCCCACTAGTATGATCTCATCATAGTCCGAGTAGTCTAGTACATATCCTGAGCGCTTTATCAACATGTAACTGTTAGTTATATGTATGACCTAGAGGCCATTACTATACATAGGATGTATATTGTAGTCGATGCTGGGACATATATAGGGAGGACTTTCTTGCTCGACATGATAGTATGGTATCTGGTTGACCTTTACCTTAACGTGTACACTGATTGTCTCTCTGTTACATGTTGGTAAAGCCCTTAGGATGTGTACTTGACTACCTGGACTGTGATGCGGATCATACTAGTGGGGACATGGTAGTCCATAAGTACATCCTTCAAAGTCCCTAGTCGTGGGTGTATCGAGACGGGGCATCGATATACCAGAGTAGACTAGCGTGTACCTTCTCGACCCATACAGATGGGCGATGGATGATCCCATATCCATCGGTGTTTGACATCAGAGATGATATACGGGTGCTCAGTAGAGACTGGGTACACTGGACGGACTCGCCGAGAACTCCCAGATGGTATTATACCTCACGTCAGATGGCAGTTCTCTGGTGACACTGGTACAGAGTAGTCTGTTGACCCGAGATCGTCATAGAGTCTTGTGTGGTTCCCACTGTGCTTTGATTTCCATCTTACAACGTCCAAGAGGGCGTGTAAAACGGTGGTTTTTGGGTACAGTCCCGAGTCACATGGAGGCAATGAGCGATAGGAGGGGATTCGTCTCTCCCGGTATAGGGAGTTGATGTTGCGCTGTGTTCGATTGGCTATAACAGGAAATCCCTGGCCAGGGTTGTTGAGATTTACTGGTAAGTGTTACCAGTAGTTTCTCGAAATGTTATAGACCTCATATCGACACGACTTATCAAGCTATTGGGGTCTGACGTTTACCACCCCTAGGCGAGATATGCGACATATCAGACGATCAGACCGGACTGTACGGTAGTGTTACTATTTGGATTCACTGGAGTGTGAGCGGGCTTGCTCGTCGATCTTCAGATCGCTCAATACCCGGGTGGCCGTTACGTTTAGCAGACCGCTTGCGGCTTGTGGGTGTTTGATATGATCATCATCTGCTGCCGGTGTATTGACGAGTCTTTAGAGTCCTACACAGAGGTTTCCTGGCTCAAGCGAAACGAAATAGGAGCGCATATGAGATATGTGCGGGACTGAGAATAATGCGTGTATGTGATACCGTATTCTATTCTCGCGATGAATGTATCGAATGGTTATATGCGATATTGTTGGTGATAGTGCCCTCAGAGTCAATTATTCGATCACAGGCACGTGATTGCAATGATTGAGGGAGGACCTGTCCCAGTAGGACAATCTTACTCGAGATGATAGTATGCTATCTGGTTTACCTTTATCATCGTGTACTGTTTTAGGTGACCTGATAAGTTGCTATTACACGTTGATAGAGCCCCTAGGATTCTTGCTTGACCACCAGCAGTATGAGGGCGATCATATAAGTGGGAGCTGGGGTCTATAAGCATATCCTTAAATGGTCCCTAGTCGTGTGAGTTTCGAGACAGGGCATCGATACTCCAGAGTAGACTAGTGTATACAGTCGAGACCCCGACGAGGGGCGGTGGCCGGTCTCACAAGCCACTGGTGTCAGTTGGATCACCTATGATGTATACAGGTGCTCATTGGGTTATGAGTACACCGGACAGGACTCGCCGGGAACATGCTAGTTGGTCATATACCAGACGTCAGATGGCAGTTCCCTGGTGACATGTGTGCAGGTTAGTTCATCGACCTGGGGATCGTCATTTGTCTCGTGTGAGTTCCCACTGTACTTTGATTACTACCCTACCACGGCTCAAAGGAGTCGTGCAAACAGGTTTTAGTTGGGTACAGTCCCGAGCCACATGGAGGCAGTGAGCGTATCTTCAGGGGTTCGTCTCTCCCGGTATTGGGGGTGAGGTCGCGCTGTGTCTAGGAGAGCCATTACACGAAGTCCTTGGCCAAGGAAAGGAGATTTACTGGTAGGTATTCCAGTAGTATCTCAGGGTGTTCTGGGCTACACTCCGACACGACTTGTACCGCTTTTGGGGGTCTGACTTTTACCAACCCCCTAGGCCCGCCATGCGATACTCATAGACGAACGGACCGGACTGTATGGATATTGTCACTGGCAGGCTCAGTAGGGTTGTCAGGCTGAGTTCGCTCACAGACGTCCCTTGTAGTCAATACCCGGTAGCCCGTTACGTATTGGCTTATACCTCTGACGTGCTAGTGGTTAAATCCACAACCAAGGTGTTGACGAGTCTTTAGAGTCCCCCACATTCTGTTACTCAGCTTTCGGGCGAAAGGTTGTAGAGGCCGTATGGAAATATGGCAAGGTCCGATCAGATACGTGCGGTATTGCACGGATCAGGATCAGACAGTTTGTACTATAGGCCGTATGGATATATGGCAGGGTTCGATCAGATACGTGCGGTATTGCAAGGATCAGGATCGAACGGATATTACTTGCCGGCTTTGGTTTAAGCCGGATCCTAGTATAGTACAGTGGAGATTCTGTCTCATTGCATTTGTATTTCGGTCGGAATACAAATGCGGGTGTGTATACGCAGTATCGGGGTTTTTCTGTAATTTATTACGGGGCCAGTTTTCTGGAGTTGCCAGTTTGCTTTTCGTTTCGGCCAATTTCCTTTGTATCGTTCGTTGGCCGAAGATTGGTGGAGGAGGGCTTATTTGCATTGTTACAAATAAGTGGTTGTGGAAGGGGGTCTTTGCATTTTTGTTGCATCATGATTATAGCACCATACCTTGACTTTCTTTAGTTGATCATGGCTTGACTTTTGCTATCATGGTTGTTGATTGAGTGTTGGAATTGTTGTGATCATTTGGTTTTTTCTCATCATCATTTGCTTTCCACCCACCCCCTTGTTTTTGCTTTCTCTCTCCAATCACACAAAGGGGGGGGGCGGCCACTATTGATGGATGAGGAAAATGCTTCTCTTTGGAGTGGGGAGAAAAATGTTACTCTCATTCTTTGTATATCACATTTTTTCCCTCACCTCTCTCCAAGTTCCTTTTTCCTCCACCACAAAGGCAATTCCACAACCCCATATGAGACTTGCTCACTACATTCTACAGCAAACCTTGGACACGTCGACTAGCCAGCTTCGTGCCCGAGTTGCCTCGGCATTGAGGTGGGAGCCCGTAAAAGAAGTAGGCGATGTGGTGCACTTCCGGCGACGAGGTGGAGACCGGAGCTTCCGCAGGAGATCGGGACGACGACGAGAAGACCGGAGGACTTGGATCAGTCGGTATATCTCTCTTCCCTTTCTTGTAGTTTGCTAGGACTAATTAATGGTTTGATCCGGGTATTAGTGCGCGGCGGTTTGCCAGTTCAAGTAAAATTAAAGTTTATCACCGCTTCCGCATTTGGCCGTCGGATTGACGGCCGGGGCGCCGCCGTGCATTTACAGTGGTATCAGAGCTTCGCCATTAACTTAGTCTATCTTGGTTTAATGTGTTTTGCATTTCCGATCGACCAAAATTCCAAAATCTACATTTTTGTTAGCCTCAGTTTCTGTTGAAATTTTTTGGTCTCCAAATTTTTTTCAGGTTGTAAAACATTGATGTACTGGAAAATGTAAGAGCTCTGTAAAAATTCGATGAAGTGACTCCACTATGGGAGCGCGGAACCGCCGCAAATACCCCCTTCTCGCTGCGGTTCCGCCGCACACTGTAGAGATCCCTGCACCAAATTTCTACAGTGTCTTTCTGGGGTTAAAATTGGGGTTTTGGAATAATAACATTGGGCCCAGAATTTCTTGATCTGCTACAGTAATGCTTGGGGCCCACTTGTTAAAATTTGATCGATCGGATATTTTAAACACATTATTTCACTGTATTTACATTATATCAGCGACCGTGAATGTCACTCGATCGGTAAATGCAGTCTAACTGCTATAGCCCGGTTAGACGGATTTGCGAACGTGATTTTCACGTTGATGTTCTGTTTTTGCTGTGATGTTGCGGATCGGTCGTGGGGATAGCCTGGATGTAATGCTAGTACAGTTTTGTTGTATTATGTACATTTGATATTGCGGGGCGAGCGTCCGACATGTGGACTGCCGTCACTGCCTGATTGTATTATTATTTTGGGGCACGACCAGGTTGCGGTCGATGTACCCGTTGTATGTATATTTTACTTTCTGTACTAGGATTACCCCAAGGCGGGGTGCACGGATAGCCGGGTTCTGGAGGGCAACAAGCCCGCATCTCATGGCATTGAGACAGAGGGGGCTTCACTCTAGAATTGGCGGGCTATTCGCCGCACTCGTAGGGGGTACAGGTTGACCCAGGAGGGGTGCCCAAGTTACCGGATTCCGTGAAGTGCTGGGTGGTCAATTCACGTTGCTGAAGGGGGCTGCCTCGCTTCAGGTTTTGGCGGGTAACTTGCCGCGCCTGTAGGGGTCTAGGATTTCATTGCGCAGGCTATCCACACGACCAGGGGAACGTCGGGTTTCAGTAATGGCTCTGTGAAACCCGGGGATCCCAGATATCTGTATTGTTTCTGTGATGCTGTTCATTCTCTGTGATGTTGCATTTTTTATCACGCCTTGAGCGAATATAATATATTGGTATATATATTAGTAGATGTTGTATATGTTTTGCATCCGCGCTAGTCCAGTCCCCGCTCTGTCGTTAGTTAGCTAACCTAACGGGTAATGACGGGACCCAGTGGCGAATGCGGATGGCATATACGTACATCAGTATATTTTCGTTCTTTTTGGTGTGATCAATTGATGGGACCGCGTTGATTCGGATCAATGCAAGTTAAAAAAAAACCTAATCTGATGTTGTTGGAACACTTTTCAAAAAGCTGTTATTGCAAGGATGTTCACTTTTGTTTTGCACAGTGATATTCGGTTATGAATATCCAGCACCTCAGTCGACGAGGCAAGGGCCGAGATCCCTTCACCGGGAGTGACCCCTTGGACAAAAGTTTGCGTCAGGGCAATAACTTCACTATAGCCGATTACTTTTGCTTTGCACCGTGGTATTCAGTTGGAATATCCTGCACCTCATTCTACGGGGAAAGAGCCGAGATCCCTTCACCGGGAGTGACCTCTTTAGCGAAAGTTTTCGTCACTATATGTTTAAAAGCTATCAGTTCCTTCAACGATATCAAGTTCATTACGTTAAAGGTTTTCGCCAGAAACCATTCGTAGCCCTCCATCATTTCAGTTAAATATTCGGTAGTATTCAAGCTATGTATTTTGACCTCACGCCAAGGCATAGTGTTTGGTAGCTGCCGGGTATTTATCTGTTGCATAGATAGATGCGTTGGTTTGGGACAGTCGTACTACTATTTTGGCCTACGTCTAGGGTATGTACGGGTGGGTTCAAATTAACCTGGATAATGATGGGCAGAACTTGACATGTGACTTATGATATTTTGACCTGACGCCAAGGTCATAAGAGCATGGGGCAGAAATCACATCGGGAGTTTCAAAAGAACTGAAACTTGCCAGATATGCGCATACCTTCTGGAGTGTGATGACGTGAGCGGATTCCGTCATGATATCATGCGATGATAGTTGGATCCCGATTCCCACTGATGAGTTAGTTTACTCCTCGGGTAATCCCGACTAATTCTTCTTTCAGGTTTGGAGGAGAATTTGAGGTACAGTGGGAGGATTCCAGATTAGATAAATTGGTAACCATTCTGATCTAGGTTAGAGTGCACGCTGAGTGTTTCTTTTCTCTCTCTCTTTGGCTGCGACCATTGACCCGACCCTAAGACTATGACTCAGTGACCAAGTTGACCGAACCTTCTTAAACACTGGCTTTTGGATTGTCTGAGTTGCAAACCTCATTGCCACTCCTACTTTTACCCTCTTCTCCAGGACACCCCGTATTGCTACGAACGTTCACTTCCATTGGACAAAACCATCGTATGGTTAGATACGAACTCGAAGGAATTTATTCGAGGATGGTTTCCGGTTCTGGAGAAAACGGATAGGATTATTCAGTTGTCTTTTCCTTTTTACCTTCTCTCAAGTTGCGAGTACTCCTTGGTTTAGGAGATGGTGCACCTATTACGCAAATTGGATAGTCTTCTTCCAAACCATAGGCTGGTGCCGACCGGTAGGGAATGAAGAAAACCAATTAGCCTAACGATGGTGTACAGAAGGTATTAAGTTAAGACAAAGCAAGGGATTAGTAAGAGGGCAAAGTAAATTGCGACTGCTATTCATGACCAAACCAAGTATTCCTTCGCCAATCCTAAATCACCTTTGTATTTCTCCAGGACACTCCGTATCACTACGAAGATCCACAGTTTATTGGATATTCCATCGTATGGTTATATACGAACTCGAAAGGAACTTGTTCCAGTTCAGGGATGGATTCTGGTTCAGGAGAAATAGGAATAAGGTTTATTCGGTTGTCTTTTATCTTCACCTTCTCTCGCATTGCGAGTGCTCCTAGGACTAAGACAGTACACCCATTATGCTTATTGGATAGTCTTCTTCCAAACCATAGGCTGGTGCCGAACGGTAGGGAAGGAAGAAAACCATTTGGCCTAAAGGGTTGTGCAGAAGGTAATGACTAAAGACATATAAAGGGATTTGGAGAGGTGGCAAAGAATTATACGGTTACAGTCGTGAATCTGGAAAAGGCATTACTAGGAATACCAGGATACCCTATCGAAACATTTCAATGTTTCAGTTCAACTGTGTACTGTTAAAAAAACTGATTTCCTGATTAGACACTTGCTCCAGGGTATGTATTTACCAGGTTTGATTCTCACATCTGTATGGTTTTACAGATGATGAGTGGGAGTAAGTTATTGGGAATTGGGTGATCATCCTCATTATATCGGGATTCGTTGTAATCGGTGATATTTGAGGAAATCACCTGGGCTGTTTGCCAGTCGGCAAATATTTGGTTTTGAATATCCGCTGTTATGCACCAATTTCAAATTGATATATCTGTACGTCTATTTTCATAGAGTGAGACATACCTTTTTGAAATTATGTCTGTGACATTTACCTATATCAGTGGATGGTTAGGTAAGGACATTAAACAGCGGTGTAATTCTTCTTAACCAAAAGTACAGTTTTCAACCTACGACACACAGTGAATGAGTTGTCAGACTCAAGGGACTTATACAGAGTATTGTATGTTGTCCAGGGTCCATCAGGACAGAGGGGTTGGTCCTCGTACTATATTCGGTTTACTTATGACTTCTCTAGTTTTTAGACAGGTGTTTCGCGGAAACACAGGGTCTGAATTTTGAGAAGTTATAGGTATTTGAATAGAGTAGAGAACCAGGTGTAGCAAGTATCGGGATTCTTCAAAGCAATCGAAGATGTAGACACTTGTGCATGGTATTCAGTTGATAGTAATGATAAAGAGATCTTGCTTCTCTTTCAGGTTACTCATAATTGGAAGCATTCCTAAGTTGAGTAACGCTGATAGACCTCCTTCCATTTAGTTGACATGCACTGGGGACAGCTGCATGATTTGAATCTGGTTCAATTAAATCAGTGCCTCTGTTTCTATATGGGATATAGAACAGTTCATATCTTAACGGTGTTAAGGTACGGGGAGTTGTCCGGCTTATGATTAAAACTAGACACTGGACAACTCAAGGCACGTTTCTGTAATGGCTGTTTGTGGGTTGACCCAGGCTATGACGAGGGTTGACTTTCTACCATCTGGATGAACAATAGCGATATTGTTCTAGACTCGCCACAGTTTTATTAAAAATGGATTTTTTCAGAAAACAGTAGTGGGAGTATGGGAGAACTGGAAGTGATTCCAGAACCACAAACGATTACTGAAGATTTGAAAAGGAAACTAAAGATTCAATCTGGTTTGACATTCCATTAGCCACTCCGCAGATAAAGTGGGTAACTTCAGGCACCCGAGAGGTACTCCGGTAGCCTGAAGGACGGTGACAGGGAAGTTCTTGTTTACCCAAAATTACCATTGATGTTGTTCCAGGCTGCGAGACCCAGCGGGAGGATGGGTATAGCGTCGTTCTAAACTAGTATTTAGAAGTGTACGTCTATATGACTCAGCCAGAGGGTTGTCGTAGTCAGTAGGAGCAGCGGAAGCATTGGTGGACAGGTAGCTTATGTCTATTTATAGACTAAAGCAGATGTAGCGGAGATAGATCATCTATTTCTGACGTGACAGTCATAGGTTTGACTTTATCAGAATAGGGGATGGATCTGTTGAGAAGGTAGTAGGGTGTGATATCCTGGTATTTGGATGACATACACTACACAGAGTAGGAAAAGAAACTCCTATACTACAGTCGGTTATACTTTTGGTCGTCACACAGTGGTTTCTCCACAAAGGAAATGGATTTTATATCAGACATACTGGTTACTAGATCTATGGTTTTAGATCTAGGTTTGGGTGGTTTCCCAATCAGGGTACTTTGACAGCATTCTAAGAGTATTTAGGATGGACGACTCCTGGCACGGTAGTGTACCTGCAGGTAATGGAGTCACCCTCTCTAAAGGGGTCTTACAGACTAAATTGGAGAGGGATGTGCATGATTGGCAGATCACTTGCTCAGGCAATTGAGTCAATCATGAGATGTCAAGTACCACACCAGACATTGTTCTTGCACTAGATGCAATAAGTTGATATTTGATCCAATCCTGAAGAAACAGTCGGAAGCAGTTTTAGAACATAAGTGGATGTTCTAGGGATATGATAACGACAGCCCTATTTAGGAGACAGTTATCATTCCAGGCTTCCAAGGTGACATGGACGACAAGGAGGTTATCAGAGTTATAGTTTTTCCTTCTAACGAGGGGCAGTATTTTGGACAGATGGTCCAAGGCAATACTGAGGGAGGCATGGCACAGGATACTGATTAAGTTCAGTTGACGATACAGT
This sequence comes from Agapanthus africanus, assembly GCA_030015575.1. Classification (NCBI taxonomy): domain Eukaryota; kingdom Viridiplantae; phylum Streptophyta; class Magnoliopsida; order Asparagales; family Amaryllidaceae; genus Agapanthus; species Agapanthus africanus. The sequence goes on from JASDDO010000018.1 coordinate 180,723,076, forward strand.
CTAAGAAGTTTGGATTTGGTGTTCATTTATGAACTATGTCCCATCAGACATCCAGACATATTCTAAGACAGGTATTGCTCATTTCGGGAGATAGTTTTCTCCGCGAACTTGAGATATAGAGAGACATAGAAAGAAACATCAAGGCGGATCCACTCACTGAGGCTATTCCTCGAACGCAATAGTTTCACAAACTAGCTTTGTGAGACTGACAAGTAGAGGAGTTGGGTGTTCGGTATCACACGGGCTGTGAGTATGCGACATCGCAATAATTAGCCTTGAGTGCAAGTGGGAGATTGTTGGAGATAGTGCCCTCAGAGTCAATTATTCGATCACAGGCACGTGATTGCAATGATTGAGGGAGGACCTGTCCCAGTAGGACAATCTTACTCGAGATGATAGTATGCTATCTGGTTTACCTTTATCATCGTGTACTGTTTTAGGTGACCTGACAAGTTGCTATTACACGTTGATAGAGCCCCTAGGATTCTTGCTTGACCACCATCAGTATGAGGGCGATCATATAAGTTGGAGCTGGGGTCTATAAGCATATCCTTAAATGGTCCCTAGTCGTGTGAGTTTCGAGACAGGGCATCGATACTCCAGAGTAGACTAGTGTATACAGTCGAGACCCCGACGAGGGGCGGTGGCCGGTCTCACAAGCCACTGGTGTCAGTTGGATCACCTAAGATGTATACAGGTGCTCATTGGGTTATGAGTACACCGGACAGGACTCGCCGGGAACATGCTAGTTGGTCATATACCAGACGTCAGATGGCAGTTCCCTGGTGACATGTGTGCAGGTTAGTTCATCGACCTGGGGATCGTCATTTGTCTCGTGTGAGTTCCCACTGTACTTTGATTACTACCCTACCACGGATCAAAGGAGTCGTGCAAACAGGTTTTAGTTGGGTACAGTCCCGAGCCACATGGAGGCAGTGAGCGTATCTTCAGGGGTTCGTCTCTCCCGGTATTGGGGGTGAGGTCGCGCTGTGTCTAGGAGAGCCATTACACGAAGTCCTTGGCTATGGCAAGGAGATTTACTGGTAGGTATTCCAGTAGTATCTCAGGGTGTTCTGGGCTACACTCCGACACGACTTGTACCGCTTTTGGGGCTCTGACTTTTACCAACCCCCTAGGCCCGCCATGCGATACTCATAGACGAACGGACCGGATTGTACGGATATTGTCACTGGCAGGCTCAGTAGGGTTGTCAGGCTGAGTTCGCTCACAGACGTCCCTTGTAGTCAATACCCGATAGCCCGTTACGTATTGGCTTATACCTCTGACGTGCTAGTGGTTAAATCCACAACCAAGGTGTTGACGAGTCTTTAGAGTCCACCACATTCTGTTTCTCAGCTTTCGGGCGAAAGGTTGTAGAGGCCGTATGGAAATATGGCAAGGTCCGATCAGATACGTGCGGTATTGCACGGATCAGGATCAGACAGTTTGTACTATAGGCCGTATGGATATATGGCAGGGTTCGATCAGATACGTGCGGTATTGCACGGATCAGGATCGAACGGATATTACTAGCCGGCTTTGGTTTAAGCCGGATCCTAGTATAGTACAGTGGAGATTCTGTCTCATTGCATTTGTATTTCGGTCGGAAAACAAATGCGGGTGTGTATACGCAGTATCGGGGTTTTTCTGTAATTTATTACGGGACCAGTTTTCTGGAGTTGCCAGTTTGCTTTTCGTTTCGGCCAATTTCCTTTGTATCGTTCGTTGGCCGAAGATTGGTGGAGGAGGGCTTATTTGCATTGTTGCAAATAAGTGGTTATGGAAGGGGGTCTTTGCATTTTTGTTGCATCATGATTATAGCACCATACCTTGACTTTCTTTAGTTGATCATGGCTTGACTTTTGCTATCATGGTTGTTGATTGAGTGTTGGAATTGTTGTGATCATTTGGTTTTTTCTCATCATCATTTGCTTTCCACCCACCCCCTTGTTTTTTCTTTCTCTCTCCAATCACACAAAGGGGCGGGGGGCGGCCACTATTGATGGATGAGGAAAATGCTTCTCTTTGGAGTGGGGAGAAAAATGTTACTCTCATTCTTTGTATATCACATTTTTTCCCTCACCTCTCTCCAAGTTCCTTTTTCCTCCACCACAAAGGCAATTCCACAACCCCAAATGAGACTTGCTCACTACATTCTACAGCAAACCTTGGACACGTCGACTAGCCAGCTTCGTGCCCGAGTTGCCTCGGCATTGAGGTGGGAGCCCGTAAAAGAAGTAGGTGATGTGGTGCACTTCCGGCGACGAGGTGGAGACCGGAGCTTCCGCAGGAGATCGGGACGACGACGAGAAGACCGGAGGACTTGGATCAGTCGGTGTATATCTCTTCCCTTTCTAGTAGTTTGCTAGGACTAATTAATGGTTTGATCCGGGTATTAGTGCGCGGCGGTTTGCCAGTTCAAGTAAAATTAATGTTTATCACCGCTTCTGCATTTGGCCGTCGGATTGACGGCCGGGGCGCCGCCGTGCACTTACAGATATAACCTAGTTATCGAATCGAAGGTTGATTCGATAAGCCGATACATTGGATACTAGTCGGTTATATGCGATATGACCGGATCGTTAAATCAAGTGTTGATTTAATGATTTAATGCATAATTAAATATTGATATATTACTTTGCATTAACTGGTATTGGTTCACTTTAAATGGATTTTCTCACTTAGTGTACAAGTTGTATATGTGATATACTTTTTTGTGCATATAATTGTATCATGTTTGATGATACATGTTAACTTGGATTTGTGTGAAGATTAAACCATGGTTGTGAGAGTGGTTAGGGTTTTGTTTATTCTCCCATTATTTATTCATTCATTTATTTGTTTATTCTTTTGGAAAAGATAAAGAGAAAAGAATGGTGGCTAATTTTGTTTCATGTTGAAGCTTCTTGAAGCTTTGATCAAGTCAACCATTCTTATCTCATCCTTAACCCTAACCATTCCCAATAACCCTAGTTTAATCTCTACACTTTACCATGGTTACCTTTATTATAAGAATTATTATTCTTTTCTTTTCTAAAAAAACTTATCATAACTTCATCTTCTTCTTCTTCTTCTTCACTTGAAGAAGCAAGCTTCATCAATGGTGATTGATGAAAACAAGTGAGAAATCCAATTCTAAAGTCTACCCACTTCCTATTTCTTCATCCTATACCTCTTGCCATATAGTAGAGTGTGTTTCCTTCACAAGTTTTATTGACTTGATGATGTTGGAGCTTGATCTAGCGATGCTTCGACGTAGATCATCTTCGGCATGGACATCGACGACCTAGCTCGCTTGTTCTCCGATGAAGCCGACGCTAGAGCCCGGGAATTTGTTTGGATAGCGAGAGGACTTCGTTGCGGAGCTATGGAGGTGGAGCACCGGATCTACAAAGGTTGTATTTCCGTATTCTCTTAGTAAAGTAGTTTACTAGTTGTTGTTTCGCCTAGAAATCTAGCCAACGATCCGTTCTAGGGTTTCTCGGCACCGTTTAAATTTGAAATTGGCATGGTTGATGCCTTGTGAGACCTCTTGAGGGTGCCTAGGAACCCTACAGTGGTATCAGAGCCTAGCTAGAGCCTTAGGCAAAGTCTAGACGGAGTTTGAAGTCCGAACGACCCGAAAACCCAAACCCAAATTTGCTCTCTGGACAATTTTGAAAAACAGGGATTTTTCCAGATTAAAAATATTCAGAAAACTCAGTAAAATAATCTAAGAATTACTGTTTAAAACGGGGGCTCTGAATCCTTAATAGCGCGGCGGAACCGCCGCATATGCGTGCCTAATGCGGCGGTTCCGCGGCAGGTTTGACTCTTCAGTCACTTTTATCTGCACAGTAATTCTTTTATATTATTTCTGGTGTTTCTGGGAATTTTTAATATTTATTCAAGAGTTGAATTTTCTGGAGTTGTTTTGGGGATTCGGTGTTTCGATCGGAGTATCAGATTTTGTCTATGTGGCTTTCCGGATAAATTTTAGAATATGTTAAAAATTTCGACCGGATATAAATACCCAATTTTTCCCCTGTCGGGAAATTTCCAAGTATTGGATTTTTCCGTTGTTTAACGACGTTCTAAGTAGTGCAAGTAACGCGATGGTCCCTCTAGAAGACAACAAACCTTAACTCGATTATGTGACCGTCTTGAACTGCCCTTTGAACCTTCGGGTTTGGGGCAGTACGGCGTGCCACATGTGAGGCGTTGGCTTGACCCTTCTACGGCTGGACCGTTGGTACTGAGGCACGAACTGAATGTTGTTAGACTTATTTCATGTGTTGATCTGTATTGGGAAAACTTGGGTGTTCGATTGTTCGATCGGAAAGTTTAACATTTTCTATTTATCTGGAATGGGATACAATAATTGGAATTCACAAGTAGTTATGAGATAATTGAATGAATGTTATAAACGTAGCACTTTAGTCTCACTTGATCGGTTGCCACGGAATTTTGATATGATCAAAAGTCTGTCGCAATCACGTAGCGTACGCGGATACTCGCCGGGTAAACTTAATAGACAGCCTCACTCCATAACCCCGACTAAGTGACTGTAGGAGAACCCCGTCGCCGAAAGCATCCGTTCGGGTGCTCGCGGTAGCGGTGTTCCGCCTTGGTGCACTTCGTCGACGGTATCGGGGGTGCGGCCGTCTACTGAAGTATGCGACGAGCATTCGATCAGGATGTCGGGAATCTTGTTGAATTGCCCGACTTGATATTGAAAAGTGTTTTCGATTTTGAGACTAAAATGCAGGGTTTATAATTGTTAGGCATGTGATGTCTAAGGTATTCATTTGATTAGGCATGCGATGTCTATGCAGATTGCGGATTCCAACTGTTGTAGGTTTACACATTCTTTTCTGTGACCGTAAGTGTAATATGTGATATCGCCGGTTTCGTTGCTATATGTCAACGACAATTGGGATGGACATATTTACTTACGTTGATGACATGTGATGTTATGTGTTGCTGGATATGTTATATTGGATCGTCGTGTTTGAATAGCCGGGGTTTTTTATGTGAGATGAGTGTTTTTCATTTTCATTCATGTAAAAACTTGTATGTAATATTCTTTTATTGGGGCACTTCCAGGTTGCGGAAGATGTCACCGTTTGTATATTATTTACTTTACTGCACTAGGATAGACCCAAGGAGGAGAGCACAAGTAACCGGGTTCTGGAGTCCAGTGGGAGACCAACTCGAGGAGTCGAGTCCGGGTCTCCTAACTCTAGAAATGGTAGGGTTGCTTGCCGCTCTCGTAGGGGTCTAGGGGTGTGGGATTGGCTATTCATCACGATCGTGGAATCCGTGTTTTATACTGGCTCGTATTGAAAACACGGACGTCCTAATATATCCAATATTTCATATGATTCTTCTGCTGCGATATCTGTGATGTGATCATGTGATGTTCTGTGATAGATACAATATATAGTATATATGATATATTAAATAGACGTTACTTATGTTTTACACCCGCGCTAGCCCTGCCCTGCCCTGCCGTTAGTTACCTAACCTAACGGTGCACGAGGGGACATCGAGGCGAATGCGGATGGCATAAGTGTACGTCGTATTTATCTGTGATGTTTAGGTAATTTAAATGATGGGACTTCATTAATGTGATTAATGAAATAAAAGAAACCTAAGATGTTGTAGAATCGAATTTCAAAATAAAACAGGTAGCTACAGTTCTTGCTTTGCATAGCGGTATATGTGATATATCCAGCACCTTATTCGATGAGGAAAGGACCGAGATCCCTTCACCGGGAGTGACTCCTTTAGCAATAACTGGCAGATGCTACACACTCGGTTTGTCTTTTGATTGCTTTTAAGAGTTTTTGCTTTGCACAGTGATATATATGATATATCCCGCACCTCATTCGACGAGGAAAGGACCGACGATCCCTTCACCGGGAGTGACTCCTTTAGCAAAACCAGAAAAGCCTCAAAAACACTCCATTTCAAAATTCATTCGATCCTACAACGATATCAAGTTCATTACGCAATAGGATTTCAGAAAAACCTGTCGTAGCCCTCCGTCATTTCAGATAAGTCCTATTTAGTATTCGTGCTACGTTTGTTGACCTCCGTCAAGGCGTAGTGTGCGGTAGCTAACTAGTATTTATCTGTTTATGCATATGATGCAGATTGAGTTAGGGTAATCGTGCGGCCTTGTTGACCTCCGTCAAGGGTCGTGCGGGTGGGTTTAATTCGATCAAGAAATGACGGGTTGAACTTGACTAGTAGCCTATGGTTTGTTGACCTCCGTCAAGGTCATTGGGTGCTAGGGGCAAAATATTATCGGGAATTTCAAGTGTTGAAATTTGCAATGAGATTGCATACCTTCTATGAGATAGTTGGATCCCGATACCCGCTGCGAGTAAGAGTTACTCCTGGGTGAGTTTTATACATTACAATTAGCCGATCAAGTAGGTGTCTAGAAAGGTGTCAACGGGGTTACGCCTCTGGGAAAACGAGGTTTACATTAATTAGGTCCATGCGAAAGCACGGGGGACCTCCCTCAAAGTACCGACACTGGCCTGGCTGAAAGATTGGCGAACTTGTAGTGTGTAATTAATCCCGGCTAGTCTTTCCTTTTTGGGTTTGAAGGAAGATTTGATAAAAAGCAGTGGGAGCCATCCTGATTAGATAAAATAATAACCAATCTATTCTTGACAGAGCGCACGCTGAGTGTTTTCTTCTCTCTCTCTCCAGGTAGCGACCATATCATGCCTTAATCAAGATAATAATACGGATTTTTGACCGAACCCGCTTGTTATACTGAGCTGGGGAACGTTGGTCCCGCTCCAACTTATAATTGTTATAAGACAGAGCAGGAAATTGGGGATTACCAGAATTCCCGTGCCGCCCATACGAAGAGAGTGCATGCTGATGCATCATCTTCGGGTGTGTTCATTACAGAGAACTGTTTCTCAGTATCCTTTACGTCCTGGGTATGTGATACCAGATCAGGATCCCATATATGTAATATGTTACATAGGGCTACAGAAAGGTAGAGAACTGAGAACGGGTGATAAGTTTCATGAGGCAGAAAACGGGGCAAGTGTTGCAGCCAAGTCTGTTGGTCATTGTCACCCTGTATTACCAATACATTGATTCTGAACGAATGTTGTTAGATACCGAACCTGATATACAAAATCATATCAGTCTCTTTATTAGTAAAGAAATGATAAAATTTTGTATTGTTGGGTAATGTTTTGAACATTTCCTATATCAAAAGTTGATCGGTTCAGGCACGTTATCTAAAAGCATTAATGTTCTAAATCAAACTACAGTTCTTAGTATACGGAACACACAAAAGAGGAAGAGTTCAGAAATGAACGAATTCTTCTTGAGGTATTGTAGACTAGGTCATATCAATGCGACCCGACTAGCTAGAGTTTCATAAAGATGCATATTTAAATTAGTTTGAATTTACATCTTGTGAAACTTGCCAGTCATGTCACAGAGATGAGATGACCATAGCTCCGTTTATTGGAAACAGAGAAAGAGTTAGTGAACTCTTGGGATGATACATGTTGATGTATGTCAGATCCCCTGTCTACATATGCCAGGACTGGTTCTTTGTACTTCGTTACATTCTCTGATAAATCTCAAGATTCAGACATATGTTCCTGTTGAAACACAAGTCCGAACCTTTTGAGATATTCATAGAATATAAGTTAGAAGTAGAGAACCAATAAGGGTATAAGTATTATGTCCTTTGATGTGATCGAGGAGGAGAATACTTGAGCACGGAAATCCTGGACTTTTCTAAAGGAGAATGAGATTCTCTCTCGGCATTACTCCTCCGAATACACCATAGCATGATGGTATATCGGGGCGGAGCAATCACACCCTATATGATATGGTATGCTCTATGATGAGTATTACTGAGTTACCTATTTCCTTTTGGGTGTTATGCACTTGAGAAGCTGCATACCTATTGAATAGGGTTCTAATCAAATCAGTTGCCTACCGCTTCATATGTGATATGGAATGGGAAGAACCCATGTCTTAAGTTAGTTAAGATTTGGAGTTGTCCGGCCTATGTCTGAAAGCAAAATCCGGACAAGCTCGAGGCAAAGTCTGTAATGTACAACTGGAAAGGTTCCAGCTATACAAACTGCAGCTGATGATTTGGTACAACCAGAGGATTCAGTAGAAACCAACGAACCTCAGCCTCTCCGCCGATCTAGTAGGGTTCCTCACCCACCTGAGAGATGCTTCGGTTTCTCTATGACAGTGGGAGCGAGGAATGCATCATGAGATGATGACCCAACTAGTTTCGAGCTGGCCATCAAGAGTGAGACTCTGTAAGAATGGCTGGATGCTTAGCGATCTGAGATGGAATCCTTATACACCAACAAAGTATGGACTTTGGTTGCTATATCTAAAGGGTTAAATCCCTATCAGGAGCAAGTATATCTTGAGAAGATTACTTGGTGTACATGGAAAAGTTCAGACTTTCAAAGCTAGACTTGTTAAAAGTTTGCATCATTGACCAGGTGTGGATAATGGTGAAACCTTTTCAAGTAGCTATGCTTTAGTCCATCCAGATCCTACTTACCACGGCTACATACCATGACTACGATATCTGGTGGTTGGGTGTCATGACAGCTTTTCTAAATGATGTTTTAGAAGAGGGAGTCTATAAGTACACAGCCAGAGGGCCTCGTAGACAGTGGGAGCAGCGGAAACGTGTGCAAGATGCTTTATAGGATAAAGCAGGCATCGCGGAGTTGGAACATCTGTTTTGATGAAGTAGTCAAAGAGTTTGACATCATCAAAATGGTAGATGAACCTTGTATAAACAAAAAGGTAGTAGGGAGTATGGTGGTGATCCTAGTAGAGTACGTGGATGACATACTCTTGATAGGGAAGGAGTTTCCTATGCTACGCTCGATCAATCTCCGCTTATCACAATGATTCTCCATATAGGATCAAAATGATACCTACTAAATCCTAGGTTTTGGATCTATGAGATAGATCTAAATGGATGTTAGGATTCTCACTAATTGTAGTGAGAAGGTATCAATCGACCCTGGGGAGAATCACTGGAAGTGTTCCAGGGTGATAAAGACGACTGAATATCAGTCACAGGCATTGTCTTTACCCTCAGTGGAGGGACGGTACGTTGGAAGAGTTCCAAGCTAGATACCGTGGCATACTAGACGATAAAAGCAGGATACATCGCTACTTAAGATGCTACCAAGGAGGATGTTTGGGTGTATAATGGTTCATGAGATGAACTACGTTCCTACCATTGTGAGACAATGGAGTTGTGGCTTATGCCAAGGAACGTCCGTCCCATCAGTGATCCAGACATATTCTAAGGCAGTGTCACCTGATTATGGAGATGGTTGATCTCCAGGGAGATCGAGGTTAGGAGAGTAGACACAGCGGATCCACTCACAAAGGCCTGTTCCCAGAGAGAGACTTTTATGGGATGGTTGAGTATGAGATACTGCAACCACTGCTATCAGATGGCTCTAGTGCAAGTGGGAGATTGTTAGTTATATGTATGCCCTAGAGGCCATTACTATACATAGGATGTATAATGTAATGGATGCTGGGACATATATAGGGAGGACTTTCTTTCTCGACATGATAGTATGCTATCTGGTTGACCTTTACCTTAACGTGTACACTGATTGTCTCTCTGTTACATGTTGGTAAAGCCCTTAGGATGTGTACTTGACTACCTGGACTGTGATGCGGATCATACTAGTGGGGACATGGTTGTCCATAAGTACATCCTTCAAAGTCCCTAGTCGTGGGTGTATCGAGACGGGGCATCGATATACCAGAGTAGACTAGCGTGTACCTTCTCGACCCATACAGATGGGCGATGGATGATCCCATATCCATCGGTGTTTGACATCAAAGATGATATACGGGTGCTCAGTGGAGACTGGGTACACTGGACGGACTCGCCGAGAACTCCCAAATGGTATTATACCTCACGTCAGATGGCAGTTCTCTGGTGACACTGGTACAGAGTAGTCTGTTGACCCGAGATCGTCATAGAGTCTTGTGTGGTTCCCACTGTGCTTTGATTTCCATCTTACCACGTCCAAGAGGGCGTGCAAAACGGTGGTTTTTGGGTACAGTCCCGAGTCACATGGAGGCAATGAGCGATAGGAGGGGATTCGTCTCTCCCGGTATAGGGAGTTGATGTTGCGCTGTGTTCGATTGGCTATAACAGGAAATCCCTTGCCAGGGTTGTTGAGATTTACTGGTAAGTGTTACCAGTAGTTTCTCGAAATGTTATAGACCTCATATCGACACGACTTATCAAGCTATTGGGGTCTGACGTTTACCACCCCTAGGCGAGATATGCGACATATCAGACGATCAGACCGGACTGTACGGTAGTGTTACTGGTTGGATCACTGGAGTGTGAGCGGGCTTGCTCGTCGATCTTCAGATCGCTCAATACCCGGGTGGCCGTTACGTTTAGCAGACTGCTTGCGTCTTGTGGGTGTTTGATATGATCATCATCTGCTACCGGCGTATTGACGAGTCTTTAGAGTCCTACACAGAGGTTTCCTGGCTCAAGCGAAACGAAATAGGAGCGCATATGAGATATGTGCGGGACCGAGAATAATGCGTGTATGTGATACCGTATTCTATTCTCGCGATGAATGTATCGAATGGTTATATGAGATATAACCTAGTTATCGAATCGAGGGTTGATTCGATAAGCCGATACATTGGATACTAGTCGGTTATATGCGATATGACCGGATCGTTAAATCAAGTGTTGATTTAATGATTTAATGCATAATTATATATTTGATATATTACTTTGCATTAACTGGTATTGGTTCACTTTAAATGGATTTTCTCACTTAGTGTACATGTTGTATATGTGATATACTTTTTTGTGCATATAATTGTATCATGTTTGATGATACATGTTAACTTGGATTTGTGTGAAGATTAAACCATGGTTGTGAGAGTGGTTAGGGTTTTGTTTATTCTCCTATTATTTATTTATTCATTTATTTGTTTATTCTTTTGGAAAAGATAAAGAGAAAAGAATGGTGGCTAATTTTGTTTCATGTTGAAGCTTCTTGAAGCTTTGATCAAGTCAACCATTCTTATCTCATCCTTAACCCTAACCATTCCCACTAACCCTAGTTTAATCTCTACACTTTACCATGGTTACCTTTATGATAAGAATTATTATTCTTTTCTTTTCTGAAAAAACTTATCATAACTTCATCTTCTTCTTCTTCTTCTTCACTTGAAGAAGCAAGCTTCATCAATGGTGATTGATGAAAACAAGTGAGAAATCCAATTCTAAATTCTACCCACTTCCTATTTCCTCATCCTCTACCTCTTGCCAAGTAGTAGAGTGTGTTTCCTTCACAAGTTTTCTTGACTTGGTGAAGTTGGAGCTTGATCTAGCGATGCTTCGACGTAGATCATCTTCGGCATGGACATCGACGACCTAGCTCGCCTGTTCTCCGATGAAGCCGACGCTAGAGCCCGGGAATTTGTTTGTATAGCGAGAGGACTTCGTTACGGAGCTAAGGAGGTGGAGCACCGGATCTACAAAGGTTGTATTTCCGTATTCTCTTAGTAAAGTAGTTTACTAGTTGTTGTTTCGCCTAGAAATCTAGCCAACGATCCGTTCTAGGGTTTCTCGGCACCGTTTAAATTTGAAATTGGCATGGTTGATGCCTTGTGAGACCTCTTGAGGGTGCCTAAGAACCCTACAGTAACATAGAGACAATCAGAGTACATGTTAAGATAAAATACAACCAGATAGCATAGTATCATGTCGAGCAAGAAAGTCCTCCCTATATATGTCCAAGCATCCATTACAATATACATCATATGTACAGTAATGGCCTCTAGGGCATACATATAACTAACATGTTGCAGCCAAAGCAGTTAGCGAATATCACCTTGTATTACCAAATAGTAATACATTGATCCTGAACGAATGCTATTACATTCCGAACCTAATATGCAATCGTATATCAGTTTCTTTATTAAGTAAAGAAGGATATAATTTTATAGTACAAGATAATATTATGAACATCTTCCTGAATCAAAAGTTGATTGGATCAGGCTTGTTAAATAATGGCATATATATTCTAGATCAAACCCCAGTTCTTAATGTACTGAACACACACAAAAGGAAGAGTTAAGAAATGAACGAATCCTTCTTGTGGCATTGTAGACTAGGTCATATCAATGCGACACGACTAGATAAGTTGCATAACGATGGATATTTGAATCCATTCAAATTTTCATCTTATGATACTTGTCAGTCATGTCTCAAAGGTAAGATGACCAAAACTCCGTTTAGTGGACACGGAGAAAGAGTTACGGAACTCTTGGGACTGATACATAGTGATGTATGTGGTCGCATGTCAACACATGCCAGGAATGGTTCATCATACTTCATTGCATTCGCTGACGATCTCTCAAGATACGGACATATGTTCCTGTTGAAACACAAGTCTGAAGCTTTCGAGAAATTCAAAGAATATAAGAACGAAGTCGAGAACCAAACGGGTAAAAGTATTAAGATCCTTCGATCAGATCGAGGAGGAGAATACTTGAGCAATGAGTTCCTAGACTATCTAAATGAGAATGGGATTCTCTCTCAGCTTACTCTTCCGTATACACCACAGCACAACGGTGTATCGGAACGGAGGAATCGCACCCTATTAGATATGGTGCGCTCTATGATGAGCACCGCTGAGTTACCTATTTCCTTTTGGGGTTATGCGCTTGAGACAGCAGCATACCTATTGAATCAAGTTCTATCTAAATCTGTACCTATCACACCATATGAGATATGAAGTGGGAAGTGACCATATTTTAAACGAGTCAAGATATGGGGTTGTTAGGCCTATGTCAAAAGGCAAAATCCGGACAAACTCGAGGCACGATCAGTTCTTTGCAAGTTTGTGGGATATCTTAAGAATTCCCAAGGATATATTTTCTACCACGTTGAGGAGAAAAAAGTGTTTGTTTCTCAATATGCCACCTTTTTAGAAAAGGAATTTCTTGCTAAAGAAATTAATGGCGAAAGGGTAGAGCTGGAAGAAGTTCCAGCAGGACAAACAACAACTGAAGATTTAGTAGAACCAGAGGATTCGATAGTTCCCAACGAATCCAGCTGCTCCGCCGATCTAGTAAAGCTCCTCATCCACCTGAGAGATACTATGATTTTCTCATCGATGGTGGGAGCGAGGATTGCATCATGGAAGATGATGACCAGACTAGCTTCGAGCAAGCCATCACGAGTGGGGACTCTGTGAAATGGCTGGATGCAATGCGATCTGAGATGGAATCTGAAGGGTTCCGGCAGCGCCCCGGCCATCAAACGTAGCAAAAATGCGGTACAATTTTTTTTTAAACTGGCTCTACCGATACCCGATTTACGGATAGACCTTAAACCCAAAGCTAGCAAACTAAGAAGAGGTTATAATCGTTATACCGAGATGATCCAAGTGCCTCGGTCTTCATTCCAAGCTCCTAGCGGCTCCATGGTGATGTTTGGTCGATGGTCTTCCTCCATCTCCGATGATCCACCTGAGGGAAACGGCGCAAGCTCCAGCTCGACGAACGAGGCAACCGACGCTCCAAAGTTGCTAACGATGGAGAGTCGAGGTGTAGTAGTGTGACACTATATTTTCTCTTTCCTTTTTTCTCATTGAGCAAGCATAGAAGATGAATGAGGAGGTGATGAACCTTTTGCATGAAGAACAAAATTGGCTAAGTATATGTGAGAATGAGAGAGTGGACTAATGTATGTCATCATATCCCCAGTGAAATGAACCCCCCACCATCAAATATGGCCGGCCCCCCTCTCCTTCCCATCATGAAAAATTATCATTTTCTTTTTCCAATTGCAATAAAATAATAGCAACCATACTTTGTTCATGCCTTGACCCATTCCTCCTTTCCACCTCATTTCCCAAATGATTTTCAATAAAGAAAATCATTAATGAGGTGGCACCTTCTAGAAGCTATTCCGTATAAAATACGGAATACTTCCGGTATATGCACCGAAATACATATACGCGTATTCGTACAAAAATACGAATAGCCGAGAGAGAAAAAAAATAGCGAACAATAATACTAGAATACATATATATAAATACATATGTAAATTATTAAATCAAAACCTGATTTAATAATCTGGCTTAATCCTAAGCCGCTAGTATTATCAACCGTCCGATTAAGCCTGCGCAGCAAGTGCACATATTTAATCGGACACCTGTATGTATCAACATACGCCATGTACACCATATCACCTGAACCGTGAAAACCCTCTGTGTCGGACTCTAAAGACTCGTCAATACGCTGGCAGTGGGTTTTACCACAAGCACGTCAGCGGCACTAGCTGTACGTAACGGCTACCCAGGTATTGAGCGAAAAGGAGGCCGACGAGCAAACTCATCCTGAACCCCTACTGAGCCTGACAGTGACAATATCCGTACATTCCGGTCTGTTCGTCTAAGAGTATCGCATATCGAGTCTAAGGGGGTGAATAAAGTCAGACCCCCAACAACGCGATATTTAATATTGGTATGATACCCATCACCACCTGAAAAACTATCGATCCTGGATCGGTAGTTCTCGTCCACCGTGGCCGCGGATTTTTGATAATGGCCATCCGTACACAACGCGACATCACCCCCCAATACCGGGAGAGACGAATCCCCGACGATCCGATCACTGCCTCCATGTGGCTCGGTACTGTACCTAACTAAAACCTGTTTGCACGACTCCTTTAAGCCGTGGTAGGGTAATAATCAAAGCACAGTGGGAACTCACACGAGACAAATGACGATCTCAGGTCGACAGAGTAACCTGTACACATGTCACCTGGGAACTGCTATCTGACAATAGGTATAAAACCAATTAGCGGGTTCCCGGCGAGTCCGTCCAGTATACTCATAACCCAATGAGCACCTGTATACTATCTTAGGTGAACAAACTAACACCAATGGCTTATGAAACCTGGCCACCGCCCCTCATCGGGGTCTCGATCAGTATAAACTAGTCTACACTAGAGTATCGATGCCCGGTCTCGATACTCCTACGACCAGAGACATTTAAGGATGTGCTTATAGACCCCAGCTCCCATACGTATGATCGCCATCATAATACTGGCAGTCAAGAAAGAATCCTAATGGCTTTATCAACATGTATAAGATGATAAAGACACACCAGATAGCATACTATCATCTTGAGTAAGACTGTTTTATCGGTATAGGTCCTTACTCAATCGTCATAATCATAAGTCCATGACTATGATAATTGCCTTGAGGGCACTATAGCCAACAATCTCCCACTTGCACTTAAGGCCAATTACTGCGATGTCCTATACTCACAGCCTGTGTGATACCGAACACGCAACTTCTCTACTAATCAGTTTCGCAAAGCCCGTTTGCGAAAATGATTGCGTTCGAGAAATAGCCTCAGTGAGTGGATCCGCTCCAATGTTTCTTTCTGTATTTCTCTGTATCCCAACTTCACGGAGAAAACTATCTCCCGAAATGAGCAATACCTGTCTTAGAACTTGTCTGGAAATTTGATAGGACCCATTTCACAAATGAACTCCAAATCCATCAAACTACTTAGACTGTATCATCCACTGAATTTAATCAGTATCCTGCGCCATGCCTTTCCTCAGTATCCGCTTGGACCACCTTTCCAACATACTGTCCCTTAAAAGATGGAAAAACTATAATTCTGACAGTCACTCTGTCATCCAGGTCACCTTGGAAGCCTGAAATGATAACTGTCTCCTGAAGGAGGCTGGCGTTACCATATTCCAAGAACATTCACTTATGTTCATAAACTGCTTCCCAATGTTTCTCCAGGATTGGATTAATATATGTTTACTGCAGCTAGTGCAAAAACAAAATCTGGTGTGGTACTCGACATTTCATGATTAACTTAATTGCCTAAACAAGTGATATGCTAATCATGCAGATCCCTCTCCCCTTTAGTCTGTAATACACCTTTAGAGAGGGTGACTCCATCACCTGCAGGTGCACCACTATGCCAGGAGTCATCCATTTAAAGTCAAATTACCCAGATTGGGATACTTCCCAAATCTAGATATAAAACCATAGATCTAGTAACCAGAAAACCTGATATTATATCCATATCCTATGTGGAGAAACAACTTTGTGATAACCACAGTATAACCGATCGTAGTATAGGAATATCTCTTCATATTAAGTGCATGTCATCCCAATACCTGGACATCACTCTCTACTACCTTCTTACCAGATCCATCTCCCATTCTGATGAAGTCAAGACCTATGACCGTCACATCAAAATTAGATGATCTATTTCCGCTATACCTGCTTTAGTCTATAAATATACATAAGCTGCATACCCACTATTCTTCCACTGCTCCCACTGACTACAACAACCTTCTAGCAGAGTCATATACACGTACACTTCTAAAGCTAGTTTAGAATGACGATATACTCATCCTCCTGCCGGGTCTTATAGTCTAGAACAGCAGCAATGGAAAGTCTAGGTAAACAAGAACCTCCCTGTCACCGTCTCTGAGAAGACTGAAGTACCTCTCAGGTGCCTAAGGTTACCCACCAAATCTACGAAGTGGCTAATGAAACTTCAAATCTAATTGAATCCTTAGGTTTTTATAAATTTCCAGTAATCGTTTGTGGTTCTGGAATAACTTCCAGTTCTACCATACTCCCACTTGTGTTTTTATGAAAAATTCAATTTTACTAAAACTATGGCGACTCAAGAACAATATAAATATTTATCTTCCTGATGGTAGAATGTTATCCCTCGTCAAAGCCCGGGATAACCCACAAACAGCCATTTCTAGAACGTGCCTTGAGTTTATCCGGATTCTGGTTTTAAGCATCAGCCGGACAACTCCCTATACCTTAACATTGTCAAGATATAAATTGATTCTATATGTATCTGATATGGAAACAAAAGCACTAATTTAATTGGAACCAGATTCAAAATCATGCAGCCGTCTCCACTGCATATCAACCAAATGGAAAAAGGACAATCAGCATTACTCAACTAAGAGTCATCCATTTATGAGTAAACCGAAAGAGAAGCAAATTCTCAAAACCATTACTATTAACTGAATACCAAACACAAGTATCTACATCTTCGACTTTCTCGAAGAATCCTGATACTTACAACAAATGGTTCTCTACTTTATTCTTATACCTATAACTTCTGAATATCTTGACCTTGCATTTCAACGAAATACATGTCCAGAACTGGAGAAATCATAAGTAAACACAATATAGTACAAGTACCAACCCTTTTGTCCTAATGGACACTGGACAACATACAATACTTTGTATAAGTCCCCTGAGTTCAATAACTCAAATCCTGTGCGTCGTAGGTTGAAAAACTGTACTATGGTTAAGAAGAATTATACCGCTGTTGAATGCACCTTACCAAATCACCAGCTGATATAGGTAAATGTCACAGACATAATATCAAAAAGTTATATCTCAATTTATAAAATAAATGTACAGATATATCAGTTTGAAATTGGTGCATAACAACGGATATTCAAAACCAAATATTTGCCAACCGGCAAAATCCAGATGATTTTCTCAAATATCACCAATTATAACGAATTCCGATATAATGAGGATCTAATCACCTAATTCCCAATATCTTGCTCCCACTCACCATCCGTAATAACATACAGATGTGAGAAACTGATCTGGCAAATACATACCCTGGCGTTAGATTCTTATTGAGAAAACAGTTTTCAATTAACATTGCACAGTAAAACTGAAACATGAAAATGTTTCAAAAGGGGTAACCTGGTATTCCTAGTAATGCCTCATCCATTATCCTGATTCATGACAGTAACTATATACTAACATGCCCTCACTCCAGTCCCTTTATTATGACTTTACTTATTATCTTCTGTACACCTCCTTTACGCTAATTGGTTTTCTTCATTCCCTACCTCTCGGCAACAGCCTATGGTTTGGAAGAAGACTATCCAATAAGCGTAATAGGTGTACTCTCCTAATCATAGGAGCCCTCACAACCTGAGAGAAGGTAAAGAGAAAAGACATCTGAATAATCGTATTCTATTTCTCTTGAACCAGAATCCATTCTCGAAAAAGTTCCTTCGAGTTCGTATGTAACTACACGATGGATTTATCCAATAGAAGTGGATATCCGTAGTGATACGGAGTGTACTAGAGAAAAGAAAAGTGGATGTAGGAGTGGCAGGGGTATACACGGTTTTTTTCGTGAATGATAGTGATCACAATTTCCATTGCCATTATTCTAATCCCTTTATATGTTTTTACTTATTACCTTCTGTACACCATAGTTAAGCATGTTAGTTTTCTTCCTTCCCTACCGTTCGGCACCTGCCTATGGTCTGGAGGAAGACTATCCAATAAGCTCAATAGGTGTACCCTCTCTTAATCCTAAGAGCCCTCGCAACCTAAGAAAAGGTAAAGAGAAAAGACAACCGAATAATCCTATTCAATCTCTCCAGTACCAGAATCCATCCTCGAAAAAGTTCCTTCGAGTTTGTATATAACCATACGATGGATTTATCTAATGGAAGTGGACGTTCTTAGTGATACGAGGTGTTCTGGAGAAATGCAAAGGTGATATAGAAGTGGCAATGATGTATGCGACACCGTAACATTCCAAAAGCCAAAGTGTTTTAAGAAGGTTCGGCCAACTTGGTTTATGAGTTTTAGTCAAGGGTCGGGTCATAGTCGCAGCCACAGAGAGAGAGAGAAGAAACACTCAGCGTGCACTCTAACCTACATCAGAATGGTTAATCATTTTATCTAATCTGGATGGCTCCCACTATTTCCTCGAATTCTTCTCCGAACCTAAAAGGAGAATTAGTCGGAATCACCCGAGGAGTAATCCTACTCATCAGTGGGAATCGGGATCCAACTATCATTGCATGATAACTTGATGGAAGCCACTCAAGTCACCAAACTCCAGAAGGTATGCGCAAGCCTGGCAAGTTTCCTGTATGTTTGAATCTCCCGATATGATTTTACCCCTAGGACCCAAGTGACCTTGACAATGCCAACATATCAAAGAGTCCTAGTCAAGTTCAACCCGTCATTATCTTGATAGCGTTAAACCCATCCATATGAGTCCTTGACAATGCCAACATAGCGGTTTGACTGTCCTAACCAATCCACATATCCATGTGACAGAAAAGCATTACAGAGCTACCGAACACTACGCCTCGGCAATGCACGACATAAGTAGCACGAATACTAAGCAATACTGATCTGAAATGACGGAGGGCTACGGCTGGTTTTTGGCGAAAAACTTTTAACGTAATGAACTTGATATCGTTAAAGGAATCCAAGTGGTTTTATAAATATATAGTGGCGAAAAATTTTGCTAAAGAGATCACTCCCGGTGAAGTGATCTCGGCTCTTTCCCCGTCGAATGGAGTGCAGGATATTCCAAACTGAATACCACGATGCAAAGAAAAAGGAAACGACTATAGTGAAGTTATTACGTTGACACAAACTTTTACTTAAGGGGTCACTCCCGATGAAGGGATCTCGGCCCTTGCTGTTGGATATAGAGCCCTCAAAGTCAATTATTGGATCGCAGGCATGTGATTGCAATGATTGAGGGAGGACCAATACCGGTAGGACAGTCTTACTCGAGAGGTTTGTATACTATCTGGTTTGTCTTTATCATCGTGTACATGCTTTAGGTGACATTGTAGTTCACTATTACACGTTGATAGAGAATAATATGCTACCATGGTTTTTCTTTATCATCGTGTACTGCTTTAGGTGACCTTACAAGTCGCTATTACACGTTGATAGAGCCCTTGGGATTCTTTCTTGACTACCAGCATTATGATGGCGATCATATATGTGAGAGCTGGGGTCTATAAGCACATCCTTAAAAGGTCCTTAGTCATGGGAGTTTCAAGACTGGGCATCGATACTTCATTAGTAGACTAGTGTATACAGTCGAAACCCCGACGAGGGGCGGTGGCCGGTCTCACAAGCCATTGGTGTCAATTGGATTACCTAAGATGTATACATGTGCTCATTGGGTTATGAGTACACCGGACAGGACTCGCTGGGAACATGCTAGTTGGTATTATACCTGACGTCAGATAGCAGTTCCCTGGTGATATGTGTACAGGTTAGTTCATCGACCCGAGATCGTCATTTTTCTCGTGTGAGTTCCCACTGTACTTTGATTACTATCTTACCACGGCTCAAGGGAGTTGTGCAAACAGGTTTTAGTTGGGTACAGTCACGAGCCACATGGAGGCAGTGAGCGGATCGGCAGGGGTTTCGTCTCTCCCGGTATTGGGTGTGAGATCGCGCTGTGTCTAGGAGAGCCATTACACAAAGCCCTCGGCCGAGGAAGGAGATTTACTGGTAGGTATTCCAATAGTATCTCCGGGTGTTCTGGGCTACACTCCGACACGTCTTGTACCGCTTTTGGGGGTCTGTCTTTTACCAACACCCTAGGCCCGCCATGCGATACTCATAGACGAACGGACCGGACTGTACGGATATTGTCACTGACAGGCTCAGTAGGGTGTCAGGATGAGTTCGCTCATCGACCTCCCTTTTGGTCAATACCTGATAGCCCGTTACGTACAGCTAGTACCACTGACGTGCTAGTGGTTAAATCCACAGCCAAAGTATTGACGAGTTTTTAGAGTCCCCCGCAGACAGTTTCTTAAGTTTCGGGCGAAAGGTTGTAGAGGCCGTATGATATATGGCAGGGTCCGATCATATACGTGCAGTAGTGCACGGATCATGATCGGGCGGATCATACTAGTGGGCTTTGGTTTAAGCCGGATCCTAGTATTAGATTTGTTGGATTACTTTAGTCTCGTCACATTCGCATTCAGTCGGAATGCGGATGCGGGTATGTATATACAGGTGAGGGCTATCCTTGTGATACGTCACGAGTTTACTTTAGATGTTGCCGTATCTTTTTATTGTTGCAAACATTTGGATTAATGTTTGTTAATGGAAATTATGAGCACAAAATCATGATTAAGTTCATTAATTGTGACACATGCACAGGTGATGACTCATGGTCTATTTTCTTGTGCATGTGTCACATTATATGATGGATTTGTGAGTTGATATGATGAGAGGAGTGAGAGGGGCAGCCAAGGGAAGGTTGGCACTTGTGTTATTTTTTTTTCTCACTCTCATTATTCTTCTTGCAACAACACAAAAGAAAAGAGAGAGGAAAATCCTTCTTCTTCCTCTTTCTTGTCTAGATCAAATCTCCATTAATGCAACACCTCTAACCTCCATCCAAATCAATGGAAGCAAGAGACAAAGTGATCATAAATATTCTCTACAACACCTTGGACACGTCGGCTAGCACACTTCGTGCCCGAGTTAGTTCGGATGAAGCGGCAGCCCGTAAAAAGACTCGTAGATGTGGTGCCCTTTACGACGAGGAGATAAAGACCGGAGATGCCGCGAGGAACTTGGGATGGTGGCCAAAGACCGAAGGACATGGATCGATCGGTATAGCCTTTCTATCCCTTCTCTAGATAGCTAGTTGTAGGTCAATGGTTCGATCCGGGTTTTAAGAATGGGATAGCGCCAGTTTCATATTTCGAAAAAAATTTGTTTCCGCATTTTGGCCTCAGAAAGACGGCCGGGGAGCTACCGTAGTTTTACATGGTATCAGAGCCACGCCATTAACCTTTACTAGCTTGCTCTAACGTATTTAGAATTTCGATCAAACAAAAATTCCGAAACCGCGATTTCAAAATGTGCAGTTTCTGTCGAAATTTTTTTGTTTTCAAAATTTTTTTTGGTGTGTTGCATGTAGGGATGCTAGGCACAGGCACAAGGGTCTATAAGGCATCAACCATTCCCGATTTAAAATTTAGCCGTGCCGAACAACCTTAAACCAAGATCTTAGACTAGAGATTAGGCGAAACAAATATGTTAAACAATTTAACACTAAGTGAGAGGGATTACAACTTTTGCAGATCCTGTCCTTCACTTCTAAAGCTCCATGTTGAGGTCCCTTCGCTACGATCATCGTGCATCCAGACTCTAGAGAGGCTCCACGAAGAGAAAGATGCAAGCTTGCTTTCGATCTTCGATAACAAAGATGATCTACCTTGAAATTTCATTAACACGAGCTCTTACTCACAAAATGAAGTGAACACCCTCATCTAAATGGCAAGGGTAGATGAGGATGATTAAGTAGGATTTTTGCCCTCATTTGTTTTCTTATTCTCATCCACTTTCACCACAAAAATCAAAGCAAGAAAGCTTTGCAAAGAAGAAGAAGAAGATGAATACTTTTGTGATGAATAATGAAAAAGTAATAATAATAACTTATGCAACCATGATTGCTAATAATATAAGCAAACCCAAGTAGAGAGTTGACTAGGGTTAAGGGTTTGGGTTGGGTTAAGGATGAGTCACAATAAAATATCTTTGCAAAAACAAAAAGAAAACCTTCTAGAAGGTTCATGAAAGGATTAACCCAAATCAAACCCTAACCTTGTTTAATCTCTACTAATCATGTTGCATTAGTTATCATAACTTGTTACAATATTATATATCACATATATAATACATTTTGTAACAAAAAGAAAATAATACAATTAACATATATCGCATATATATCAATTATTACCCGAGTGAGAAAAATAATCTTTTAGTGAGCATATATCAGTTAATGTAATTTAATATATCAAATATATAATTATACATTAAATTATTGAATCAACACTGGATCCAATAATCCGTCTATTTAACAAATAACCGACAAATATAATCTGTATCAGTTCATCGAATCAACACTTGATCCGATGACCTGGCAATATCACATATATCCGGCCGATATCTTATATCGTAAGAATCTAATACGGTATCACAAACACGTATTGTTCTCGGTCCCGCACATATCACATATGTACTCCTATTCCGTTTTGCCTGAGTCAAGAAACCTCTGTGTAGGACTCTAAAGAATCGTCAATACGCCGGCAGTAGGCGATGATCATATCAAACACCCACAAGCTGCAAGTGGTCAGCTAAACGTAACAGCCACCCAGGTATTGAGCGCTCAGAAGATCAACAAGCGAGCCTGTACATTCTCCTGTGAATCCAGTCAGTAACACTACCGTACAGTTCGGTCTCGTCGTCTGATATTTCGCATATCTCGGCTAGGGGCGGTAAACGTCAGTCCCCGGTAGCTTGATAAGTCGTGTCGATATGAGGTCTATAACAGTTCGAGAAATTACTAATAACACTTACCAGTAAATCTCAGCAACCCTGGCCAGGGATTTCCAGTTATAGCCAATCGAACACAGCGCAACATCAACTCCCTATACCGGGAGAGACGAATCCCCTCCTATCGCTCATTGCCTCCATGTGATTCGGGACTGTACCAAGAAGCCACCTTTTTGCACGCCCTCTTGGACGTGGTATGATTGAAATCAAAGCACAGTGGGAATCACACAAGACTCTATGACGATCTCGGGTCTACAGACTAACCTGTACCAGTGTCACTAGAGAACTGCCATCTGACGTAAGGTATAATACCATCTAGGAGTTCTCGGTGAGTCCGTCCAGTGTACCCAGTCTCCACTGAGCACCCGTATATCTTCTCTGATGTCAAACACCAATGGATATGGGATCATCCATCGCCCATCATATGGGTCAAGAAGCGTATACTCTAGTCTACTCTGGTGTATCGATGCCCTGTCTCGATACACCCTCGACTAAGAACAGTTATAGGATGTACTCGTCGACTTTCGTGGCCCCACTAGTATGATCTCATCATAGTCCTAGTAGTAAAGTACATATCCTAAGGGATTTATCAACATGTAACACAGAGACAATCAGAATACTTGTTAAGATAAAGTATAACCAGATAGCGTACAATCGTGTCGAGCAAGAAAGTCCTTCCTATATATGTCCAAGCATCCACTACAATATACATCGTATGTACAGTAATGGCCTCTAGGGCATACATATAACTAACTATCTCCCACTTGCACTAGGGCCATCAGTTTTGGTATCACCTACCTAACAATTAGCTGTTGTTGAAGTATCTCATACTCAACCATCCCATAAAAGTCTCTACTGGGAAAAATGCCTTTATGAGTGGATCCACGCTGTTGTCCTCTATGTCAGCTCTCCTAACCTCGATCTCCCTGGAGATCAACCATCTCCATGATCAGGTTGTACTGCCTAAGAATTATATCCGGATTGACTGATGGGACGGGGGTTCCTTGGAATAAGCCACAACTCCATTGTCACACAATGGTAGGAACGAAGTTCATCTCATGAACTTATATATATCCAGACTGCCTCTTTGGTAGCATCCTTGGTAACGATGTATCTTGCCTTTAATCGTCTAGTAAGTCATGGTATCTAGCTTGGAACTCTTCCAACGTACCGTCCCTCCACTGAGGGTAAAGACAATGCCTCCGACTGACATTCAGTCGTCCTTATCACCCTGGAACCTTTCCAGTGATTCTCCCCAGGATCGATTGATACCATCTCACTACAACTAGTGAAAATCCTAACGTCCAATTAGATCTATCGCATAGATCCAAAACCCAGGATTTAGGAGGTATCACCTTGATCCTATACGGAGAATCCTTGTGATAAGCGGAGATTGACCGAGCGTAGCATAGGAAACTCCTTCCCTATCAAGAGTATGTCATCCACGTACTCTACGAGAATCACCACCATACTCTCTACTACCTTTTTGTATATACGAGGTTCATCTACCATTTTGATGAAGTCAAACTCTTTGACTATCACATCAAAACAGATGTTCCGACTGAGCGATGCCTGCATTATCAACATAAAGCATCTTGCACACGTATCCGCTGCTCCCACTGTCTACGAAGCCATTTGGCTGTGTACTTATAGACGCACTCTTCTAAAACATCATTTAGAAAAGCAGTCATGACACCCAACCACCAGATATCGCAGTCATGGTATGTAGCAGTGGCTAGTAGGATCTGGATGGACTTAAGCATAGCTTTGAAAGTCTCAACTTTTCCATGTACAACAAGTAATCTTCTCAAGATATACTTTCTCCTGATGGGGATTTAACCCTTCAGATATAGCAACCAAAGTCCATACTTTGTTGGTGTATAAGGATTCCATCTCAGATCGCTAAGAATCCAGCCATTCTTACAGAGTCCCACTCCTGATGGCCAGCTCGAAACTAGTTAGGTCATCATCTCATGATGCAATCCTTGCTCCCACTGTCATAGAGAAACCGAAGTATCTCTTAGGTGGGTGAAGAACCCTACTAGATCGGCGGAGAGGCTGAGGTTCGTTAGAATCTATTGAATCCTTTGGTTCTACCAAATCATCTGCTGTAGTTTGTATAGCTGGAACTCCTTCCAGTTCTACCTCATGACCACTAAATTCTTCACAAGAAATTCCCTTTCACAAAGGTGGCATGCTGAGAAACAAAACATCTTTTGTTCCTCGGTTTGGTAGAAGATATTCCCTTGCGAATACTTAGGATATCCAACAAACTTCTACAGAACTGATTTTGCCTCGAGCTTTTCCGGATTATGCTTTTAGACATAGGCTGGACAACCCCAAATCTTAACTACTTTAAGAGATGGGCTCTTCCCATATCATATCATATATGAATTGGTAAGCAACTGATTTGATTGGAACCCTATTCAATTAGGTATGCAGTTTCTCAAGTGCATAACCCCAAAAGAAAATAGGCTACTCAGTAGTACTAATCATAGAGCACACCATATCACATAGGTGTGTTTGCTCCACCCTGATACACCGAGGTGCTGTGGTGTATACGGAGGAGTAATGCTGAGAGAGAATCTCATTCTCCTTTAGAATAGTCAAGGAATTCCGTGCTCAAGTATTCTCCTCCCTGATCTCATCAAAGGACAAAATACTTATACCCATTTTTGGTTCTCTACTTCTAACTTATATTCTGTGAATATCTCAAAAGCTTCGGACTTGCGTTTCAATAGGAACATATGTCTGAATCTTGAGAGGTCATCAGTGAATATAATAAAGTAAAAAGAACCGGTCCTGGCATGCGTAGACAGGGGACTTTCATACATCAGCATGTATCAATCCCAAGAGTTCACTAACTCTTTCTCAGTTTCCAATAAACAGAGCTATGGTCATCTTATCTTTGTGACATGACCGGCAAGTTTCATAAGATGTAAATTCAAACTAATTTAAATATGCATCTTGTAGGGTTGCTAGGCACACGCACAAGGGTCAACGAGGCATCAACCATGCCCGATTTAAAAATTAGTCGTGCCGAACAACCCAAAGCCGGATCTTTAAACTAGGGTTTAGGCGAAAACAAGCATGTTAAACTCGTTAAAACTAAGTGAGAGAGATCACAACCTTTGTAGATCCGGTCCTTCACTTCTTAAGCTCCGTGTTGAAGTCCCTTCACTACGATCATCGTGTTCCGGACTCTCGAGAGGCTCCGCGAAGAGAAAGATGCAAACTTGCTTCCGATCTTCGATAAAAAAGATGGTCTACCTTGAGGTTTCATTAACACAAGCTAACACTCATAAAATGATGTGAACACCCTCATCTAAATGGCAAGGGTAGATGAGGATGATGAAGTAGGATTTTTGCTTTCTTTTATTTTCATTTACTCACTCATTTTTCATCACCTTGAAAAAGCTAGAAAGGTTTTTCTATGAAAGAAAAAAGGAAGAAGATGAACAATCAACATGAAACCTTTTGTGATGAATAATGAAAGGATAAATATATTGATTAATGCAACCATGGTCAACAAAACCCATGTACAGAATTAACTAGAGTTAGGGTTTGGGATAGGTCAAGGAATGAGTCATAACAAAATATCTTTCTCAAAACAAAACTAAACCTTCTAGAATCATCTAGAAAGTATTAACCCAAATCAAACCCTAATCTTGTGTAATCTCTACTAAACATGTTGCGTTAGTTGTCATATCATGTTACAATATTATATATCACATATACAATATATTTTGTAACAAAAGAAAGCAATACAATTAACATATATCGCATATATATCAATGTATTACCCGAGTGAGAAAAAGAATCTTTTAGTGAGCTAATATTAGTTAATGTAATTTAATATATCATATATATTATTATACATTAAATTATCGAATCAACACTTAATCCGACAATCCGGCTATATCGCATATAACCGACTAATACGATGACCCGGCTATATCACATATACCCGGCCGATATCTCATATCGCGAGAATCCAATACGGTATCACATACCGCATTATCCTCTGTCCCGCACATATCACATATGAGCTCCTACTTCGTTTTTCCTGAGCCAAGAAACCTCTGTATAGGACTCTAAAGAATCGTCAATACGCCGGCAGTAGGTGATGATCATATCAAACACCCACAAGCTGCAAGCGGTCAACTAAACGTAACAGCCACCGAGGTATTGAGCACTCAGAAGATCAACAAGCAAGCCTGTACATTCTCCCATGAATCCAATCAGTAACACTCCCGTACATTCTGGTCTCCTCGTGTGATATGTCGCATATCTCGCCTAGGGGTGGTAGACGTCAGACCCAAGTAGCTCGATAAGTCGTGTCGATATGAGGTCTATAACAGTTCTGGATACTACTGATAACACTTACCAGTAAATCTCAGCAACCCTGGCCAGGGATTTCTGGTTATAGCCAATCGAACACAGCACACATCAACTCCCTATACCGAGAGAGACGAATCCCCTCCTATCGCTTATTGCCTCTATGTGATTCGGGACTATACCCAAAAGCCACCTTTTTGCATGCCCTCTTAGACATGGTATGATGGAAATCAAAGCACAGTGGGAATCAGACAAGACTCTATGACGATCTCGGGTCAACAGACTACTCTGTACCAGTGTCACCGGAGAACTGCCATCTGACGTGAGGTATAATACCATCTGGGAGCTCTCGGCGAGTCCGTCCAGTGTACCCACCTTCCACTGAGCACCCGTACACGTCAAACACCAATGGATATGGGATCATCTATCGCCCATCATATGGGTCAAGATGCGTATACGCTAGTCTACTCCGGTGCATCGATGCCCTGTCTCGATACACCCTTGACTAGGAACAGTTATAGGATGTACTCGTCGACTACCGTGGCCTCACTAGTATGATCTCATCATAGTCCCAGTAGTCGAGTACATAACCTAAGGGCTTTATCAACATGTAACATAGAGACAATCAGAGTACATGTTAAGATAAAGTACAACCAGATAGCATACTATCATGTCGAGCAAGAAAGTCCTTCCTATATATGTCCAAGCATCCATTACAATATACATCATATGTACAGTAATGGCCTCTAGGGCATACATATAACTAACAATCTCCCACTTGTACTAGGGCCATCTGTTGTGGTATCGCATACCCAACAATTTGCTGTGGTTGAAGTATCTCATACTCAACCATCCCATAAAACTCTCTACTGGGAAAAAGGCCTTTGTGAGTGGATCTGCACTGTTGTCCTCTATGTCTACTCTCCTAACCTCGATCTCCCTGGAGATCAACCATCTCCATGATCAGGTGATACTGGCTAAGAATTATATCTGGATTTCTGATGGGACGAGGGTTCTTTGGCTAATGCCACAACTCCATTGTCACACAATGGTAGGAACGAAGTTTATCTTATGAACTTATATATCCAGACTGCCTCTTTGGTAGCATCCTTGGTAACGATGTATCTTGCCTTTAATCGTCCAGTAAGTCACGGTATCTAGATTGGAACTCTTCCAACATACCGTCCCTCCACTGAGGGTAAAGACAATGCCTGCGACTGACATTAAGTCGTCCTTATCACCCTGGAACCTTTCCAGTGATTCTCCCCAGGATCGATTGATACCATCTCATTACTCCTAGTGAGAATCCTAACTTCCAAATAGATCTATCTCATAGATCCATAACCCAGTATTTAGGACGTATCACTTTGATCCTATATGGAGAATCCTTGTGATAAGCGAAGATTGATCGAGCGTAGCATAGGAAACTCCTTCCCTATCAAGAGTATGTCATCCACGTACTCTACGAGGATCACCACCATACTCCCTACTACCTTTTTGTATATACAAGGTTCATCTACCATTTTGATGAAGTCAAACTCTTTGACTACCACATCAAAACAGATGTTCCAACTCCGCGATCCCTATTTTATCATATAAAACATCTTGCACACGTTTCCGCTGCTCCCACTGTCTACGAAGCCCTCTGGCTGCGTACTTATAGGCGCTCTCTTCTAAATCATCATTTTAGAAAAGCAGTCATGACACCCAACCACCAGATATCGTAGTCATGGTATGTAGCCGTGACAAGTAGGATCTGGATGGACTAATGCATAGCATTGAAAGTCTCAACTTTTCCATGTACACCAAGTAATCTTCTCAAGATATACTTGCTCCTGATGGGGATTTAACCCTTCAGATAAAGCAACCAAAGTCCATACTTTGTTGGTGTATAAAGATTCCATCTCAGATCACTAAGCATCCAGCCATTCTTACAGAGTCCCACTCCTGATGGCCAGCTCGAAACTAGTTGGGTTATCATCTCATGATGCAATCCTCGTTCCCACTGTCATAGAGAAACCAAAGTGTCTCTCAGGTGGGTAAGGAACCCTACTGGATCGGCGGAGAGGCTGAGGTTCGTTGGAAACTGCTGAATCCTTTGGTTCTACCAAATCATCAGCTGCAGTTTGTATAGCTGGAACTACTTCCAGTTTTACAAAGTTGACCTTGTCTCGAGCTTGTCCGGATTTTGCTTTTAGACATAGGCCGGACAACCCCAAATCTTAACAAACTTAAGATATGGGCTCTTCCCTTTCCATATCACATATGAAGTGGTAGGCAACTGATTTGATTTGAACCCTATTCAATAGGTATGCAACTTCTCAAGTGCATAACTCCCAAAAGGAAATAAGAAACTCAGTAGTACTTATCATAGAGCACACCATATCACATAGGATGCTATTGCTCCGCCCCGATATACTATCGTGCTATGGTGTATCCGAAGGAGTAATGCTGAGAGAGAATCTCATTCTCCTTTAGAATAGTCCAGGAATCTACGTGCTTAAGTATTCTCCTCCATGATCTCATCAAAGGACATAATACTTATACCCATATTTGGTTCTCTACTTCAGACTTACATTCTGTGAATATCTCAAAAACATTGGACTTATGTTTCAACAGTAACACATGTCTGAATCTTGAGAGATTATTAGAGAATGTAATGAAGTACAAAGAACCGGTCTTGGCATGTGTAGACAGGGGACTTTCATACATCAGCATGTATCTGTAGGGTTCCTTGGCACACAAATGAAGTCTCACAAGTGATCAAGCATGCCCAATTCAAAAATTTCATGTGCCTACAAACTCTAATACGGATCGTTAACTAGATAATGAGGCGATGCAAGGAAGTAAATAACTTTATTGCTAAAGGAAGGTAACTACAACCTTTGTAGATCCGGTCCTCCACTTCCTTAGCTCCGCATAAACGTCCCTCCGCTGTACAAATCGAAATCCCAGACTCTTGCGATGGTTTCATCGGAGAATAGATCGGGCTAGGTCGCCGACTTCGATGCCGAAGATGATCTACGTCGAGGCAACACAAGATCAAGCTCCAACTTCACCAAGCCATGCAATTTGTGAAGAAAACACCCTATACTACTTGGCAAGTGGTAGAGGATGAAGAAATAGGAAGTGGGTTCACTTTAGAATTGGATTTCTCACTCTTTTTCTCAAGTTGCCATTGATGGTTGCAAGGTTTCTTCATTGTTGAAGATAAAGAAGAAGAAGAGAATATGATAAGTATCTTCAAAATAGAAAATAAAAAGAATACTTATCATTTAGCAACCATGGTTAGGTGTAGAGAATAGACTATGGTTAGGTTGAATGGTTAGGGTTAAGCATGAGACAAAAAAGGTGGACTTGTTCGAAGCTTCATGAAGCTTCAACAAGAAAACAAAGAATGCCACCATGACTTATTTTGCAAAAAAGAATAAATAAATAAATGAATAGATAAATAAACAAAACCCTAACCATTCATATAACCATGGTTTAATCATACACACAAACATTCATGTATCATCAAACATGATACAATCAAGTGCACAAAAATATATCACATATACAATGTGCACATCAAGTGAGAAAATCCTTTTTAAAGTGAAAAAATACTAGTTAATGCAAAGTAATATATCAAATATATAATTATTCATTAAATCATTAAATCAATACTTGATTTAACGATCCCGTCATATCGCATATAACCGACTAGTATCCAATGTATCGGCTTATCGAATCAATCTTTGATTCGATAACTAGGTTATATCGCATACAACAAATCGATACATTCATCGCGAGAATAGAATACGGTATCACATACACGCATTATTCTCGGTCCCGCACATATCTCATATGCGCTCCTATTTCATTTCTCTTGAGCCAGGAAACCTCTGTGTAGGACTCTAAAGACTCGTCAATACGCCGGCAGCAGGTGATGATCATATAAAACACCCACAAGCCGCAAGCGGTCTGCTAAACGTAACGGCCACCCGGGTATTGAGCGATCAGAAAATCGACGAGCAAGCCCGCTCACACTCCTGTGAATCCAACCAGTAACACTTACCGTACAGTCCGGTCTGTTCGTCTGATATGTCGCATATCTCGCCTAGGGGTGGTAAACGTCAGACCCCAGTAGCTCGATAAGTCATGCCGATATAAGGTCGATAACAATCGTTAAACTACTAATAACTCTTACCAGTATATCACTGCAACCATGGCCAGGAATTTCCAGTTATGGCCAGTCGAGCATAGCACAACATCAACCCCCAATACCAGGAGAGACGAATCCCCTCCTATCGCTCATTGCCTCCATGTGAATCGGGACTGTACCCAAAAACCACGTGTTTGCACGACTCAGTAGAGCCGTGGTAGGGTGGAAATCAAAGCACAGTGGGAGACACACAAGACTCTATGACGATCTCGGGTCAACAGACTAAGCTGTACCAGTGTCACCAGAGAACTGCCTTTTGACGTGAGGTATAATACCATCTGGGAGTTCTCGGCTAGTCCGTTTAGTGTACCCAGTCTCCAGTGAGCACCCGCATACCATCTCTGATGTCAAACACAAATGGATATGGGATCATCCATCGCCCATCACATGGGTCGAGAAGATATACGCTAGTCTACTCTGGAATATCGATGCCCCATCTCGATATTCCCACGACTAGGAACATTGAAGGATGTACTCATGGACTACCCAGGCCCCACTAGTATGATCTGCATCATAGTCCTGGAAGTCGACTACACATCCTAAGGGCTTTATCAACATGTAACAGAGAGAAAGAAAGTATACATGTTAAGATGAAGAACAACCAGATAGCGTACTATCGTGTCGAGCAAGAAAGTCCTACCTATATATGTCCCAGCAACCACTACAATATACATCTAATGTATAGTAATGGCCTCTAGGGCATACATATAACTAACAGTATCAATCCCAAAAGTTCACTAACTCTTTGTCTGTTTCCAATAAACAGAGTTATGGTCATCTTATCTTTGTGACAAGACCGGCAAGTTTCACAAGATGTAAATTCAAACAAATTTAAATATGCATCTAAATGTAACTTTGCTAGTCGGGTCGCATTGATATGACCTAGTCTACAATGCCTCAAAAAGGATCCGTTCATTTCTGAACTCATCCTCTTGTATGTGTTCTGTATACTAAGAACAGTAGTTTGATTTAGAACGTCAATTCTTTTAGATAACGTGCCTGAACCGATCAACTCTTGATATAGGAAATGCTCAAAACATTATCCAACAATACAAAATTATATCCTTCTTTACTAATAAAGAGATTGATATGATGTTGTATATCAGGTTCGGTATCTAATAACATTTGTTTAGAATCAATGTATTCTGGTAATACAGGGTGATAGTGACCAACAGACTTGGCTGCAACACTTGCACCGTTTCTATCTCATGAAACTTATCACCCGTTCTCAGTTCTCTACCTATCTGTAGCCCATGTAACAGATTACATATGCGGGATCCTGATCCGATATCACATACCCAGGACGTAAAGGATACTGAGAAACAGTTCTCTGTAATGAACACACCCGAAGATAATGCATCAACATGCACTTTCTTCGTTTGGGCGGCACGGGAAATCTGGTATTCCCTAATTTCTTGCTCTGTCTTATAACAATTATAAGTTGGAGCGGGACCAACGTTCCCCAGCTCAGTATAACAAGCGGGTTCGGTCAATACATCCGTATTATTATCTTGATTAAGGCGTGATATGGTCGCTACCTGGAGAGAGAGAGAGAAGAAAACACTCAGCGTATGCTCTTGCAAGATTAGATTGGTTATCTAATATATCTAATCTGGATGTCTCCCACTGTTTTAATCAAATCTTCCTTCAAACCCTAAAACGAAAGACTAGCCGGGATTAATTACACGCTATAAGTTCGCCAATCTTTCAGCCAGGCCAGTGTCGGTACTTTGAGGGAGGTTCACCGTGCTTTCGCACGAACCTAATTAAAGTAAACCTCGTTTTCCCATGGGCGTAACCCCGTTAACACCTTTCTAGACACCTACTTGATCGGCTAATTGTAATGTGTAAAACTCTCCCAGGAGTAACTTTTACTCGCAGCGGGTATCGGGATCCAACTATCTCATAGAAGGTATGCAATCTCATTGCAAATTTCAACACTTGAAATTCCCGATAATTCTTTTACCTCTAGCGTGCTATGACCTTGACGCATGCCAAACAACCCATAGTCCGCTAGTTAAGTTAAACCCGTGCATTTCCTGATTGAATTAAACCCACCCGCACGACCCTCGATGCATGCCAAACAACGCCGTACGAATACCCTAATCCAATCGCATCGTATGCTAGCAGATAAGCACTAGTTAGCTACCGTACACTATGCCTTGACGCATGCCAAACTACCGCAGCACGAATACTAACTAGTACTTATCTGAAATGATGGAGGGCTATGCAGGTTTTTAAGAAAACCATGAGCGTAATGAGCTTGATATCGTTGTAGAATCGAGTGATTTTAAAAGAAGTGTTTTTGAGGCTTTTCTAGTTTAGCTAAAGCGGTCACTCCCGGTGAAGTGATCGTCGGCTCTTTCTTCATCGAATAAGGTGCAGGATATTTCACAAATATCGCTGTGCAAAACAAGAACTATATAAGCAATCAAAAGACAAACCGAGTATGCAGCATCTGCTAGTTTCGCTAAAATGGTCACTCCCGGTGAACGGATCTCGGCTCTTTCATCATCGAATAAGGTGCTGGATGTTCTACAAGGTACACCGCTACGCAAAGAAAGAACTAGAGCTACCAGTTTTTAAACAAGTTTCTACAACATCTTAGGTTTCTTTTATTTCATTAATCTCATTAATGAAGTCCCATTTTATTTTGCTTCACAAGCATAAAATATGAAACGAAATCAACAATATATAATATATATCTCATATATATAATATAAACATTCGTCTCAGGCTGTAATATGATCTCATCACAGAGCATTGCAGCAGAAGAACATATATAAAATATTGGATATACTAGGCCGTTTGAGTTTTTAATATGAGCCTGTATAAAACACGGATTCCGCGGTCGCGATGAATAGCCAAACCCACATCCCTAAACCCCTACGAGAGCGGCAAGCAACACTGCCAATTCTAGGGTTAGGAGACCCGGTCTCGACTCCTCGAGATGGTCTCCCACTGGACCCTAGAACCCGGTTACTTATGCTCCCCGCCTTGGGTCTACCTAATGCGGAAAAGTAAATAATATACAATGGTGACATCATCCTCAGCCCTGAAGTGCCCTAATAAAAGAATATTACATACAAATGAATTTTACATGAATGAAAAAGAAAAACACTCATCTCACATAAAACCCCCGGCTATTCAGAAAGCGACGATCCAATATAACATATCACAGCAACACATAATATCTCATATCATCAACGTAAGCAAGTATGCGTATCCCGATTGTCGTTGATGTATAGCAACAAAGCCGGCGATACACCAGATACTACGCTTACGGTCACAGAAAATAAAGTGTAAAACTACAACAGTTGGAATCCGGAACCTCCTTAGACATCGCATGCCTAACCAAATGAATTTCTTAGACATCGCATGCCTAACAATTATAAACTATGCATTTTAGTCTCATTATCGAAAACTCTTTTCAATATCAAGTCGGGCAATTCAACAAGATTCCCGACAATCTGATCGAATGCTCGTCGCAAACTTTAGTCGACGGCCGCACCCCCGGATGCCGTCGACGAAGTGCACTAAGGTGGAACACCGCTGCCGCGAGCACCCGAAAGGATGCTTTTGGCGACGGGGTTCACCTACAGTCACTTGGTCAGGGCTATGGGGCATGGCTGTCTATTATGTTTACCCGGCGAGTATCCCCATACGCTACGTGATTGCGACGGACTTTTGATCACATCAAAATCCCGTGGCAACCGATCATATGAAACTAAATTGCTGTGTTTATAATATTCAAATTAGTTATCTCATAACTATATGTGGATTCCAAATATTGTATCACATTCTAGATAAATAGACAATGTTAAACTTTCCGATCGAATAATCAAACACCCAAGTTTTCCCTAATATATCTCAACACTTGAAATCAGTTTTAAAACATCCATCACATGCCACAGTACCGATGGTCCAGCCGTAGAAGGGTCAAGCCAACGCCTTGCATGTGGCACGCCGTACTGCTCCAAACCCTAAGGTTCAGAGGCAGTTCAAGACGGTCACATAATCGAGTTAAGTTTTGTGTTCTTCTAGAGGGTCCACCGCGTTACTTGCACGACTTAGAACGTTCTCAAACTACGGAAAAATTCAACACTTGGAAATTTTCCGGGTCGGGAAAAAGTGAGTTATTGATATCCGGTCGAACTTCTTAACAGTTTCTAAAAATTATCCGGACAAACTAAACGAAGTTAAATTATCCGATCGAATCAATGAGTCCCTAATACAAATCAAGAAAACTCAACACTTGAGTGGAATTAAAAAATTCCCAGAAAAAAATGACATGAAAGGACCTAGGAATAAATATATGAAGTTCTAGGGACTAATTCATAATTTTGGCCGTGGAACCGCCGCCAAACCCTTGGTTTGTCCGCGGTTCCGCGGTCAAATCAGCGCATTACAGGTCCGTACTTCACAGTAATTCTTAGTTTTTCCTGCTCTATTTTCTGAGAAATTTTAATTCCTAAAAAATCACATTTTCAGAAAATGTCCAAGAAGGGTTCAAATTAGTGTTTCGGGGTTCGATCGGAGTTTAAAGTTCGTCTAGACCTGGCCTAAAGCTCTAACCTGGCTCTGATACCAGTGTAGGGTTGCTAGGCACACGCACAAGGGTCTACGAGGCATCAACCATGCCCGATTTAAAAATTAGCCATGCCGAACAACCCAATGCCGGATCTTTAAACTAGGGTTTAGGCGAAAACAAGCATGTTAAACTCTTTAACACAAAGTGAGAGAGATTACAACCATTGTAGATCCGGACCTTCACTTCTTAAGCTCCGTGTTGAAGTCTCTTCGCTGCGATCATCGTGTTCCGGACTCTTGAGAGGCTCCGCGAAGAGAAAGATGCAAACTTGCTTCCGATCTTCGATAACAAAGATGATCTACCTTGAAGTTTCATTAACACAAGCTAACACTCATAAAATGATGTGAACACCCTCATCTAAATGGCAAGGGTAGATGAGGATGATGAATTAGGATTTTTGCTATCTTTTATTTTCATTTACTCACTCATTTTTCATCACCTTGAAAAAGCTAGAAAGCTTTTTCTATGAAAGAAAAAAGGAACAAGATGAACAATCAACATGAAACCTTTTGTGATGAATAATGAAAGGATAAATATGATGATTAATGCAACCATGGTCAACTAAACCCATGTAGAGAATTAACTGGGGTTAGGTCAAGGAATGAGTCATAACAAAATATCTTTCTCAAAACAAAACTAAACCTTCTAGAATCATCTAGAAAGCATTAACCCAAATCAAACCCTAATTTTGTTTAATCTCTACTAAACATGTTGCATTAGTTATCATATCATGTTACAATATTATATATCACATATACAATATATTTTGTAACAAAAGAAAATAATACAATTAACATATATCGCATATATTTCAATGTATTACCCGAATGAGAAAAAGAATCTTTTAGTGAGCTAATATTAGTTAATGTAATTTAATATATCATATATATTATTATACATTAAATTATCGAATCAACACTTGATACGACAATCCGGCTATATCGCATATAACCGGCTAATACGATGACCCGGCTATATCACATATACCCGGCCGATATCTTATATCGCGGGAATCCAATACGGTATCACATACCGCATTATCCACGGTCCCGCACATATCACATATGTTCTCCTACTTCGTTTTTCCTGAGCCAAGAAACCTCTGTGTAGGACTTTAAAGAATCGGCAATACGCCGGCAGTAGGTGATGATCATATCAAACACCCACAAGCTGCAAGCGGTCAGCTAAACGTAACAGCCACCAAGGTATTGAGCGCTCAAAAGATCAACAAGAAAGCCTGTACATTCTCCTGTGAATCCAATCAGTAACACTCCCGTATAGTCCGGTCTCATCGTCTGATATGTCGCATATCTCGCCTAGGGGTGGTAGACGTTAGACCCCAGTAGCTCGATAAGTCGTGTCGATATGAGGTCTATAACAGTTCGAGAAACTACTGATAACACTTACCAGCAAATCTCAGCAATCCTGGCCAGGGATTTCCGGTTATAGCCAATCGAATACAGCACAACATCAACTCCCTATACCGGGAGAGAAGAATCCTCTCCTATCGCTCATTGCCTCCATGTGATTCGGGACAGTACCCAAAAGCCACCTTTTTGCACGCCCTCTTGGACGTGGAATGATGGAAATCAAAGAACAGTGCGAATCACACAAGACTCTATGACGATCTCGGGTCAACAGACTACTCTGTACCAGTGTCACCGGAGAACTTCCATCTGACGTGAGGTATAATACCATCTGGGAGTTCTCGGCGAGTTCGTCCAGTGTACCCAGTCTCCACTGAGCACCCGTACACCATCCTTGATGTCAAACACCAATAGATATGGGATCATCCATTGCCCATCATATGGATCAAGATGCGTATACGCTAGTCTACTCTGGTGCATCGATGTCCTGTCTCGATACACCCTCGACTAAGAACAGTTATAGGATGTACTCGTCGACTACTGTGGCCCCACTAGTATGATCTCATCATAAGCCCGTAGTCTAGTACATATCCTAAGGGCTTTATCAACATGTAACATAGAGACAATCAGAGTACATATTAAGATAAAGTACAACCAGATAGCATACTATCATGTCGAGCAAGAAATTCCTCCCTATATATGTCCAAGCATCCATTACAATATACATCATATGTACAGTAATGGCCTTTAGGGCATACATCTAAATGTAACTTAGCTAGTCAGGTCGCATTGATATGATCTAGTCTACAATGCCTCAAGAAGGATTCGTTCATTTCTGAACTCTTCCTCTTGTGTGTGTTCTGTATACTAAGAACTGTAGTTTGATTTAGAATATCTATGCTTTTAGATAACGTGCCTGAACCGATCAACTCTTGATATAGGAAATGTTCAAAACATTATCCAACAATACAAAATTATATCCTTCTTTATTAATAAAGAGACTGATATGATGTTGTATATCAGGTTCGGTCTAATAACATTCGTTCAGAATCAATGTATTTACTAATACAGGGTGATAACTACCAATAGACTTGGCTGCAACACTTGCACCTTTCTATCTCATGAAATTTATCACCCGTTCTCAGTTCTCTACCTATCTATAGCCTATGTAACAAATTACATTTGCGGGATCCTGATCCGGTATCTCATACCCAGGACGTAAAGGATACTGAGAAACGGTTCTCTGTAATGAACACACCCGAAGAAGGTGCATCAACATGTACTTTCTTCGTTTGGGTGGCACGAGAATTCTGGTAATCCCCATTTCCTGCTCTGTCTTGTAATAATTATAAGTTGGAGCGGGACCAATGTTCCTTAGCGCAGTATAACAAGCAGGTTCGGTGAATACATCCGTATTATTATCTTGATTAAGGCGTGACATAGTCGTAACAAGGAGAGAGAGAGAGAGAAAACACTCAGCGTGCGCTTTTACAAGATTAGATTGGTTATCAATTTATCTAATCAGGATGTCTCCCACTGTTTTAGTCAAATCTTCCTTCAAACCCTAAAAGGAATGACTAGCCGGGATTAATTACACCCTACAAGTCCGCCAATCTTCCAGCCATGCCAGTGCCGGTACATTAAGGGAGGTTCCCCGTGCTTTTGCACGGACCTAATTAAAATAAACCTCATTTTCCTAGGGGCATAATCTCGTTAACACCATTCTAGACACCTACTTGATTGGCTAATTGTAATGTGTAAAACTCTAACAGGAGTAACCCTTACTCGCAACGGGTATCGGGATCCAACTATCCCATAGAAGTTATGCAATCTCATTGAAAATTTCAACACTTGAAATTCCCAATAATATTTTACCCCTAGCGTCCTATGACCTTGACGCAGGCCAACAAACCATAGTCCGCTAGTCAAGTTCAACCCGTACATTTCCTGATTGAATTAAACCCACCCGCACAACCCCTTACATAGGCCAACAAAGTCGCACGACTACCCTAATCCAATCGCATCGTATGCAACAGATAAGTACTAGTTAGTGACCGTACACTACGCCTTGACGCAGGCCAACAAACATAGCACGTATACTAAACAGTCTTTATCTGAAATGACGGAGGGCTACGTAGGTTTTTAAGAAAACCATGAGCATAATGAACTTGATATCATTGTAGAATCGAGTGATTTTTAAGTGGAATGTTTTTGATGCCTTTTCTAGTTTTGCTAAAGAGGTCACTCCCGGTGAAGAGATCGTCGGCTCTTTCCTCATCGAATAAGGTGCGTGATATTTCACAAATATCACTATGCAAAGCAAAAACTATAGAAACAATCAAAAGACAAACCGAGTTTGTAGCATCTGCTAGTTTCGCAAAAGAGGTCACTCCCGGAGAAGGGATCTCGGCTCTTTCCTTATAGAATAAGGTGCTGGATCTTCTTCAAGGAACACCGCTATGCAAAGCAAGAACTAGAGCTACCAGTTTTTAAACAAGTTTCTACAACATCTTTAGGTTTCTTTTAGTTTCATTAATCTCATTAATGAAGTCCCATTTTATTATGCTTCACAAGCATCACATTTGAAACGAAATCTGCAATATAACATATATCTCATATATATAATATAAACATTCGTCTAAGGCAGTAATATGATCTCATCAATGAACATTGCAGCAGAAGAACGTATATGAAATATTGCATATACTAGGACGTCCGTGTTTTAATACGAGCCTGTATAAAACACGGAT
The DNA here is from genome assembly GCA_030015575.1 of Agapanthus africanus. Classification (NCBI taxonomy): domain Eukaryota; kingdom Viridiplantae; phylum Streptophyta; class Magnoliopsida; order Asparagales; family Amaryllidaceae; genus Agapanthus; species Agapanthus africanus. The sequence continues at coordinate 180,763,572 of JASDDO010000018.1, forward strand.
TCCACGGTCGCGATGAATAGCCAAAAGCACATCCCTAGACCCCTACGAGAGCGGCAAGCAACTCTGCCAATTCTAGGGTTAGGATACCCGGTCTCGACTCCTCGAGATGGTCTCCTACTGGACCCTAGAACCCGGTTACTTGTGCTCCCCGCCTTGGGTCGACCTAATGCGAAAGGTAAATAATATACAATGGTGACATCATCCTCAGCCCGGAAGTGCCCCAATAAAAGAATATTACATACAAATGAATTTTACATGAATGAAAAAGAAATACTCTCATCTCACATAAAACCCCCGGCTATTCAAAACGCGACGATCCAACACATCATATCACAGCAACACATAATATCTCATATCATCAACGTAAGCAAGAATGCGTATCCCGATTGTCGTTGATGTATAGCAATGAAGCCGGCGATACACTACATTCTACGCTTACGGTCACAGAAAAGAAAGTGTAAAACTATAACAGTTGGAATCCGCAACCTCCTTAGACATCGCATGCCTAACCAAATGAATTCCATAGACATCGCATGCCTAACAATTATAAACCCCGCATTTTAGTCTCATTATCGAAAACACTTTTCAATATCAAGTCGGGCAATTCAACAAGATTCCCGATTATCCTGATCGAATGCTCTTCGTAAACTTTAGTAAACGGCCGCACCCCCTGATGCCGTCGACGAAGTGCACTAAGGAGGAACACCACTTCCGCGAGCACCCGAACGGATGCTTTTAGCGACGGGGTTCTCCTGCAGTCACTTGGTCGGGGCTATGGGGCGTGGCTGTCTATTAAGTTTGCCCAGCGAGTATCCGCGAACACTGCGTGATTGCAACGGACTTTTGATCGCATCAAAATCCCGTGGCAACCGATCATCTGAGACTAAACTGCTATGTTTGTAACATTTAAATTAGTTATCTCATAACTACTTGTGGATTCCAAATATTGTATCACAATCCAGATAAATAGACAATTTTAAACTTTCCGATTGAATAATCAAACACCCAAGTTTTTCCTAAATAGCTCAACACTTGAGCGGAGTTCAAAATGTACCGATCACATGCCACAGTACCAATGGTCCAGCCGTAGAATGGTCAATTCAACACCTCACATGTGGCAATGCCGTACTTCCCCAAACCCTAAGGTTCAGAGGCGGTTCAGACGGTCTCATAATCGAGTTAAGTTTTGTGTTCTTCTAGAGGGTCCACCGCGTTACTTGCATGATTTTCCGGAAGTTTCAAACTTGAGAAAAAATTCAACTTTTGAAAAATTTTCCGACAGGGGAAAAACTGAGTTATTGATATCCGTTCGAACTTTTTAACAGTTTCTAAAATTATCCGGAAAAAACTTAAACGAAGTTAAATTATCCCATCGAATCAACGAGTCCCCAATACAACCCAAAAAACTGAACACTTGGGTATAATTTAAAATTCCCAGAAGAGTCAGGAAGTACCTACGGTTCAACTGTAGAAAAATTACACCCTAAGTCCACTGTTGCACCGCGGAACTGCCGCTAATGGAATGTATTTGCCGCGGTTCTGCAACTAAGTAATGGAATTACAGGCTCATTTTTCACAAAGGTCCATAGAATTCTCTTCTGATTTTTTGAGTATTTTTAATATGAAAAAGTCAACAGTTTTGAAAAATTTCCAGAAACTAAGTTTATATGGTTATTCGGAGTTCGATCGGACTTTAAACTTCGCCTAAAGCTCTAGCTTGGCTCTGATACCACTGTAGGGATGCTAGGCACAGGCATAAGGGTCTATAAGGCATCAACCATGCCCGATTTAAAATTTAGCCGTGCCGAACAACCCTAAACCAAGATCTTAGACTAGAGATTATGCGAAACAAACATGTTAAACACTTTAACACTAAGTGAGAGGGATTACAACCTTTGTAGATCCTATCCTTCACTTCTAAAGCTCTGTGTTGACGTCCCTTCACTGCGATCATCGTGCATCCAGACTCTAGAGAGGCTCCACGAAGAGAATGATGCAAGCTTGCTTCGGATCTTCGATAACAAAGATGATCTACCTTGAAGTTTCATTAACACAAGCTCTCACCCATAAAATGAACTGAACACCCTCATGTAAATGACAAGGGTAGATGAGGATGATGAAGTAGGATTTTTTCTCTCATTTGTTTTCTTATTCTCACTCACTTTCATCACCAAAATCGAAGCAAGAAAGCTTTCCAAAGAGGAAGAAGAAGATGAATCCTTTTGTGATGAATAACGAAAAAGTAATAATAATAACTTATGCAACCATGGTTGCTAATAATATAAGCTAACCCAAGTAGAGAGTTGACTAGGGTTAAGGGTTTGGGTTGGGTTAAGGATGAGTCACAACAAAATATCTTTGCAAAAACAAAAAGAAAACCTTCTACAAGGTTCATGAATGGACTAACCCAAATCAAACCCTAAGCTTGTTTAATCTCCACTAATCAAGTTGCATTAGTTATCATAACTTGTTACAATATTATATATCACATATATAATACATTTTGTAACAAAAAGAAAATAATACAATTAACATATATCGCATATATATCAATGTATTACCCGAGTGAGAAAAAGAATCTTTTAGTGAGTTTATATCAGTTAATGTAATTTAATATATCAAATATATAATTATACATTAAATTATCGAATGAACACTTGATCCGATAATCCGGCTATTTCACAAATAACAGACTAATATAATCTGTATCAGTTCATCGAATCAACACTTGATCTGATGACCCGGCTATATCACATATACCCAGCCGATATCTCATATCATGAGAATCTAATACGGCATCATATACACGTATTGTTCTCAATCCCGCACATATCACATATGTGCTCCTACTCCGTTTTACCTGAGTCAAGAAACCTCTGTGTAGGATTCTAAAGAATCGTCAATACGCCGGCAGTAGGCGATGATCATATCAAACACCCACAAGCTGCAAGCGGTCAGCTAAACGTAACAGCCATCCAGGTATTGAGCGCTCAGAAGATCAACAAGCAAGTATGTACATTCTACTGTGAATCCATTCAGTAACACTCCCGTACAGTCCGGTCTCGTCGTCTGATATGTCGCATATCTCGCCTAGGGGTGGTAAAAGTTAGACCCCAGTAACTTGATAAGTCGTGTCGATATGAGGTCTATAACAGTTCGAGAAACTACTGATAACACTTACCACTAAATCTCAGCAATCCTGGCCAGGGATTTCCAGTTATAGCCAATCGAACACTGCACAAGATCAACTCCCTATACCGGGAGAGACGAATCCCCTCCTATCGCTCATTGCCTCCATGTGATTCGGGACTGTACACAAAAGCCACCTTTTTGCATGCCCTCTTGGACGTGGTGTGATGGAAATCAAAGCACAGTGGGAATCACACAAGACTCTATGACGATCTCGTGTCTACAGACTAACCTGTACCAGTGTCACCAGAGAACTGCCATCTGACGTAAGGTATAATACCATCTGGGAGTTCTCGGCGAGTCCGTCCAGTGTACCCAGTCTCCACTGAGCACCCGTATACCTTCTCTGATGTCAAACACCAATGGATATGGGATCATCCATTGCCCATCATATGGATCAAGAAGCGTATACGCTAGTCTACTCTGATGTATCGATGTCCTGTCTCGATACACCCTCGACTAGGAACAGTTATAGAATGTACTCGTCGACTACCGTGGCCCTACTAGTCTGATTTCATCATAGTCCCAGTAGTCGAGTACATATCATAAGGGCTTTATCAATATGTAACACAGAGACAATCATAATACATGTTGAGATAAAGTACAACAAGATAGCGTACTATCATGTCGAGCAAGAAAGTCCTCCCTATATTTGTCCAAGCATCCACTACAATATACATCGTATGTATAGTAATGGCCTCTAGGGCATACATATAACTAACATTGCAGAAATACGTGCAGGGTTTTTTAAGAGTTCTGTGAAAATTTGGTAGCCTATTATTTCTGTTGCGCCGCGGAACCGCGGCCTTACCATGCTTTGGCCGCGGTTCCGCTGCCATTCATTGTCATCAATGCGACAAATTTTCTACAGTACTCTATGACTTGGAATTGTGCTTTCTGGTATTTTTCGTTTGGACCCAGATTTGTTTTAGTACTGGGTATTGTACTTGGGGCCTTCTTCGGGAAATTTTGTCGATCGAAAATTTAAATATGTTGGTTCACAGTATTTACATTATATCTGCGACCGTGAATGTCATTTAATCGGTAAATCCTTTCTAATTGCTATAGTTCTTTTAGACGGATTTGCGAACATGACATTCACGTTGATGTTCTGTGTTGTGCTGTGATATTGCGGATTTGTCGTGGTGGATAGCCTGGTTGCAATGGTAGTACAGTTTGGTTGTATTTGTACATTTGATATTGTGGGGCGAGCGTCGGACATGTGGACTGCCGTCACTGCCTGTTTGTATATTATTCTTTTGGGGCACGACCGGGCTATGGTCGATATACCCGTTGTATATATTTTACTTTCTGTACTAGGATTATCCCAAGGTGGGGTGTACGGATAGCCGGGTTCTAGAGGGCAACGGGCCCGCATCTAATGGCTTTGAGACGGAGGGGGCTTCACTCTAGAATTGGCGGGCTATTCACCGCACTCGTAGGGGGTACAGGTTGACCCAAGGAGCGGTGCCCTAGTTACTGGATTCCGTGAAGTGCTGGGTGGTCCATTCACGTTGTTGAAGGGGGCTGCCTCGCTTCAGGTTTTGACGGGTAACTTGCCGCGCCCGTAGGGGTCAAGGATTTCATTGCACAGGCTATCCATACGACCAGGAGAACGTAGGGTTTCAGTAACGGCTCTATGAAACCCGGGGATCCCAGATTATCTGTTTTGTTCTGTGATGCTTATTACATTTATGTGATGTTGCATTTTATCACGCCTTGAGCGATTATTATATATTGGTATATATACTATTAGATGTTGTATATGTTTTACACCCGCGCTAGTCCAGTCCCCGCTCTGTCGTTAGTTAAGTAACCTAACGGGTGATGACGGGACCCAGTGGCGAATGCGGATGGCATATACGTACATCGTATTTTCGTTCTTTTGTGGTGTGATTAATTGGTGGGACTGCATTGATTCGGATAAATGCAAGCTAAACAAACCTATTCTGATGTTGTTGGAACATTTTTCAAAAAAGTTGTTATTGCAAGGACGTTCTCTTTTGTTTTGCATAGTGGTATTCGGTTATGAATATCCAGCACATCAGTCGACGAGGCAAGGGCCGAGATCCCTTCACCGGGATTTACTCCTTAGACAGTAGTTTGCGTCAGGGTAATAACTTAACTATAGCCGATTGCCTTTTTGCTTTGCATCGTGGTATTCAGTTGGAATATCCTGCACCTCATTCTATGGGGAATGAGCCGAGATCCCTTCACCGGGAGTGACCTCTTTAGCAAAAGGTTTTCGTCACTATATTTTTTTTATAAAAGGTTATCCAGTTCCTTCAACGATATCAAGTTCATTACGTTAAAGGTTTTTCGCCAAAAACCAGCCGTAGCCCTCCGTCATTTCTTACAGGTATTATTTAGTATTCGTGATGCGTTTGTTGACTCCGTTATGGCGTAGTGTACGGTAGCTAAGTGGTGCGTGTTTGAAGCATGGATATGGGATTGGTTAGGACAGTCGTGCGGCCTTGTTGACTCCGTCTAGGGCACGTACGGGTGGGTTTAATGCAATCAAGATAATGATTCGTTGAACTTGACTAGGACTCTTTGATTTGTTGACTCCGTCAAGGTCACTTGGGTCCTAGGGGTAAAAACACACATCGGGAGTTTCTAAAGAAACTGATACTTGCCAGGCATGCGCATACCTTCTGGAGTGTGATAACGTGAGTGGATTCCGTCACATTATCATGCGATGATAGTTGGATCCCGATTCCCACTGACGAGTTGGTTTACTCCTCGGGTGATCCCGACTAATTCTTCTTTCAGGTTTGGAGGAGAATTTGAGGTAACAGTGGGAGGTTTCCTGATTGGATAAATTGATAATCATTCTGATCTAGGTTAGAGTGCACACAGAGTGTTTCTTTTCTCTCTCTCTTTGGCAGCGACCATGACCCGACCCTTGACTATGACCAAGTCACCAAGTTAACCGAACCATCTTAAAACATTGGCTTTTGGATTGTCAGAGTCGCATACCTCATTGCCACTCCTACTTTTACCCTTTTCTTCAGAACATCCCGTATCACTACGAAGATCCACAGTTATTGGATACTCCATCGTATGGTTATATACGAACTCGAAGGAACTTGTTCCAGTTCGGGGATGGATTCTGGTTCAGGAGAACTAGGAATAAGGTTTTATTAAGTTGTCTTTTATCTTTACCTTCTCTCGGGTTGCGAGTGCTTCTAGGATTAGGACAGTATACCTATTACGCTTATTGGATAGTCTTCTTCCAAACCATAGGCTGGTGCCGAACGGTAGGGAATGAAGAAAACCAATTAGCCTAACGATGGTGTACAGAAGGTAATAAGTTATGACAAATAAAGGGATTAGTAAGAGGGCAAAGTAAATTGCGACTACTATTCACGACCAAACCAAATATTTCATCGCCACTCCTACTTCACCTTTGTATTTCTCCAGGACACTCCGTATCACTATGAAGATCCACAGTTATTTGGATACTCCATCGAATGGTTATATACGAACTCGAAGGGACTTGTTCCAGTTCGGGGATGGATTCTGGTTCAGGAGAAATAGGAATAAGGTTTTATTCAGTTGTCTTTTATCTGCACCTTCTCTCAGGTTACGAGTACTCCTAGGATTAGGAGAGCACACCAATTATGCTTATTCGATAGTCTTCTTCCAAACCATTGGCTGGTGCCGAACGGTAGGGAAGGAAGAAAACCATTTGACCTAAAGGGGTGTACAGAAGGTAATGACTAAAGACATATTAAGGGATTTGGAGAGATGGAAAAGAAATATACGGTTACAGTTGTGAATCTGATAATGGAAGAGGCATTACTAGGAATACCCGGATACCTTTTCGAAATATTTATATGTTTGAGCTTCACCATGTATTGTTAAAGGAAAACTGATTTCCCAATTAGTCCTTACTCCTGGGTATGTATTTACTAGGTGTGATTCTCACATCTGTATGGTTTTACAGATGATGAGTGGGAGTAAGTTATTGGGAATTGGATGATCATCATCATTATATCGAGATTCATTGTAATTGGTGATATTTGAGAAAATCGCCTGGGTTGTTTGTCGGACGGCAAATATTTGGTTTTGAATATCCGTTGTTATGCACCAATTTCAAATTGATATATATGTATGTTTATTTTTATAAAGTGAGATGTAACTTTTTGAAATTATGTCCATGACATTTACCTATATCAGTGGATGGTTAGATAAGGAGCTTTAAATAGCGGTGTAATTCTTCTTAACCATAAGTACAGTTTTCAACCTACGACACACAGGGAATGAGTTATTAGACTCAGGGGACTTATACAAAGTATTGTATGTTGTCCAGTGTCCAAGAGGACAGAGGGGTTGGTACTCATACTATATTCTGTTTACTTGTGACTTCTCTATTTCTTAGACATGTGTTTCGTAGAAATGCGAGGTCTAAGTTTTGAGAAGTTATAGGTATATGAATAAAGTAGAGAACCAGGTATTGCAAGTATAAGGATTCTTCAAGGTGATCGAAGATGTAGATACTTATGTATGGTATTCAGTTGATATTAATGATTATGAGAACTTGCTTCTCTTTCAGGTTACTCATATCTGGATGTATTCCTAAGTTGAGTAATGCTGATCGGCCTCTCTCCATTTAGTTGACATGCACTGGAGACTCCTGCATGATTTGAATCTGGTTCCAATTAAATCAGTGCCTCTGTTTTTATATTGGATATAGAATAGTTCATATCTTAATAATGTTATGGTACGGGGAGTTGTCCGGCTTATGCCTAAAAGCAGACTCTGGATAACTCAATGCACGTTTCTGTAAAGGTTGTTTGTGGGTTGACCCGGGCTATGACGAGGGTTGACTTTCTACCATCTGGATGATCAATAGTGATATTGTTCTTGACTTGCCACAGTTTTAGTAAAATGGATTTTTTCAGAAAAACAGTATTGGGAGTATGGTAGAACTGGAAGTGATTCCAGAACCGCAAACGATTACTGAAAATTTGATAAGAACCTAAAAATTCAATCTAGTTTGACATTCCATTGGCCACTCCGCAAATATGGTGGGTAACCTCAGGCACTCGAGAGGTACTTCGGTATGCTCAAAGATGGTGACAGGGAGGTTCTTGTTTACCCAGACTTGCCATTGCTGTTGTTCAAGACTGTGAGACCCGGCAGGAGGATGAGTATAGCGTCGCTCTAGACTAGCTTTAGAAGTGCACGTGTATATTATTCTGCCAGAGGGTTGTCGTAGTCAGTAGGAGCAGCGGAAGCATAGTGGACAAGTAGCTTATGTCTATTTATAAACTAAAGCAGATATAGCGGAGAAAGATCATCTATTTCTAATGTGACAGTCATAGATTTGACTTCATCAGAATAGGGGATGGATCTGTTAAGAAGGTAGTAGGGTGTGATGTCTTGGTATTTGGATGACATACATAGAGTGGGAAGGGAAATTCCTATACTACGATCGGTTATGCTTTGGTTGTCACACGGTGGTTTCTCCACATAGGATATGGATATTATATCAGATATTCTGGTTACTAGATCTATGGTTTTAGATCTAGATTTGTGTAATTTTCCAATCTGGGTACTTAGACAGCATTCTAAAGGTGTTTAAGAATGGACGACTCCTGGCACGGTAATGTACCTGCAGGTGATGGAGGCACCCTCTCTTAAGGTGTCTTACAGACTAAAGGGGAGAGGGATGTGCATGATTGGCAAAACACTTGCTTATGTAGGGTTCCGAGGCACACTGATGAGGTTCTACAACTGGTCAACCATGCCAAATTCAAAAATTTATGTGCCGAGAAACCCTATGCAAGATCGTTAACTAGAGGATAGGCGAAAACAAAACAAGTTAACAACTTAACTACAAGTGAAAGCGGCTACAACCTTTGTAGATCCGGTCCTCCACTTCTTTAGCTCCGTGATGATGTCCCTCCACTACGATCATCGGGATCCCGGACTCTAGAGATGGTTTCGTCGGAGAAATGATCGGGCTAGGTCGTTGAATTCGATGCCGAAGATGATCTACGTCGAGGCAACTCAAACTCAAGCTCCATCTTCACTAAGTCATGAAACTTGTGAAGAAAACACCCTATACAATATGGCAAGTGGTAGAGGACGAAGAAATAGGAAGTGGGTTCACTTTGGATTTGGATTTCTCACTTGAAATTTTTCAAGAAAGGTTTCTTCACTTCAAGAAGAAGATGAAGAAGAAGAAAGAAAAATGAATTATTCTTAAAAAATAATAAATCAAGTGAATACTTATCATAATGCAACCATGGGTGAAGTAACACATGTAGAGAATAAACTAGGGTTTAGGTGTAATGGTTAGGTTAAGGCATAAAACAAAATGGCTAGACTTTTCAAAGCTTCATGAAACTTCAAGTAAAAACCAAAGAAAGCCACCATTTTATTTCTTGCCAAAAGTAAATGAATAAAATAAATAAATAAGTTAAAACACTAACCATTAGCCTAAACATGGTTTAAAGCATACACACCCAAGTTTGCATGTATCATCAAACATGATACAAACTAGTGCACAAACATATATCATATATACAATGAGCACAATCAGGTGAGAAAATCATTCTTAAGTGAACAAATACTAGTTAATGTAAAGTAATATATCAAATATATAATTATACATTAAATCATTAAATCAACACTTGATTTAATGATCCGGTCATATTGCATATAACCGACTAATATCAAGTGTATCAATATATCGAATCAACATTTGATTCGGTAACCCGGCTATATCTTTTATAACCGTCCGATGATACAAATCGCGAGAATAAAATTCAGTATCACATACTGATAATATTCTCAGTCCCACACATATCTCATATGCGCTCCTATTTCGTTTCGCTTGAGCCAGGAAACCTCCGTGTAGGACTCTAAAGACTCGTCAATACGCCGGTAGTATGTGATGATCATATCAAACACCCACAAGCCACAAGCGGTCTGCTAAACGTAACGGCCACCCGGGTATTGAGCGATCAGAAGATCAACGAGCAAGCCCGCTCATACTCCTGTGAATCCAACCAGTTACACTTACCGTACAGTCCGGTCTCGTCGTCTGATATGTCGCATATCTCGCCGAGGGGTGGTAAACGTAAAACCCAGTAGCTCGATAAGTTGTGTCGATATGAGGTCTATAACTGTTCGAGATACTACTGATAACACTTACCAGTAAATCTCAGCAACCCTGGCCAGGGATTTCCGGTTATAGCCAATCGAGCACAGCGCAACATCAACTCCCGTATTACTCATTGCCTCCATGTGATTCGGGACTGTACCCAAAAACCACCGTATTGCACGCCCTCTTGGACGTGGTAAGGTGGAAATCAAAGCACAGTGGGAATCACACAAGACTCTATGACGATCTCGGGTCTACAGACTAACCTGTACCAGTGTCACCAGAGAACTACCATCTGACGTAAGGTATAATACCATCTGGGAGTTCTCGGCGAGTCCGTCCAGTGTACCCAGTCTCCACTGAGCACCCGTATATCATCTCTGATGTCAAACCCTAATGGATATGGGATCATCCATCGCCCATCTGTATGGGTCGAGAAGGTATACGCTAGTCTACTCTGGTATATCGATGCCCCGTCTCGATACACCCACGACTAGGGACCTTGAAGGATGTACTTATGGACTACCATGTCCCCACTAGTATGATCCGCATCATAGTCCAGGTAGTCAAGTACACATCCTAAGGGCTTTATCGACATGTAACAGAAAGATATAAAATATACATGTTAAGATAAAGACTAACCAGATAGCGTACTATCATGTCGAGCAAGAAAGTCCTACCTATATATGTCCCAGCATCCACTACAATATACATCCTATGTACAGTAATGGCCTATTGGGCATACATATAACTAACAATCTCCCACTTGCACTAGGGCCATCTGTAGCAGTGGTTGCAGTATCTAATACTCAACCATCCCATATAAGTATCTCTCTGGGAAAAAGCCTTTGTGAATGGATCCGCCGTGTTTTCCTCTGAGTCTACTCTCCTAACCTCGATCACCCTGGTGATCAACTATCTCCATGATCGGGTGATACTACCTTAAAATATGTCTGGATCACTGATGGGATGGGCGTTCCTATGCATAAGCCACAACTCCATTGTCACACAATGGTAGGAACGAAGTTCTTCTCATGAACGAATATACACCCAGACTTCCTCTTTGGTAGTATCTTTGCTAGCGATGTATCCAGCCTTTATCGTCTAGTTTGCCACGGTATCTAGCTTGGAACTCTTCCAACATACCGTCCCTCTACTGAGGGTAAAGACAATGCCTATGACTGACATTCAGTCATCCTTATCACCCTAGAACCTTTCCAGTGATTCTCCCCAGGATCAATTGATACCATCTTACTACATCTAGTGAGAATCCTAACATCCATTTAGATCTATCTTATAGATCCAAAACCTAGGATTTAGGAGGTATCACTTTGATCCTGTATGGAGAATCCTTGTGATAAGCGGAGATTGACCGACCGTAGCATAGGAAACTCCTTTCCAATCAAGAGTATGTCATCCACGTACTCTACGAGGATCACTACCATACTCTCTACTACCTTTTTGTATATACAAGGTTCATCTACCATTTTGATGATGTCAAACTCTTTGACTAACACATCGAAACAGACGTTCAAACTCCGCGATGCCTGCTTTATCATATAAAACATCTTGCACACGTTTCCGTTGCTCCCTCTGTCTACTAAGTCCTCTGGCTGTGTACCTATAGACGTTCTCTTCTACATCAGTATTTAGAAGAATAGTCATGACACCCAACCACTAGATATCGTAGTCGTGGTATGTAACAATGTTAAGTAGGATCCGGATGGACTTAAGCATAGTAACTGGAAAAGATTTCATCATTATCCACGCCTGGTCGATGACGAAAACCTTTAACAAGTCTAGCTTTGAAAGTCTCAACTTTTCCATCTACATCAAGTAATCTTCTCAAGATATACTTGCTCCTGATGGGGATTTAACCCTTCAGATAAAGCAACCAAAGTCCATACTTTGTTGGTGTACATGGTGTTAGTGTATATGCCCTAGAGGCCATTACAGTATCATGCTGGTTTGTATATTACTTAATGGAAGCTTGGGATATTCACCTTGTATATACAATCTTGCTCAAAATAGTAGTATGCTACTTGGTTTGTTTCTACTTCAATGTGTATATGTGTTTATTTTAGTATATCACCTATACACATTAGTGGAGCCCTTAGGATCTTTGCTTGATTACCAGCGTTGTGATGGCAGTCACACTAGTGGGGCTGGGTAATCTATAAGCACATCCTTATGCAGGTCCCTAGTCGCAGGACTATCGAGACAGGGCATCGATACTCCGGAGTAGACTAGCGCATGCGCTTCTCATCCCAGTGTGGGATACGGTCTGTCCCACAGCCGTCGGTACGTCGTACTTGAGATAGTATGCGGGTGCTTGTTAGGTTACGTGTACACTGGACAGGACTCGTCGGGAACTGACTAGTTGGTATTATGCCTATCGTCAGTTATCAGTTCCTAGGTGACATGAGTACAGCTTAGTCCGCTGACTTGACACTGTCACTTCGCCTCGAGTGTGTTCCCACTGCACTTTGATTACTACCCTACCACGGCTCAAATGAGTCGTGCAAACAGGTGGTAGTTGGGTGCAGTCCCGAAGCACTTGGAGGCAGTGACGGTTAGACAGCATTCGTCTCTCCCGGTATTGGGGGTTGACATCGCGCTGTGTCTAGGAGAGCCATTACACGAGTAGTCCATGGCCAGGGCAAACGAGATATACTGGTAGGCTTCCAGTGTTATCTCAGGGTGTTTTGGGCTTCACTCCGACACGACTTGTACCGCTATTAGGGGACTGACGTTTACCACCCCCTAGGCCCGCCATGCGATGTATCAGACGAACAGACCGGACTGTACGGAGAATGTCACATTCAGGCTCAGCAGGAGTTCAGATGGGTTTCGCCTCGTCAGTCTTCTTGTCGGCATCTACCTGGGGACCGTTACGCACAGCTAGTGCTGCTTGCGGTCTGTGGTTAAACTCACTGCCAGCGTACTGTCGAGTCTTTAGAGTCCCACACAGAAAGCTATTCACCTTTAGGCAAAACAGTAGAGGTCGCATGGTTTTGCGACTAGTCGCATGGTTTTGCGACAGGGTTCGGTCACATCCGTGCACTTGTGCACGTACAGTGTCCGGACAGTTTACACTAGCGGGCTTTGGTTTAAGCCAAATCCTAGTGTACCTTTTGGGATTGGTTTTATCCAGTATGCATCCGTGTTCCTCGGAACGCGGATGCGGGTGTGTATGCACAGTTGACGGAGAGACAGAGGCAGAGAATTCTCATTAGGGTTGTTGACCGTTGACCGTTGACTATTGACTTTTTGCTCAACCCTAATGAGAATATGATATATGATTAACAATTATATTAATTAAGTATTATGGTGACATGGTTGTTGAGGGGTTGACTTTGTTGACTTGTTGACCGGTTGACTTGGCTTGACTAGTTGACCATCATGATAACAATAGCTATCATTTCATGGCAAAGACTTTTGCTTGCTTGCTCTCTTGTGCAAAATGAGTGCATGAAATGATATGGCTATTGTTGCTTAAACCATCACATAATACTTGATTGCTTTGTTGTGTTATGATGGTTATGGATTATGAGAGCCAAATAAGAAAAGTCTTCTCTCATTCTATCATTCTCATTCTCTCTCTTGTTCTTGAGCTCTCATCTCCTTCCTCTTGCTCTCCCTCTCTTAGTCTATAGTTCACTTGTCTCATGTGTTGAGAACCATAGAGAAAATACCAATACACTCTTCTCTACTCACTCTAGTTTACAAGGTTTAGCAAACCTAGTGAACTAGTTTCTTCAAAGATCGAAGAAGAAGCCAAAGGTAGAAGCTTTCGAGGTGGATCTATCTTCGGCACAAGGAGACGACGGAGTGAAGCCGATCCGGACAACCATCGAGGCTTGAAGACGAAGGAGATCAAGAAAGAAAGATATAACCCCCTAACCGAGTAGTTAACAACTCTTAGTTAGATGTTTAACAAAGATCCGGTTTTGAGTCCATGTTACCACCTCTAGAAAAATTGTTTTTCACCTAATTCCGCATGCCCGGAAGTACCGGGAGAGGTAGCATGGACTTACAGTGGTATCAGAGCCTAGTTAAACTCTATCTAACATGTTAGCAAAGTAACTAGAAGATCGATCAAAGAAAAAGTCACGAAACGAACCCGAGTTGTCAAGTTTCTGCCGATTTATATTCTGTTCAAAAGTTGATAATTTTCATCTTAAAAATCGGCTCAGGCTTTTGTTTGAATAACCACCAAATTTTGTCCCACGAACCATTCAAAGAGCCGCGGAAACGCGGCGGGAGCACGCTCCCGCCGCGGTTCCGCGGCCGAGTTGACTCGGCCGAGGCCCAAATTTGGTGCAGTGTATTTCTGGGGTTGTTTTGGGATTTTTGGAATATGTATTTTCTGCCCAGATTTTCCAGAACGAAAGTTTTGTGTTTGGGGCCTATAAATCCGTATTTTTGATCGAACTTCTAAAAGACTTAAGCTGACGGGTTTTTCTGTGATGTGATATTTGTATTGAACGTCTACTAATCGCTATATGTCAATTAGTGGGGGTTATACAAATCTGTGATCTGTAATGTCATTGGAATGTGTATATGAATTCATTGGATTGTCGCGGGTGAATAGCCGGGGGTTGTGAGACGAGAGTTTTCTTTTCTTTCAATTCATGTATATTTGTAAATTGATGTAATAATTATTTGTATGGCCGCACAACCGGGTCGGAGTTGTAGCCGTCATTGTATAATTTCTTTTTACTGTTTTTGCTACTAGGATAGACCCATGGAGGGGGTGCACAAACTACCGGGTATGCCGAAGTGTCGAGTGGCCTACTCACGGAGTTGAGGGAGGTTGCTTCGCTTCGGGTACTTGGCGGGTAGTTTGCCGCACCCGTAGGGGTCTTGGGTGGGGTATTGGCTATTCACCGCGACCGTGTAATCTGCTTTTCGTTACAGGCTCGTACAAATTGCGGATTCCTAGTATATCCAATGTGTTCATCTGTGATCTGAAATGGCTATCATTGCAGTATATCTATATATGATATTATTTAGGCGTTGCTTATGATTTACAGCCGCGCTAGCCCAGCCCCCGCTCTGTCGTTAGTTAAGTAACCTAACGGGTAATGACGAGGCCCCGTGGCGAATGCGAATGGCATAAGCGTACGTCATATTTTGGTTGTTTTCTGCAATGGTAGGATTAAATGATGGGACGCATTAAAAGAACTAATGCAAGAATATCATGCATTAAAAGAACTAATGCAAGAAAATAAACCAAGTTAAAATCGTTGGAACACTTTCGGAAAACCAATCGGTTCTTTTCAACACTAACTTTTAAATGCGGAGCTTGAGCCACTTCTTTTAAAAGCTATCTCGTTCCATCGATTATATCAAGTTCACTACGTTCACGGTTTTGCCAAAACCATTCGTAGACCTCCGTCGTTTCACATGAACAGTCAATAGTATTCATGCTGTGTATGTTGGCCAAAGTCAAGGCATAGTGATTGGTAGCTATTGGGTATTCATGTGTAGCATAGATAGATGCGTTGGTTTGGGACAGTCGTACTGCCATTTTGGCCAAAGTCAAGGGTAGGTACGGGTGGATCCAAATTAACCTGGAGAATGACGGGTAGAACTTGACATGTGACTTATGATATTTTGGCCAATGTCAAGGTCATAAGAGCATGGGGCAAAAATCCACATCGGGAGTTTCAAAAGAACTGAAACTTGCTAGTGTTGCATACCATTTGGAGTGTGATGATTCTGGTAGGATTCCTTCAGTTTCGTCACGCGATGATATTTGGATCCCGATCCTACTATGAGTATATGCTACTCCTCGGGAAATTTCTCACTTAACGATCAATGCTATAAACCAAGTAGGTGTCTAGAAAGGTGTTAGCTGGGCTACGCCCCCAGGGAAAAGAGGTTCTTAAATTAAGGAACTTCGCGAAAGCGTTGGAAAACCTCCCTCGAAGTACCGACACCGGCCTGGCTGAACGGTTAAGCAAGTATTGTGCGGTGAGACTGATCCCGACTAATTCTTCCTTTATGGTTTGAGGAGGGATTCGAGAAACAGTGGGAGCCATCCTGTTTAGACAAACTAAAAACCACTCTAAACTTGCAAGTGCATCATGCTGAGTGTTTCTTCTCTCTCCTAATTGCAGCAACCAATCGACATGACTGGACTTAAGTTACTTCTAGATAAAAACATACTGACAGGGCCAAACTACAAAGATTGGCTCAGGAATGTCAAGATGGCAATCACTTACGACAAGCTGGGGTATCTTCTTACCACCAAAGCTCCCACTGTCCCAGGTCCCACTTCCAGCGTCGCGGATAAGGAAATCCGTAAGACTTGGGAGATTGATAGCGCGAAGACCAAGTGCCTCGTGCTTGCCTCTATGGACAATGAACATCAGAGGAGGCACGAGAATATGGACCTGGAATCCATATTTCGTCATACAAAAGAACTGTATAGAGAGCAGTCTCGTATCGCTAGATACGAAGCGTTGAAGAAGTTATTTTCGGCAAGGTTGGCCGTCGGATCATCAGTAGCATAACATGTGCTTAAGATGATCGGCTACATTGAGGAGCTAGCGGACCTTGGGACCACATTGGAGAGTGAGCTCTATACGGACTTGATTCTCCAGTCTCTTCCTTCCACTTACGCCCAGTTTATACTGAACTTCAACTTACAAGAAAAAGAAGTTGAACTTTCAGAGCTCCTCAACATGCTGAGGACCGCAGAGGGCACCCTACAGAAAGGTAGGGAAACATCCACTTTGTTTGTAGGAGGATCATCTTCTTCTAGGTCCAAGACGAAAGCCAAGGGAAAGAAGAAGAAAGCCCCCGCCAAACCAAGGGGCGGTGTTAGTAAAGTGGATACGAAGGGAAAGGCAAAAGCAACAAAGAAAGCGGGGAAGCTTGTGGCTAAGGAAGAATGCTTCTATTGTCATAAGAAAGGACACTGGAAGAATGATTGCAGGGCTTGGAAAGCCAGGACACAGGAATTGAAGCAGGTTGCAGCTTCAGCTTCAGGTGTGTATGTTATTGAAAACTGTCTTTCAATAAACTCTACTTCCTGGGTATTGGATACCGGATCAGGATCTCATATCTGTAATTCTTTGCAGGCGTTGAGAAACCGTAGGGTTTTGAAGGCAGGTGACATGACCCTCAAAGTTGCAAATGGAGCTAGCATGGATGCTAAGGCCGTGGGGGACTATCACCTGGGGTTGTCAGATGGACACGTTTTGGTTTTGCGTAATTGCTATTTTGTACCCAACGCAACTTGTAATATCATTTCTGTATCTTTGACTTCTAAAGAAGGTTATGAATTTGCGTTTGTAAGTATTGTTGTAAACATTCACCTTAATCATGTTCTGATTGGGTCAGGTACATTAAGCAATGGTATATACGTATTAAACCAACCACAGATTTTCAATGTCCAGAATACACACAAAACAAAGTCTCCGGAAATAAATCAGACTTTCTTGTGGCATTGTAGACTAGGTCACATCAATGAGAGAAGGTTGACGAAGTTACATACAGAAGGATATTTGAATCCGTTCGAATATCAATCATATGCCACTTGTCAATCCTGTCTCAAAGGAAAGATGACAAAGACTCCGTTCACTGGACACGGAGTAAGAGCGAGCGAGCTCTTGGGACTCGTACACAGCGACGTGTGCGGTCCAATGTCTACACATGCGCGAAGCGGTTATTCTTACTTCATTACTTTTACAGATGACTTTTCAAGGTACGGTTATGTCTTCTTAATGAAACATAAGTCCGAAGCCTTCGGAAAATTCCAGGAATATAAGAATGAAGTAGAAAAACAAACTAGCAAAAGTATCAAGATCCTAAGATCGGATCGAGGTGGTGAATACTTAAGTGCCGAGTTCCTGGACTATTTAAAAGAGAACAGAATTCTCTCTCAGCTTACTCCTCCATACACTCCGCAACATAATGGTGTATCGGAGAGACGGAACCGAACCCTATTGGATATGGTACGGTCTATGATGAGTGACGCTGAGTTACCGCGATCATTCTGGGGGTATGCGCTAGAATCAGCTGCATACCTTTTGAACCGAGTTCCCACTAAGACTGTGCCTACCACACCATATGAGATGTGGTGTGGGAAGAGGCCCCATCTTAATCACATTAAGACATGGGGAAGTACAGCTTTTGTCAAAAAGCAGCATGCGGACAAGCTCGAGGCACGCTCAGTACAGTGCAAGTTCGTGGGATATCCAAAGAACTCCAAGGGATATTTCTTCTACTGCGAAGAGGAACAAAAGATTATTATTTCTCGTCATGCCCACTTTCTAGAACACCAGTTCTTAGAAAAGGAAATTAGTGGGAGCGCAGTAGAACTGGAAGAAATTCCAGAACCACAGACTATTACTGAAAGCTTAGTGGAACCAGAGGGTTCAAAAGAGCTGGACATTCCTACGCCGCTCCGCAGGAGTAGTAGGCAGACTCATCCGCCCGAGAGATACTACGGTTTTCTCATTAACGGGGATAGAGAGGATTGCATCATAGATTATGATGAGCCTACTAGCTTCCAGCAGGCCGTTCAGAGCATTGACTCGTTAAAATGGCTGGATGCAATGCGGACCGAAATAGAGTCCATGTACACCAACAAAGTATGGACGTTGGACATTGCTCCAGACGGGGTAAAACCCGTAGGATGCAAGTGGATCTTCAAAAGGAAGATTGGTGTAGATGGACAGGTTGAGACCTATAAAGCTAGACTTGTTGCAAAGGGTTTTCGTCAAAGACCTGGTTTGGACTATGACGAAACCTTTTCTCCAGTAGCTATGCTGAAATCCATTCGGATCCTTCTTGCCATTGCTGCCTTCCACGATTATGAGATTTGGCAGATGGACGTAAAGACCGATTTTCTAAATGGAAATTTAGAGGAGTGTGTCTATATGGACCAGCCAGAGGGTTTCATTCAGAGTGGGAGCAGCGGAAAGGTGTGCAAGTTGCTTAAGTCCATCTATGGACTAAAGCAGGCATCACGGAGTTGGAACATCTGCTTTGATGAGACGGTCAAGGAATTTGGCTTTATCAAAAATCCAGATGAACCATGCATCTATAGTAGATTTGTAGCGAGAACTGTAGTATTCCTCGTTTTATAGGTGGATGACATTCTCTTAATAGGAAATGGCATTCCTATGCTACAATCTGTCAAGGGGTTCTTGTCGCACAGGTTCTCCATGAAAGACCTGGGTGATGCCTCATACATCCTGGGGATCCGGATCCATCGTGATAGATCCAAGAGGATATTAGGACTTTCACAGTCCAGGTACATCGACACCATAATGAAGAGATTCAGTATGGAAGATTCCAAGCGCGGTAACCTACCGGCTTGTCACGGGATCACCCTCTCCAAAGAGATGTCTCCCAAGACTGATTTGGAGAGGGATCGCATGTCTATTATACCCTACGCTTCTGCGGTAGGCTCTATAATGTATGCGATGTTGTGTACCAGACCGGATGTAGCTTATGCACTGAGTGTGGTAAGCCGGTATCAGTCAAACCCTGGGGAGAAACACTGGATAGCGGTAAAGAACATTCTCAAGTACCTGAGAAGGACTAAGGAGATGTTCTTGGTGTATGGCAGAAAAGACCTCCAGATCGAGGCCTTTGCTTACTCCCGCTTCCAGAGTGACAAGGATGATTCCAAGTCCATGTCGAGTTTTGTCTTTACCCTCAATGGAGGGGTGGTGTGTTCGAAGAGTTCCAAACAGGAAACCGTTGCAGACTCGACGATGGAAGCGGAATACATCGCTGCATCTGATGCTGCAAAAGAAGCTTTCTGGATGAGGAAGTTCTTGAAAGAACTTCAGGTGGTTCCGTCCATTGTTGATCCAATACCTCTTTATTGTGACAACAACGGGGCTATAGCTTTAGCGAAGGAACCCAGGTCCCATCAGAGATCCAGACACATCTTGAGGCGGTATCACCTGATCAGGGAGATCGTGGATCGCCAGGAGATCGAGGTTCGGAGGGTTGCTTCAGAAGATAATACTGCAGATCCATTCACCAAGGCCTTGCCCCAGACTCAGTTCGAGCGGCTGATCGAGATGATAGGTCTTCGATACGCCAGTATATGGCCTTAGTGCAAGTGGGAGATTGTTAGTGTATATGCCCTAGAGGCCATTACTGTATCATACTGGTTTGTATATTACTTAATGGAAGCTTGGGATATTCACCTTGTATATACAATCTTGCTAAAAATAGTAGTATGCTACTTGGTTTGTTTCTACTTCAATGTGTACATGTGTTTATTTTAGTATATCACCTATACACATTAGTGGAGCCCTTAGGATCTTTGCTTGATTACCAGCATTGTGATGGCAGTCACACTAGTGGGGCTGGGTAATCTATAAGCACATCCTTATGCAGGTCCCTAGTCGCAGGACTATCGAGACAGGGCATCGATACTCCGGAGTAGACTAGCGCATGCGCTTCTCATCCCAGTGTGGGAGACGGTCTGTCCCACAGCCGTCGGTACGTCGTACTTGAGATAGTATACGGGTGCTCGTTAGGTTACGAGTACATTGGACAGGACTCGTCGGGAACTGACTAGTTGGTATTATGCCTATCGTCAGTTATCAGTTCCCAGGTGACATGAGTACAGCTTAGTCCGCTAACTTGACACTGTCACTTCGCCTCGAGTGTATTCCCACTGCACTTTGATTACTACCCTACCACGACTCAAATGAGTCATGCAAACAGGTGGTAGTTGGGTGCAGTCCCGAAGCACTTGGAGGCAGTGACGGTTAGACAGGATTCGTCTCTCCCGGTATTGGGGGTTGACATCGCGCTGTGTCTAGGAGAGCCATTACACGAGTAGTCCCTGGCCAGGGCAAACGAGATATACTGGTAGGCTTCCAGTGTTATCTCAGGGTGTTTTGGGCTTCACTCCGACACGACTTGTACCGCTATTAGGGGACTGACGTTTACCGGCCCCTAGGCCCGCCATGCGATGTATCAGACGAACAGACCGGACTGTACGGAGAATGTCACATTCAGGCTCAGTAGGAGTTCAGATGGGTTTCGCCTCGTCAGTCTTCTTGTCGGCATCTACCTGGGGACCATTACGCACAGCTAGTGCCGCTTGCGGTCTGTGGTTAAACCCACTGCCAGCGTAGTGTCGAGTCTTTAGAGTCCCACACAGAAAGCTATTCGCCTTTATGCAAAAGAGTAGAGGTCGGATGGTTTTGCGACAGGTCGCATGGTTTTGCGACAGGGTTCGGTCACATCCGTGCACTTGTGCACGTACAGTGTCCGGACTGTTTACACTAGCGGGCTTTGGTTTAAGCCAGATCCTAGTGTACCTTTTGGGATTGGTTTTATCCAGTATGCATCCGTGTTCCTCGGAACGCGGATGCGGGTGTGTATGCAAAGTTGATGGAGAGACAGAGGCAGAGGATTCTCATTAGGGTTGTTGACCGTTGACCGTTGACTATTGACTTTTTGCTCAACCCTAATGAGAATATGATATATGATTAACAATTATATTAATTAAGTATTATGGTGACATGGTTGTTGAGGGATTGACTTTGTTGACTTGTTGACTTTGTTGACCGGTTGACTAGGTTTGACTAGTTGACCATCATGATAACAATAGCTATCATTTCATGGCAAAGACTTTTGCTTGCTTGCTCTCTTGTGCAAAATGAGTGCATGAAATGATATGGCTATTGTTGCTTAAACCATCACATAATACTTGATTGCTATGATGTGTTATGATGGTTATGGATTATGAGAGCCAAATGAGAAAAGTCTTCTCTCATTCTATCATTCTCATTCTCTCTCTTGTTCTTAAGCTCTCATCTCCTTCCTCTTGCTCTCCCTCTCTTAGTCTATGGTTCACTTGTCTCATATGTTGAGAACCAAGAACCATAGAGAAAATCCCAATACACTCTTCTCTACTCACTCTAGTTCACAAAGTTTAGCAAACCAAGTGAACTAGTTTCTTCAAAGATCGAAGAAGAAGCCAAAGGTAGAAGCTTTCGAGGTGGATCTATGTTCGGCGTAAGGAGACGACGGAGTGAAGCCGATCCGGACAACCATCGAGGCTTGAAGACGAAGGAGATCAAGAAAGAAAGGTATAACCCCCTAACCGAGTAGTTAAAAACTCCTAGTTAGGTTGTTAGTTAGATGTTTAACAAAGATCCGGTTTTGAGTCCATGTTACCACCTCAAGAAAAATTGTTTTTCACCTAATTCCGCATGCCTGGAAGTACCGGGAGAGATAGCATGGACTTACACATGGATTCCATCTCAGACCGCTAAGCATCCAGCCATTCTTACAGAGTCCCCACTCCTGATGGCCTGCTCGAAACTAGTTGGGTCATCATCTCATGATGCATTCCTCGCTCCCACTGTCATCGAGAAACCGACGTATCTCTCAGGCAGGTGAGGAGCCCTGCTAGATCGGCGGAGAGGCTGAGGTTTGTCGGGGACTATTGAACCCTTTGGTTCTGTCAAATCATTAGCTGTAGTTTGTATAGCTGGAACCTTTCCAGTTCTATAGAACTGACCTTGCCTCGATGTTGTCCGAAATTTTCTTTTGACATAGGCCGGATAATCCCAAATCTTAACTTACTTAAGAGATAGGCTCTTCCCATACCATATCTTATATGGAGTGGTAGGCACTGATTTGATTCGAATCCAATTCAATAGGTATGCAGCTTCTCAAGTGCATAACCCTTTAAAAGAAACAGGTAACTCAACAGTAGTCATCATAGAGCGCACCATATTATATAGGGTGTGATTGCTCTGCCCCGATACACCGTTGTGCTGTGGTGTATTCGGAGGAGTAATGCTGAGAGAGAATCTCATTCTCCTTTAGAATAGTCCAAGAATTCCATGCACAAGTATTCTCCTCCCTGATCTCATCATAGGACATAATACTTATACCCGGTTTTTGGTTCTCTACTTCTAACTTATAATCTGTGAATATCTCAAAAGTTTTGGACTTATGTTTCAACAGGAACATCTGACTGAATTTTGAGAGATTATCAGAGAATGTAATGAAGTACAAAGAACCGGTCTTGGCATGTGTAGACCGGGGACCTTACATACATCATCATATATCAATCCCTAGAGTTTGCTAACTCTTTCTCTGTTTCTAATAAACAGAGCTATGGTCATCTAATCTTTGTGACATGACTGGAAAGTTTCACAAGACGTAAATTCAAACTGATTTAAATATGCATCTAAAATGTAACTTAGCTAGTCGGGTCGCATTGATATGACCTAGCCTACAATGCCTCAAGAAGAATTCGTTCATTTCTTAACTCTTCCTCTCGTGTGTGTTCTGTATACTAGGAACTGTAGTTTGATTTAGAACGTCAATGCTTTTAGATAACGTGCCTGAACCGATCAACTTTTGAAATGTTCGAAACAATGTTCAACAATAGAAAATTATATCCTTCTTCAATAAATAAAGAGATTGATATGATTTTGTATATCAGGTTCGGTATCTAATAGCATTTGTTCAGAATCAATGTATTGATAATACAGGGTGACAGTGACCAACAGACTTGGCTACAACACTTGCACCATTTTCTGTCTCATGAAACTTATCACCCGTTCTCAGTTCTCTACCTTTCTGTAGCCCATGTAACGGATTACATTTGCGGGATCCTGATCCGGTATCTAATACCTAGGACGTAGATGACACTGAGAAACAGTTCTTTATAATGAACACACCCGAAGGAGATGCATCATATGCACTTTTTTCGTTTGGGTAGCATGGGAATCCTGGTATTCCCCTATTTCCTGCTCTGTCTTATAACAATTATAAGTTGAAGCGGGACCAACGTTCCCCAGCTCAGTATAACAAGCTGGTTCGGTCAATACATCCATATTATTATCTTGATTAAGGCGTGATATGGTCGCTACCTAGAGAGAGAGAGAAGAAAACACTCTGCGTGCGCTCTTGCAAGATTAGATTGGTTATTTATTTTATCTAATCAGGATGGCTCCCACTTTTTTTATCAAATCTTCCTTCAAACCCTTAAAGGAAAGACTAGCCGGGATTAATTACACTCTACAAGTTTGCCAATCATTCAGCCAGGACAGTGCCGGTACTTTGAGGGAGGTTCCCCGTGCTTTCGCACGGACCTAATTAAAATAAACCTCGTTTTCCCAGGGGCGTAACCCCGTTGACACCTTTCTAGACACCTACTTGATCGGCTAAATTGTAAAGTGCAAAACTCTCCCAGGAGTAACAATTACTCACAGTGGGTATCGGGATCCAACTATCATATAGAAGGTATGCAATCTCATTGCAAATTTCAACACTTGAAATTCCCGATAATTTTGCCCCTAACGTGCTATGACCTTGACGAAAGCCAACAAACCATAGCCCGCTAGTCAAGTTCAACCCGTACATTTCATGATTGAATTAAACCCACCCGCACGACCCTTGACGAAAGCCAACAAAGACGTACAACTGCCCTAATCCAATCTGCATCATATGCAGCAGATAAGCAGAATATAGCTACCGCACACTACACCTTGACGAAAGCCAACAAATGTACCATGAATACTATATACAACTTATCTGAAATGACGGAGGGCTACGACAGGTTTTTCTGAAAACCTATTGCGTAATGAACTTGATATCTGTCACGACCCGAAATACGGAACATAACCGGCACTTAGACTACGAACGTCTCAAGGCGTATGTATGCTAAGTAAGCCGAAACCCAGCAATCCAAACCAAGAGAAGTAGTAGAGAATAGGAGGAACTATATCAAATCAACCTATATGCAACATAATATACAACACCTCAAGGCGAGGATCACAACAGAAAAGGAACTCAACCAGCCGGAAACCCAAAGAAATATAACACGCGACTCTAAGGTCGAAAGAATAAACATCACTGGTCTCTATCTCAAATAAGTACAAGTTTTGGTTGATGGAACTTCTAGATACAACTGAAATATAATATACAAGGTATAATGATGGGTAAGATACAATAAACCCACCTACTAGCAAATCACCCGAAGGAACAGTGCCCACAAAGCCGTAATGAAACCTGTACGGCAACACCTGCAAGAAACTGGGGCACAACTGGGGTGAGTTGCCAACTCGTGAGTAGAAAAAGATCTACGAACAGAAAATCGCAGGTATGACGCAATCCTAGGTAATACGATCAATATATATAATCCTCAAATATATAACCAGCAATCTCTAACCATGGCTAGTGTAAATATCTAACCCAAGTGTAAACCCATGTGTTTGTGCCAGTGCATCAGGTGGCAATATATATCATATGAATGATGTATGAATGCATGAAACAGAATGCATGTACTGAAGAAAACTGCTTTCATAAATTTGTGAGATTTCTATATTTTTTTAAATGAGGTATCATCATGAATCAGCATAAAACAGTGCCTAGCATCGGCACAAAACATAAATCTCAATATCTCGATATCTCTGTATCACAATCTCTGTACCTCAATATCTCAAATCTCGATGTCCCAATCATAATATCCAGGACGCCGTCAGTCCAGATAGGCCCCTACCATCCATCTCATGACTACGACTGTATCCTCCGGATATCCGACGTGTCGGGTAATATCACCGGTCGGTCGTGCTCCCCTGCCATGCTCAACGCCATCTCCTGCGATTTTCTTGCCCCGGGGTACCGCACCGGGCCCACCATATACCCGAAACGGTTCATCTGCCTCCTCGAATCGGGTCTCGAAATCCATCAGCAAAACTCATGGTGGACGACTCATACATCATGGAAAAACCGCATTTTTTATAAAAGAAGAGTGAAAGCAGTTATATTTGTTTTGCGGTTTTTCCTCCAAATCCAGGAAACATCATGGAAATCCGAATCCAAATCATCAGCATGTAAAATCATGAATATAAGCATGAGAATCCATGAATGCGGCATATAATGAACAACAGTATGCATGATGTGACAAGCAATAGCTACAATGTCAAGCTGGCATATAAGGTAAGCATACTAATATCATGTCACTACTAGCTAACAAGCTAAATCAAGCAATAATATTTTCTAAGTGTTCGTGACATGGCAATTACCGATGAAGATGTGTGTGAGCCGGCAAATAAGTGTACGTGGTCCATACGCATCATCGGTAATGGTGCTGGTGTCCTAACAGTAGGATATCAATGATGAAATATGAATCATGACAGTATGCGATGCAGAGCAACAATAATAATATGCGGGAGCTGAAAATACTGAACACCATGATCACTAAACTTCATCTAATGTCATAAAAGTTATATAGCTACACCACCACAAGGCTGCGCTAAAGCTAGTATTAGGTAAGGGAAACCGCCTAACCTCTGAGTCGATACATATATATACATATATAGTCGGTGATCCCGCCTCGATCATATCATATCCGATAACATATCTCTATAATCAGTTATTCCCAATCAAGAGTGCGGTTCAAACATCAATTTATAGCTCGTACGTAAATCAGACGTACGGCATCCCCAATCTGGGTACGGGTCAATATCACATCCGTCATATCATTCATCTGGTATTTTCTTTATCAAATATCATTATCTGGGTACTGACCTATGTCTAGTACAATGCTAACATCCTCACAATAATCAAGGTCAGACTACTGATCGACAATCTAGTATAAATCAATATCATCATCATATATCGTCAATATAATCATAATCCAGCTTCTGATTTACAACCTCTAGCAAAAACGATATCATCAGCCCAAATCATCTCATGGGGTAAACAACGCCCAAGGCGGCCTATCATAAATATCCTGTCATATCATATCATATCATATCCCATATCATAATCACATGTCGATCATTTACACATTCATGTCACTATTCCTATGGCATCATAATCCAAAAATTCGATAAACCAAAAAGACGTATCCCAAATACGAATTTTACCATATCACCGATATCATAATCTTGAATCAAATATCATCGACTCATCTCAATCCCAAGTATCATCCTCAAAACCGTATGCGAACACACAGTCCCATACCTATGTGAACACATATCTATAGAATCCAATCTATGCACATATGAAGTAAGGATGTATGCAAGTATGTATGTGTGTACATGTATGTGTGTATATGTATGTGTAGTGTACCCACTACCTAGGGTTTCGCGACACTAAATCATCCAAGTCCATCAATTATCCACCTAAACATCAAATAATTCCCAAACAACATAATATAAATTGTAGGTGTGTATACGCATCCGTATACATCACCACGGACTGCGGGGGTGCTATACGCCATCCACCCGACTTCTCCCCGTAGATATAAATCTACTCACCTAGTTATGTGTGCCGGTGCCGATGTCGCCGTTTGCATCTCCAATGCATCGACGCCACGTGGGGTACCTATAAGGATATCACACGCTAAAACTCATGAAAACCATGTCGGAAACCAAAATGGTGCACACTACGCCCATAGGTAAAAACCTGAGACCTTGTGTGCAAACGCAGCCAATATCCACTGTCGTTGACGTCCAAATGCCACCGGACAGATACGAATCATCGAATACTCAAAATCCATACGAAAACACGTCGTAAAACATACGCCAACTCATGAAAATGAACCCAGATTTTACCCTAACTGGAAACAGTCAAAACTAGACATAAAAGGGGTCAAGTTTACATGAAATAGAGCTGTGCACGCAAAACGAGGAGGTTCCACTCTGGTCTGGCCGCAAATTGCGGCCAGAAGGAATAAATTAGCTGCCCAAAAATGGTGGTTGGGGCTAAGGTTTTGGGTATTGGTTCCTATCTACCTGCACGTCTCACTGCCAAGTCAATTTTCTTTTAGGAGCTCCGGGTTGATAGCAGTTTCCAGAAAGCCACAAAGTCGACAAAAATGCTGAATTACGCCAAGTATAACCAATCTGATATTTTTGTGAAATCTGGAACAAATCTTGGTCACAATGGTCTCAAGTATACCTAATAAGACTATACTAACATTCAAAACCATCTCTTGGCCACATCTCACTCAAAATCCCTAAACTAGCACTAGATTATGGATATAACAGTAACTTTCAGTTTTAACTAACCTTAACTTGACAAAAGGAGTTGGGTTGCAAGATTATACCTCAAGAGTGTCCTAGGATGTAGGAGAAGAGAGGATAAAGGGAGGAGGAGGGGCGCTGAAGTGTCCTGAAGCATTTCAAGTTGCTGCTCTGGCTGAAATTGCAAAGCTGCTGCTGCTGCTGCTGCTGCTGCTGCTTGGAATTGTTTTATGGCATGAAGGTGCAGCAACAGGAGTTTGTGGCTATGGGAGGGTATATTGTTGTGTGTTTGTGGTGTGGTGTTGTGTGATGAGGATGGTATGGGTTTTTTTTGAATGGAGTAGTTCAGCTGATGCAGAATTGGGGTTGAAGTTGTGTTTGAAGTGTGCTGAGCTGATGTTTTTCCTGGAAGAAACTGATGTTGTGTTGAATGGCTGCTGCTGATGTATGGTTCCAGCATAAGGATGAGTTGATATGGGGGCTAATGGGGTGATAAAGGGGGCTGAAGTGATAAAAAGGGGGCTGAAGTTGATGTATCAGCTGCTGTTGCAGCAAATGATGATGTTGCTGATGCTGATGTAATGGGCTGCTGTTGCAGCAGTTTGGTGGCTGCAGTTCAAGCATTTGGGGGGCTGTTGTAGGGGCTGATGGTTTGTTTTAGCTGATGGGGGGGATGTAGGTATTGGCTAAGGGGTTAGGGGCTGGTATGTATGCTGATGTAGTTGATGTATAATGGGGGTATGGTGTAATGTGTGAGAGTGAGAGGTGGTATGAAAGACACAAGGAATAATGAAGGTTGAGTGGGACCATGCACACTCTAGCAACCTTTCTCTCTCTCTCTCTCTCTTGAACCATGTTAGCACCCTCAAGCCATTCATGGCTCACGCTCTCCTACACAAGTCAACCTAACCCTAATCATCCTTAACCAAGCTAAAACCCTTAAGTAAGCCCACTAACCTAACCAATTGGTCCAACCCACCATGGTCGTGGTCCAACCCTAGGCCACCATGAGTCCAAAACATGAAACAAGTGTAACAAGTGTAGACAATGTCATGTGCACATTTTTGCATAAAAAGCCAAAAATCCACTTAGCGGTTTTTAATCACGATTAACACCAAAATAACATATAATCCATCATAAAAACTGTGAAATTTCCACAAAATGCCCAAATTTAGAATTTCTTTAATTTTCTCCAGAATTTTAACCATTTATCGGTATTTAATTATACCGACTATTAAAATATTCATTAAAAATTAATATGAAAATATGAAAATTCCCAAAAACAATATTTTATTTTTTTGAAATGTTACAGTCTTCCCCCCTTAAAGAAATTCGGTCCCCGAATTTAAATTTAAACCTCGAAATTCTAAAACATTTCAATAAAATGTCCAAGTCAACGGGGCTCCGAAATCATCAAAAGGCATCATAGCGCAATACATGCGCATGAGTAACGAGCAGATAACTCGAAAACAAAACTCCGTCAAGCATCTTGCAATCATCGGAGTCAAGGTGAAAACACGAATGCCAAATCCAAGGTAAAACCGATATGTTAGAAATTAGAACTATACATAAAAATATATGAAGGAAATGCAAGCCCAAATTCTTTAAAGTCGAGGTACAATGCGCCTAACACTGCACCGTGGCGGACGTCTCTATAAGAAAATGGCCATATATGTATGTATCTTTTGTTTAATATGCACGATCCGCCGTTTTGAAAATAATTTAGAAGGGTTTTCCTCGTTTTAAACGTTTCGTGTCATATCAGACACGTATGTAACTAATGAGACTATAGCTCGCTTTTGGAAATCCCTTGAAATCTATCGGTGCATGCAATATATCCAGGCACTGTCCTCTGACCAGTCCTGCTCAATACGAAAACACATAGCAAATATCATCAAAACGTACTGCTCCATAGAAATCAATCCAAAAGTGTATATGAAAACCTTGTGCGTCCGGTGCGCACGGAAATCAAAATCCATGTGTGCCAAGCAGGTGCACAAAAAACGACATCAAGGTGCAACGGGTGTGCACGCAACATCGGTCATAGGCAACGTGTGTGCCTGACCGCAAAATCAGGTGCATCTGACATGCATGAAAATCCCGATTTAGTGCATCTGGTGTGCACCAAATCTCATCTCAAAACATGCGCCCAACATGCGCTACAAATCCAAATCTGGTGCATCCATCATGTATGAAATCATGAAATCCAATATCAAGTGCCGAACACGCGCAAATCCAATCAGGTGCATAAGTGCACAAAACAAATATCGAGCATCACCATCGAAATCAAAGTCCAGTGCATCCAAGTGCACCAAAATACATGTCACTGCACTGCAAGCATATGTGAACTATACCGAGTGCAAAAACCAAATCGTGTGCGTGCATACGCACAAAATCCACTCAAATGTCTAAACCCCATAAAATCACAAACATGTGAAACCAAGGCACGAAAACAATATCAAATGCAACGCTGTGCAAAATCGTAAACACTCAATAGCGCATGAAAACAAACGTCATGAAACCCAATCATCAAAATCACATCATACGAATAAATCACCCAAAACATCGAAATCAAGTATGGCGGAATAGTCCCGCTCGAGCGCATCCTCTAAGAATCTCGGGCCAACTGTCGCGGTCACTAGTGGGACGTCTCGTCGATGATAATGAACTCTGGCCTGCGGGTGTGCGTAACAATGACCACTCCTGGGTCCAAGTCTTCTCTGTGAATTATCAATCTCACGATCCGTCGGCTTATCGGCCCTGTCAGGTGTTCTAACGGGGATGATTCCGTTCAGGCACTTCTCTGGTCATCTCTTGGTCAATCGTCGCGACCACTCGCAAAGCAGCATGTCACTGGCGTCGGCCTCTGGCTCTCTGAATATACGTGGCACATCTGATCCTGGGTGCAAATATCCTTGCAGCTGTGTCCGGGAAGGAATCCTGCTCAAGGTCTCTTCCAAGTCTCATCTCTGCCAATTGTCCGGGAGTCATCGTCCTTTACCATATCTGCTTCTTGTTCCGGAACGGCTGCATACTCATCACGACTCCTTCTAGAAGG
Organism: Agapanthus africanus; assembly: GCA_030015575.1. Taxonomy (NCBI): domain Eukaryota; kingdom Viridiplantae; phylum Streptophyta; class Magnoliopsida; order Asparagales; family Amaryllidaceae; genus Agapanthus; species Agapanthus africanus. The sequence goes on from JASDDO010000018.1 coordinate 180,794,923, forward strand.
TATATCCAGTTATAATGCCTCTGTATGCGCATCGCATTTCTGATATCGGCGGAGTGGAACGTCATCACATCTAGATCTTGCACGAACCTCTTACTCCACTTTCCTCTAATGTTGACTGCTTCGGACTCGTCTCGTCGTGGCTGCATGGACTAAGCTCCAACGGCTATCCTCGTGTCTGGAGTCTCCCAAGAAATGCATCTCACCATCTAGTATCCGAATTAAGTCGAGCCATCCGATCGAGTCGTCAAAACCTCATAATCCCCCAAGAGCTCAACATCTTGGGTACAGTATGATAGTATCGAGTACATACCCCAGCATCGGTGGTCCAACCGCAAAATGGAAAACCCAAGCCTCACTAATGGCGCCGCAGAACTGCCGCAAACCCTAAGGTTCAAAGTCTTTCATACGGTCATTAAGTCGAGTTAGGGTTTCATTCTTCTAGAGGGACCATAGAATTGCCTGCATGTCTTTCCGAATACTTTAAACTTGGAATAATAGGTTTCTGACATTCGATCATTTCTGTCGACTCTCAACGTCGCTGTGTGAAGTCGTATCTAGCTGGAATCAATCTATCTGATGATCTCGCATCGGGGTAGCGAACGATCCACATGTCCTAGTCATTCATCCTCGGTGACTAGCGACCTTCTATCATCTCTTAGTACAATCTCGTACTGTAATAGCTCCAATAATCTGGGGCAATATCTCGTCGTTTGCAGCGAGAACTGGCTCACTCTTCTGCACGCTGAACAGTGCCTCACTCATCATGAGTAAACAATACACCAACGGTCATCAATATCTGGTTGGCCTCTGCCAGTGGCTCAATTCTCTGGTGGTAATCCGCACGTCCGAGTAATCTCATACAGCGATCCATCCAACGCTCGTGGCGCAAAACACAATCAAAAGACACATCTCTGCACTCGTGTGTCGCCGGAATTATGCTCTGGTCAGTCCTCGTTCATAACGAGCTCGTGCTGACCGCAATTCTAGCCGTAGCTCTCTCCCTGCCCGCAATCGTGGCAGCAAAACCAAAACTGGTACCGATGAGGCTAGATCAGGAAGGAATATGATACCGAACAAAGAAATGTACATCCTAAGGCTTCTTAAGTGGAGTGGCGCGTCGTAAATATGCCGCGGAACATACCAACGGTACGTCACACTACTTTAGTCACCTATTCTATCAACCAAGGGTCATCCTATACTCCGAAGGTAAAACCTAACGCTCTGATACCAACTTTGTCACGACCCGAAATACGGAACATGACCGGCACTTAGACTACGAACGTCTCAAGGCGTACATATGCTAAGTAAGCCGAAACCCAGCAATCCAAACCAAGAGAAGTAGTAGAGAATAGGAGGAACCATATCAAATCAACCTGTATGCAACATAATATACAACGCCTCAAGGCGAGGATCACAACAGAAAAGGAACTCAACCAGCCTGAAACCCAAAGAAATATAACACGCGACTCGAAGGTCGAAAGAATAAACATCACTGGTCTCTATCTCAAATAAGTACAAGTTTTGGTTGATGGAACTTCTAGATAAAACTGAAATATAATATACAAGGTATAATGATGGGTAAGATAAAATAAACCCACCTACTAGCAAATCACCCGAAGGAACAGTGCCCACAAAGCCGTAATGAAACCTGTACGGCAACACCTGCAAGAAACTGGGGCACAACGGGGGTGAGTTGCCAACTCGTGAGTAGAAAAAGATCTACGAACAGCAAATCGCAGGTATGACGCAATCCTAGGTCATACGATCAATATATATAATCCTCAAATATATAACCAGCAATCTCTAACCATGGCTAGTGTAAATATCTAACCTAAGTGTAAACCCATGTGTCTGTGCCAGTGCATCAGGTGGCAATATATATCATATCAATGATGTATGAATGCATGAAACAGAATGCATGTACTGAAGAAAACTGCTTTCATAAATTTGTGAGATTTCTGTATTTTTTTAAATGAGGTATCATCATGAATCAGCATAAAACAGTGCCTAGCATCGGCACAAAACATAAATCTCAATATCTCGATATCTCTGTATCATAATCTCTGTACCTCAATATCTCAAATCTCGATGTCTCAATCATAATATCCAGGGTGCCGTCAGTCCAGATCGGCCCCTACCATCCATCTCATGACTACGACGGTATAATCCGGATATCCGACGTATCGGGTAATATCACCGGTCGGTCGTGCTCCCCTGCCAGGCTCAACGCCATCTCCTGCGATCTTCTTGCCCCGGGGTACCGCACCGGGCCCACCATGTACCCGAAACGGTTCATCCGCCTCCTCGAATCGGGTCTCGAAATCCATCAGCAAAACTCATGGTGGACGACTCATACATCATGGAAAATCCGCATTTTTTTAAAAGAAGAGTGAAAGCAGTTATATATGTTTTGCGGTTTTTCCTCCAAATCCAGGAAACAACATGGAAATCCGAATCCAAATCATCAGCATGTAAAATCATGAATATAAGTATGAGAATCCATGAATGCAACATATAATGAACAACAGTATGCATGATGTGACAAGCAATAGCTACAATGTCAAGCTGGCATATAAGGTAAGCATACTAATATCATGTCATTACTAGCTAACAAGCTAAATCAAGAAATAATATTTTCTAAGTGTTCGTGACATGGCAATTACCGATGAAGATGTGTGTGAGCCGGCAAATAAGTGTACGTGGTACATACGCATCATCGGTAATGGTGCTGGTGTCCTAACAGCAGGATATCAATGATGAAATATGAATCATGACAGTATGCGATCCAGAGCAACAATAATATTATGCGGGAGCTCAAAATACTGAACACCATGATCACTAAACTTCATCTAATGTCATAAAAGTTATATAGCTACACCACCACAAGGCTGCGCTAAAGCTAGTAGTAGGTAAGGGAAACCGCCTAACCTCTGAGTCGATACATATATATACAAATTTAGTCGGTGATCCCGCCTCGATCATATCATATCCGATAACATATCTCCATAATCAGTTATTCCAAAATCAAGAGTGCGGATCAAACATCAATTTATAGCTCGTACGTAAATCTGTCGTACGGCATCCCCAATCTGGGTACGGGTCAATATCACATTCGTCATATCATTCATCTGGTATTTTCTTTATCAAATATCATTATCTGGGTACTGACCTATGTCTAGTACAATGCTAACATCATCACTATAATCAAGGTCAGACTACTGATCGACAATCTAGTATAAATCAATATCATCATCATATATCGTCAATATAATCATAATCCTGCTTCTGATTTACAGCCTCTAGCAAAAACGATATCATCAGCCCAAATCATCTCAGGGGGTAAACAACGCCTAAGGCGGCCTATCGTAAATATCCTGTCATATCATATCATATCATATCCTATATCATAATCACATGTCGATCATTTACACATTCATATCACTATTCCTATGGCATCATAATCTAAAAATTCGCTAAAGCATCCAGACGTATCCCAAATACGAATTTTACCATATCACCGATATCATAATCTTGGATCAAATATCATCGACTCGTCTAAATCCCAAGTATCAACCTCAAAACCATATGCGAACACATAGTCCCATACCTATGTGAACACATATCTATAGAATCCCATCTATGCACATATGAAGTAAGGATGTATGCAAGTATGTATGTGTGTATATGTATGTGTAGTGTACCCACTACCTAGGGTTTCGCGGCACTAAATCATCCAAGTCCATCAATTATCCATCCTAAAAATCAAATAATTCCCAAACAACATAATATAAATTGTAGGTGTGTATACGCATCCGTATACATCACCACGGACTGCGGGGGTGCTATACGCCATCCACCCGACTTCTCCCCTTAGATATAAATCTACTCACCTAGTTATGTGTGCCGGTGCTGATGTCGCCATTTGCATCTCCAACGCCTCGACGCCACGTGGGGTACCTACAAGGATATCACACGCTAAAACTCATGAAAACCATGTCGGAAACCAAAATGGTGCACACTACGCCCATAGGTAAAAACCTATGACCATGTATGCAAACGCAGCCAATATTCACTGTCGTTGACGTCCAAACGCCACCCGACAGATACGAATCATCGAATACTCAAAATCCATACGAAAACACGTCGTAAAACATACGCCAACTCATGAAAATGAACCCAGATTTTACCCTAACTGGAAACAGTCAAAACTAGACATACAGGGGGTCAAGTTTACATGAAATAGAGCTGTGCACGGAAAACGAGGAGGTTCCACCCTGGTCTGGCCGCAAATTGCATCCAGAAGGAATAAATTGGCAGCCCAAAAATGGTGGTTGGGGCTAAGGTTTTGGGTAATGGTTCCTATCTACCTGCACGTCTCACTGCCAAGTCAATTTTATTTTAGGAGGTCCGGGTTGATAGCAGTTTCCAGAAAGCCACAAAGTCTACAAAAATGCTGAATTACGCCAAGTATAACCAATCTGATATTTTTGTGAAATCTGGAACAAATCTTGGTAACAATGGTCTCAAGTATACCTAATAAGACTATACTAACATTCAAAACCATATCTTGGCCACATCTCACTCAAAATCCCAAAACTAGCACTAGATTATGGATATAACAGTAACTTTCAGTTTTAACTAAGCTTAACTTAACAAAAGGAGTTGGGTTGCAAGATTATACCTCAAGAGTGTCCTAGGATGTAGGAGAAGAGAGGATGAAGGAAGGAGGAGGGGTGCTGAAGTGTCCTGAAGCATTTCAAGTCGCTGCTCTGGCTGAAATTGCAAAGATGCCGCTGCTGCTGCTTGGAATTGTTTTATGGCATGAAGTTGCAGCAGCAGGAGTTTGTAGCTATGGGAGGGTATATTGTTGTGTGTTTGGGGTGTGGTGTTGTGTGATGAGGATGATATGGGTTTGTTTTGAATGGAGTAGTTCAGCTGATGCAGAATTGAGGTTGAAGTTGTGTTTGAAGTGTGCTGAGCTGATGTTTTTCCTGGCTGAAACTGATGTTGTGTTGAAGGGCTGCTGCTGATGTATGGTTCCAGCATAAGGATGAGTTGATATGGGGGCTAATGGGGTGATAAAGGGGGCTGAAGTGATAAAAAGTGGGGCTGATGTTGATGTATCAGCTGCTGTTGCAGCAAATGATGATGTTGCTGATGCTGATGTAATGGGATGCTGTTGCAGCAGTTTGGTGGCTGCAGTTGAAGCATTTGGGGGGCTGTTGTAGGGGCTGATGGTTTGTTTCAGCTGATGGAGGGGATGTAGGTATTGGCTAAGGGGTTAGGGGCTGGTATGTGTGCTGATGTAGTTGATGTATAATGGGGGTATGGTGTAATGTGTGAGAGTGAGAGGTAGTATGAAAGACACAAGGAATAATGAAGGTTGAGTGGGACCATGCACACTCTAGCCACCTTTCTCTCTCTCTCTCTCTCTCTTGAACCATGTTAGCACCCTCAAGCCATTCATGGCTCACACTCTCCTACACAAGTCAACCTAACCCTAATCATCATTAACCAAGCTAAAACCCTTAAGTAACCCCACTAACCTAACCAATTGGTCCAACCCACCATGGTCATAGTCCAACCCTAGGCCACCATGAGTCCAAAACATGAAACAAGTGTAGACAATGTCATGTGCACATTTTTGCACAAATAGCCAAAAATCCACTTAGCGATTTTTAATCGCGATTAACACCAAAATAACATATAATCCATCATAAAAACTGTGAAATTTCCACAAAATGCCCAAATTTAGAATTTCTTTATTTTTCTCCAGAATTTTAACCATTTATCGGTATTTAATTATACCGACTATTAAAATATTCATTAAAAATTAATATTAAAATATGAAAATTCCTAAAAATAATATTTTATTTTTTTGAAATGTTACAATATGGTTGTAGAATCAAAAGCTTTTAAAATGGAGTGTTTTTGAGGCTTTTCTAGTTTTGCTAAAGGGGTCAGTCCCGGTGAAGGGATCGTTGGCCCTTTCCTTATCGAATAAGGTGCAGGATATATCATATATACCACTATGCAAAGCAAGAAGTATAGAAGCAATCAAAATACAAACCGAGTGTTGTAGCATCTGCCAGTTATTGCTAAAGGGGTCACTCCCTGTGAAGGGATCTCGGCCCTTTCCTCATCGAATAAGGTGCAGGATGTTCTACAAGGAACACCGCAATGCAAAGCAAGAACTGTAGCTACCTGTTTTTGAAAAATTTGATTCCACAACATCTATTAGGATTCTTTTCTTTCATTAATCATATTAATGAAGTCCCATCATTTAAGTACCTAAACATCACAGATAAATACGACATACACTTATGCCATCAGCATTCGCCTCGATGTCCCGTCTGCACCGTTAGGTTAGGTAACTAACGCCAGAGCGAGGCAGGGCTAGCGCGGGTGTAAAACATAAGCAACGTCTATATAATATATCATATATACTATATACAATATCTATCTGAACATATCACATGATCACATCACAGATAATACAGCAGAAAATATCATATAAAATATTGGATATACTAGGACGTCCGTGTTTTATTTTGAGCCTGTATAAAACACGGATTCCACGGTCATGATGAATAGCCAATCCCACACTCCTAGACCCCTACGAGAGCGGCAAGCAACCCTACCAATTCTAGGGTTAGGAGACCTGGACTCGACTCCTCGAGATGGTCTTCCACTGGAACCTAGAACCCGGTTACTTGTGCTCCCCTTCTTGGGTCTATCCAAATGCGGAAAAGTAAATAATATACAAATGGTGACATCAACCTCAACCCGGAAGAGCCCCATGTTAGTTCTATGTATGTCCTAGAGGCCAGTATTGTACAGATGATGTATATTATATTGGATGCTTGGACATATATAGAGATGACTTTCTTGCTCGATATGATAGTATGCTATCTGGTTGCTCTTTGTCTTAACATGTAGACTTGTCTCTTTAAACTGTCTTATAGTTACATGTTGGTAAAGCCCTTAGGATGTGTACTTGACTACCTGGACTATGATGTAGATCATACTAGTGGGGACATGGTAGTCCATAGGTACATCCTTCAAGGTCCCTAGTCGTGGGTGTATCGAGACGGGGCATCGATATACCAGTGTAGACTAGCGTATACGCTTCTCGACCCATGAGATGGGCGATGGATGATCCCATATCCATTGGTGTTTGACATCAGAGATGGTATACGGGTGCTCAGTAGAGACTGGGTACACTGGACGGACTCGCCGAGAACTCCCAGATGGTATTATACCTCACGTCAGATGGCAGTTCTCAGGTGACACTTGTGCAGGTTAGTCTGTAGACCCGAGATCGTCATAGAGTCTTGTGTGATTCCCACTTTGCATTGATCTCCACCTTACCACGTCCATGAGGGCGTGCAAAACGGTGGTTTTTCGGTACAGTCCCGAGTCACATGGAGGCAATGAGCGATAGGAGGGGTTTCGTCTCTCCCGGTATTGGGGGTTGATGTTGCGCTGTGCTCGATTGGCCGTAACAGGGAAGTCCCTGGCCAGGGCTGATCAGAGTTTTGCTGGTAAGTGTTACCAGTACTTTCTCGACCCGTTATGAGCCTCACATCGGCATGACTTATCGGTTATTGGGGTCTGACGTTTACCACCCCTAGACTTGATATGCGACATATCAGACGAACAGACCGGACTGTACGGTAAGTGTTAATGGTTGGATTCACAGGAGTGTGAGCGGGCTAGCTCGTCGATCTTCTGATCGCTCAATACCCGGATGGCCGTTACGTTTAGCAGACCACTTGCGGCTTGTAGGTGCTTGATATGATCATCAGCTGCCGCTGGCGTATTGACGAGTCTTTAGAGTCCTACACAGAGGTTTCCTGGCTCAAGCGAAACGAAATAGGAGAGCATATGAGATATGTGCAGGACCGAGAATAATGCGTGTATGTGATACCGTATTCCATTCTCGCGATGAATGTATCGATTGGTTATATGCGATATAACCTAGATATCGAATCAAGGATTGATTCGATAAGCCGATACATAGGATACTAGTCGGTTGTATGCGATATGACCGGATCGTTAAATCAAGTGTTGATTTAATGATTTAATGTATAATTATATATTTGATATATTACTTTGCATTAACTAGTATTGGTCACTTTAAATGGATTTTCTCACTTCATGTGCAAGTTGTATATGTGATATACTTTTGTGCACATGTTTGTATCATGTTTGATGATACTTGCTCATTTGGTTAAGTGTAAAGAATTAAACATTGGTTAAGTAAATGGTTAGGGTTTTTATTTATTCATTCATTTATCCTTTTAATATTGGATTAAAAAGAAATTGCAAAAGAAAACAAAATGGTTGCTATCATTCTTGAAGCTTGTTGAAGCTTCATGAAGCTCTGACCAAAGTGACCATTTTGTCTTCATGCTTAACCCTAACCATTCATCTAACCTTAGTAAATTCTCTACACGTAACCATGGTTCATATTATGATAAGTATTCATTTCTTTTGCATTTTAAGAGATATACTCTTCATATTCTATCTTGAGCTTCATCTTCTTCTTCAAGAAAAAGCTTGCCATCATCAATGGCTTCTTGAGCAAAAGTGTGAGAAATCCAATTCTAAAGTGATCCCACCCCCTATTTCTTCACCCTCTACCTCTTGCCAAGTAGTATAGGGTGTTTTCTTCACAAGTTTCACAACTTGGTGAAGTTGGAGCTTGATCTTGTGTAACCTCGACGTAGATCATCTTTGGCATCGTAGCCGACGACTAGTCCATTAATTTCTCCGATGAAGCCGATGCTAGAGTCCGAGATCCGACTTGGACAGCGAGAGGATGACTACGTGGAGCTAAGGAAGTGGATAACCGGATCTACAAAGGTTGTAGCTTCTTAACTTTAGTTAAGTTGTTAACTAGTTTCCTTTTCGCCTAAAATTCTAGTTAACGATCCGTATTAGAGTTTCTCGGCACTTGTAAAGTTTGAAATTGGCATGGTTGATGCCTTGTGAGACCTCTTGAGAGTGCCTAGGAACCCTACAGTGGTATCAGAGCCTAGCTAGAGCCTTAGGCGATGCTTAGACGACGTTTGAAACCCGAATGAACATCGAAACCCTAAAACAAATTGCTCTCTGGACTTTTTTCAAAAACTGGGTTTTTTCCAGATTAAAAATGCTTAAAAAATTCAGCAGGGAATTCTAAGAATTACGGTGCAAAAATTATCTCATGATGCCTCTAAAGAGCGGCGGAACCGCGACAGAAGCCTGGCTTCTGCGGCGGTTCCGCGGTCGCTTGATGGGATTTGCCTTTAAACTTTGCACAGTAATTCATGTTTTCAGGTGCTGAGTTTTATGGGAATTTTTAATTTTTATTCAAGAGTTGAATTTTCTGGGATTATTTTGGGGATTCTATGATTCGATCGGATTAACGGATTTTGTCTATGTGGATTCCGGATAACTTTAGAATATCTTAAAAGGTTCGACCGGATATAAATACCCAACTTTTCCCCTCCCGGAAAATTTCCAAGTGTTGGATTTTTCTGAGGTTTAAAGACGTTCTAAGTAGTGCAAGTAACGCGATGGTCCCTCTAGAAGACAACAAACCTTAACTCGATTATGTGACCGTCTTGAACTGCCCTTTGAACCTTAGGGTTTGGGGCAGTACGGCGTGCCACATGTGAGGCGTTGGCTTGACCCTTCTACGGCTGGACCGTTGGTACTGAGGCATGAAGTGAATGTCTTTGAACCTATTTCATGTGTTGAACGGTTTCGGGAAAACTTGGGTGTTCGAATGTTCGATCGGAAAGTTTAATATTTTCTATTTATCCGGAATGGGATACAATAATTGGAATTCACAAACAGTTATGAGATAACTGGATGAATGTTATAAATCTAGCGGTTTAGTCTCACCTGATATTGAAAAGAGTTTTCGATAATGGGACTAAAATGCGGGGTTTATAATTGTTAGGCATGTGATATCTAAGTATTTCATTTGATTAGGCATGCGATGTCTAAAGAGGTTGCGAATTCCAACTGTTGTAGTTTTACACTTTCTTTTCTGTCACCGTAAGTGTAATATGTGATATCGCCGGTTTCGTTGCTATATGTCAACGACAATTGGGATGCGCATATTTACTTACGTTGATGACATGTGATGTTATGTGTTGCTGGATATGTTATATTGGATTGTCGTGTTCGAATAGCCGGGGGTTTTTATGTGAGATGAGTGTTTTTTATTTTCATTCATGTAAAAACTTGTATGTAATATTCTTTTATTGGGGCACTTCCAGGTTGCGGAAGTTGTCACCTTTTGTATATTATTTACTTTTCCGCATTAGGATAGACCCAAGGAGGGGAGCACAAGTAACCGGGTTCTAAGGTCCAGTGGGAGACCATCTCGAAGAGTCGAGTCCGGGTCTCCTAACCCTAGAATTGGTAGGGTTGCTTGCCGCTCTCGTAGGGGTCTAGGGGTGTGGGATTGGCTATTCATCACGACCGTGGAATCCGTGTTCTAAACTGGCTCGTATTGAAAACACGGACGTCCTAGCATATCCAATGTTTCATATGTTTCTTCTGCTGCGATATCTGTGATGAGATCATGTGATGTTCTATGATAGATACAGTATATAGTATATATGATATATTATATAGTCGTTACTTATGTTTTGCATCAACACTAGCCCTGCCCTGCTCTGTCGTTAGTTACCTAACATAACGGTGCATGAGGGGACATCCAGGCGAATGCGGATGGCATAAGTGTACGTCGTATTTATCTGTGATGTTTAGGTGACATAAATGATGGGACTTCATTAATGTGATTAATGAATGAAAAGAAATCTAAGATGTTGTAGAATCAAATTTTTAAACAAAACAGGTAGCTACAGTTCTTGCTTTGCATAGCGGTATATATGATATACCCTGCACCTTATTCGATGAGGAAAGGACCGAGATCCCTTCACCGGGAGTGACTCCTTTAGCAATAACTGGCAGATGCTACACACTCGATTTGTCTTTTGATTGCTTTTATAGTTTCTTCTTTGCATAGTGATATATATGATATATCCCGCACCTCATTCGACGAGGAAAGGGCCGACGATCCCTTCACCGGGAGTGACCCCTTTTGCAAAACTAGAAAAGCATCAAAAACACTCCATTTAAAAGTTTCACATGATTCTACGACGGTATCAAGTTCGTTACGCTCATGGTTTTCTGAAAACCTGCGTAGCCCTCCGTCATTTCAGATAAGTACTACTTAGTATTCGTGCTACGGTAGTTTGGCATTCGTCAAGGCGTAGTGCACGGTAGCTAACTAGTATTTATCTGGTTTTGCATATGATGCAGATTGGATTAGGGTATTCGTACAGCATTGTTTGGCATTCGTCAAGGGTCGTGCGGGTGGGTTTAATTTAATCAAGAAATGTACGGGTTGAACTTGACTAGTGGACTATGGGTTGTTTGGCATTCGTCAAGGTCATAGAACACTAGGGGTAAAATATTATTGGGAATTTCAAGTGTTGAAATTTGCAATGAGATTGCATACCTTCTATGAGATAGTTGGATCCCGATACCCACTGCGAGTAAGAGTTACTCCTGGGAGAGTTTTACACATTGCAATTAGCTAATCAAGTAGGTGTCTAGAAAGGTGTCAACGGGGTTACGCCTCTGGGAAAATGAGGTTTACATTAATTAGGTTCGTGCGAAAGCACGGGGGACCTCACTCAAAGTACCGACACTGGCCTGGCTGAAAGATTGGCGAACTTGTAGTGTGTAATTAATCCCGGCTAGTCTTTCCTTTTAGGGTTTGAAGGAAGATTTGATAAAAACCAGTGGGAGCCATTCTGATTAGATAAGATAATAACCAATCTGATCTTGCAAGAGCATACGCTAAAGTGTTTTCTTCTCTCTCTCACCAGGTAGCGACCATGTCATGCCCTAATAAAGATAATAATATGGATGTATTGACCGAACCCGCATGTTATACTGTGCAGGGGAACGTTGGACCCGTTCTTTCTTATAAGAGTTATAAGACTGAACAGGGAATAGGAGAATATCTAGATTCTCAAGCCACCCAAAAGAACATGCATGTTGATGCATCTTCTTCGGGTGTGTTAGTTATTGAGAACCGTTTTACAGTTCACCCTACGTCCTGGGTATTAGATACCGGATCAGGATCCCACATATGTAAGCAGTTACATGGGCTACGGAAAGGTAGAGAACTGGGTAAAGGTGATCATTCTGTTCAAGTAGGGACGGTGCAAATGTTGCAGCCAAAGCAGTTGGCGAATATCACCTAGTACTACCAAATGGTGATACAATGATTCTAAATGAGTGCTATTATATACCGAACATGATGTGTAACATTATATCAGTTTCTTTATTGAGTAAAGAAGGATATAATTTTGTAGTACAGGATAATGTTATGAACATATTCCTAGATCAAAAGTTGATTGCATCAGGCTCGTTACATAATGGCATATTCATTCTAAATCAAAATACAGTCCTCAATATACAAAACACACACAAGAGGAAATGTTCAGAAATGAACGAATCCTACTTGTGGCATTGTAGACTTGGTCATATCAATGCGACACGACTGGCTAAGTTATACAAGGAGGGTTATTTGAATCCGTTCGAATTATCATCTTATGATACTTGCCATTCATGTCTCAAAGGAAAAATGACCAAAGCTCCGTTTAGTGGACACGGAGAAAGAGTTACTAAACTCTTAGGACTGGTACATAGTGATGTATGCGGTCCCATGTCTACCCATGCCAGGAACGGTTCTTCCTACTTCATTACATTCACTGACGATCTCTCTAGATACGGGCATGTGTTCCTATTGAAACACAAGTCTGAAGCTTTTGAGAAATTCAGAGAATATAAGCAAGAAGTAGAGAACCAAACGGGCAAAAGTATTAAGATCCTTCGATCTGATCGAGGAGGAGAATACTTGAGCAATGAGTTCCAAGATTATCTAAAAGAGAATGGGATTCTCTCTCAGCTTACTCCACCTTATACACCACAGCACAACGGTGTATCGGAACGAAGGAATCACACCCTATTAGATATGGTGCGTTCAATGATGAGTACAGCTGAGTTACCTATTTCCTTCTGGGGGTATGCGCTTGAGACAGCCATACACCTATTGAATATGGTTCCTACCAAATCAGTGCCTACCACTCCATACGAGATATGGAAAGGGAAGAGACCATCTCTTAAGTATGTTAAGATATGGGGTTGTCCAGCTTATGTCAAAAGACAAAATCCGGACAAACTCGAGGCAAGATCAATCTTATGTAAGTTTGTAGGATATCCCAAAAATTCACAAGGGTATATCTTCTACCACCCCGAGGAACAAAATGTGTTTGTTTCTCGACATGCCACTTTCTTAGAAAAAAGTTTTCTTATGAAACAGATTAGTGGCATTGAGGTAGAACTGGAAGAGGTTCCAGCAACACAAACTATAACAGAGGACTTGGTAGAACCAGAGGATTCAGTAGTACCCGACGAACCCCAGCCTCTCCGCCGATCTAGTAGGGTTTCTCGTCCACCTGAGAGATACTACGGTTTTCTCATTGATGGTGGAAGCGAGGATTGCATCATGGAAGATGATGACCCAACTAGCTTCGAGCAGGCCATCACGAGTAGGGACTCAGTGAAATGGCTGGATGCTATGCGGTCCGAGATGGAATCCATGTGCACCAACAAAGTATGGACTTTGGATGTTGCTCCTGAAGGGGTAAAACCCATCGGGAGCAAGTGGATCTTCAAGAAAAAACTTAGTGTAGATGGGAAAGTGGAGACTTTCAAAGCTAGACTTGTTGCAAAGGGTTTTCGTCAAAGACCAGGTGTGGACTATGACGAAACCTTTTCTCCAGTGGCTATGCTTAAATCCATCCGGATCATGCTTGCCATCGCTGCATATCATGATTACGAAATCTGGTAAATGGATGTTAAGACCGCCTTTCTAAATGGTGATTTAGAAGAGAGCGTGTACATGACTCAGCCAGAGGGCTTCGTAGACAGTGGGAGCAGCGGGAAGGTGTGCTAGCTGCTTAAATCCATTTATCGATTAAAGCAAGCATCGCGGAGTTGGAACATCTGCTTTGACGTCGTTATCAAAGAGTTTGATTTCGTCAAAAACCCAGATGAACCTTGTATCTACAAGAAGGTGGCAGAGAGTAAGGTTGTCTTCCTCGTATTGTACGTGGACGACATACTCTTGATAGGAAATGATATTCCTATGCTGCAATCGGTCAAGCTCTTCTTATCACAAAGATTCTCAATGAAAGATCTTGGTGATGCCTCCTGCATATTGGGAATTAGGATCTATAGAGATAGATCCAAACGGATTTTGGGATTGTCCCAATCCAGGTACATTGACAGCATACTAAAGAGGTTTAGTATGGAAGAATCCAAGAGTGGGAACTTTCCCACGATTTCTGGAGTCACTCTCTCCAAAGAGATGTCTCCTAAGACTGATTTGGAGAGAGCCCGCATGCAAGGGATACCCTATGCTTCGGCTGTAGGCTCTATCATGTACGCGATGCTATGTACCAGACCCGATGTTGCATACTCACTAAGTGTAGTGAGTAGGTATCAAGCTGATCCTGGAGAGAGTCACTGGACAGCTGTGAAGAGCATTCTCAAGTACTTGCGAAGGTCTAAAGAGATGCTCTTGGTGTATGGTAACGGAGAACTCCAGGTGGAGTCCTTTACCGATTCGAGCTTCCAGAGTGATAAGGACGACTCTAAGTCGCAGTCGGGATTTGTCTTTACCCTTTACGGAGGGGCGGTTAGCTGGAAGAGTTCCAAGCAGGAAACCGTGGCAGACTCGACGATGGAGGCTGAATACATCGCTGCCAACGATGCTGCTAAAGAGGCTGTCTGGATCAAGAAGTTCATTACTGAACTTGGAGTGGTTCCATCCATTGAGCATCCAATACCTTTGTATTGCGATAACAATGGAGCGGTGGCTTTGGCCAAGGAACCTAGGTCCCATCAGCGATCCAGGCATATTCTGAGGCGGTATCACCTGATCCGGGAGATAGTTGATCGCCGGGAGATCGAGGTCAGGAGGGTTGACACGAAGAATAACATGGCGGATCCACTCACGAAGGCCATTCCCCAGATACAGTTTAAGAGACTCTTCGGGATGCTCGGTATGCGATACTACAGCAGCTGGCCATAGTGAAAGTGGGAGATTGTTAGTTGTATGTACGCCCTAGAGGCCAGTATTGTACAGATGATGTATATTATATTGGATGCTTGGACATATATAGAGATGACTTTCTTGCTCGATATGATAGTATGCTATCTGGTTTCTCTTTATCTTAACATGTATACTTGTCTCTTTAAACTTTCTTATAGTTACATGTTGGTAAAGCCCTTAGGATGTATACTTGACTACCTGGACTATGATGTAGATCATACTAGTGGGGACATGGTAGTCCATAGGTACATCCTTCAATGTCCCTAGTCGTAGGTGTATCGAGACGGGGAATCGATATACCAGTGTAGACTAGCGTATACGCTTCTCGACCTATGAGATGGGCGATGGATGATCCCATATCCATTGATGTTTGACATCAGAGATGGTATACGGGTGCTCAGTGGAGACTGGGTACACTGGACGGACTCGCCGAGAACTCCCAGATGGTATTATACCTCACGTCAGATGGTTGTTCTCAGGTGACACTTGTGCAGGTTAATCTGTAGACCCGAGATCGTCATAGAGTCTTGTGTAATTCCCACTGTGCTTTGATCTCTACCTTACCACGTCCATGAGGGCGTGCAAAACCGTGGTTTTTGGGTACAGTCCCGAGTCACATGGAGCCAATGAGCGATAGGAGGGGTTTCGTCTCTCCCGGTATTGGGGGTTGATGTCGCGCTGTGCTCGATTGGCCGTAACAGGGAAGTCCCTGGCCAGGGCTGATCAGAGTTTTGCTGGTAAGTGTTACCAGTACTTTCTCGACCCGTTATGAGCCTCACATCGGCACGACTTATCGGTTATTGGGGTCTGACGTTTACCACCCCTAGACTTGATATGCGACATATCAGACGAACCGACCGGACTGTACGGTAAGTGTTACTGGTTAGATTCACAGGAGTGTGAGCGGGCTAGCTCGTCGATCTTCTGATCGCTCAATACCCGGATGGCCATTACGTTTAGCAGACCGCTTGCGGCTTGTGGGTGCTTGATATGATCATCATCTGCTGCCGGCGTATTGACGAGTCTTTAGAGTCCTACACAGAGGTTTCCTGGCTCAAGCGAAACGAAATAGGAGCGCATATGAGATATGTGCAGGACCGAGAATAATGCGTGTATGTGATACCGTATTCCATTCTCGCGATGAATGTATCGATTGGTTATATGCGATATAACCTAGATATCGAATCAAGGATTGATTCGATAAACCGATACATAGGATACTAGTCGGTTGTATGCGATATGACCGGATCGTTAAATCAAGTGTTGATTTAATGATTTAATGTATAATTATATATTTGATATATTACTTTGCATTAACTAGTATTGGTTCACTTTAAATGGATTTTCTCACTTGATGTGCAAGTTGTATATGTGATATACTTTTGTGCACATGTTTGTATCATGTTTGATGATACTTGCTCATTTGGTTAAGTGTAAAGAATTAAACCTTGGTTAAGTAAATGGTTAGGGTTTTTATTTATTCATTCATTTATCCATTTAATATTGGATTAAAAAGAAATTGCAAAAGAAAACAAAATGGTTGCTATCATTCTTGAAGCTTGTTGAAGCTTCATGAAGCTTTGACCAAAGTGACCATTTTGTCTTCATGGTTAACCCTAACCCTTCATCTAACCTTAGTAAATTCTCTACACCTAACCATGGTTCATATTATGATAAGTATTCATTTCTTTTGCATTTTAAGAGATATACTCATCATATTCTATCTTGAGCTTCATTTTCTTCTTCAAGAAAAAGCTTGCCATCATCAATGGCTTCTTGAGCAAAAGTGTGAGAAATCCAATTCTAAAGTGAACCCACCTCCTATTTCTTCACCCTCTACCTCTTGCCAAGTAGTATAGGGTGTTTTCTTCACAAGTTTCACAACTTGGTGAAGTTGGAGCTTGATCTTGTGTAACCTCGACGTAGATCATCTTCGGCATCGTAGCCGACGACTAGTCCGTTCATTTCTCCGATGAAGCCGATGCTAGAGTCCGAGATCCAACTTGGACAGTGAGAGGACGACTACGTGGAGCTAAGGAAGTGGATAACCGGATCTACAAAGGTTGTAGCTTCTTAACTTTAGTTAAGTTGTTAACTAGTTTCCTTTTCGCCTAAAATTCTAGTTAACGATCCGTATTAGAGTTTCTCGGCACTTGTAAAGTTTGAAATTGGCATGGTTGATGCCTTGTGAGACCTCTTGAGAGTGCCTAGAAACCCTACACCCCAATAAAAGAATATTACATACAAGTTTTTACATGAATGAAAAAGAATAAACACTCATCTCACATAAAAAAAAACCCGGCCATTCAAACACGACGATCCAATATAACATATCAAGCAACACATAACATCATATGTCATCAACGTTAGTAAACATGCGTATCCCAATTGTCGTTGACATTTAGCAACGAAACCGGCGATATCACATATTACACTTACGGTCACAGAAAAATGTGTAAAACTACAACAGTTGGAATCCGCAAACTCTTTAGACATCGCATGCCTAACCATATGAATTCCTTAGATATCGCATGCCTAACAATTATAAACCCCGCATTTTAGTCTCATTATCGAAAAATCTTTTCAATATCAAGTCGGGAAATTCAACAAGATTCCCGACATCCTGAACGAATGCTCGTCGCAAACTTTAGTAGACGGCCGCACCACCGATACCGTCAACAAAGTGCACCAAGGCGGAACACCGCTGCCGTGAGCATCCGAACGGATGCTTTTAGCGACGGGGTTCTCCTACAGTCACTTGGTCGGGGCTATGGGGTGTAGATGTCTATTAAGTTTTCCGGCGAGTATCCTTATACGCTACGCGATTGCGACGGAATTTTAATCACATCAAAATCCCGTGGCAACCGATCAAGTGAGACTAAACTGCTAGATTTATAACATTCATTCAGTTATCTCATAACTACTTCAGGATTCCAAATATTGTATCGTTTTCCCGATAAACAGAAAATGTTAAACTTTCCGATCGAACAATCAAACACCCAAGTTTTCTCAAAACAGCTCAACACTTGAAATAACTTTAAAAAAAATCCATTTCATGCCACAGTACCAACGGTCCAACCGTAGAAGGGTCAAGCCAACGCCTCACATGTAGCACGCCGTACTGCCCCAAACCCTAAGTTTCAAAGGGCAGTTCAAGACGGTCACATAATCGAGTTAAGGTTTGTTGTCTTCTAGAGGGTCCATCGCGTTACTTGCACTACTTAGAATGTTCTTAAACTACGGAAAGATCCAACACTTGGAAATTTCCCGGTAGGGGAAAAAGTGGGTATTTATATCCGGTCGAACTTTTCAACATGTTCTAAAATTACCCGGAAGAACACATAGACGAAGATAAACTTTCGATCGAAACAACGAACTCCCAATACAACCCAGAAAACTCAACTTTTGAGTATAAATTAAAAATACCCAGAAAAAACATTAATCACATAGGGACATTACTGTGCAAACAGTGAATCAAGAAGCCACATTTTGGCCGCGGAACCGCCGCACGACCTAGGGTAAGGCCGCGGTTCCGCGGCGCCTTGGATGATTTGGGGTCACGTGCTGCACAGTAATTCCTAGAAAACCCTGCTGATTTTTCTGCATATTTTTAATTCACAAAATTCCACAGTTTCAGAAAATGTACATAGAAGGGTATCCGATTAGGGTTTCGGGTTCGATCGGATTTCTAACTTTTTCTACACTTCGCCTAAAGCTCTAGCTATGCTCTGATACCACTGTAGGGTTCCTAGGCACACTCATGAGGTTCTACAACTGGTCAACCATGCCAAATTCAAAAATTTATGTGCCGAGAAACCCTATGCAAGATCGTTAACTAGTGGATAGGCGAAAACAAAAAAAGTTAACAACTTAACTACAAGTGAAAGGGGCTACAACCATTATAGATCAGGTCCTCCACTTCTTTAGCTCCGTGATGACGTCCCTCCGCTGCGATCATCGGGATCCCGGACTCAAGCGATGGTTTCGTCGGAGAAATGATCGGGCTAGGTCATTGACTTCGATGCCGAAGATGATCTACGTCGGGGCAACTCAAACTCAAGCTCCATCTTCACTAAGTCATGAAACTTGTGAAGAAAATACCCTATACAACATGGCAAGTGGTAAAGGATGATGAAATTGGAAGTGGGTTCACTTTGGATTTGGATTTCTCACTTGATTTCATCACTTGAAATTTTTCAAGAAAGGTTTCTTCACTTGAAGAAGAAGATGAAGAAGAAGAAAGAAAAATGAATTCTTCTTAAAAAATAATAAATCAAGTGAATAATTATCATAATGCAACCATGGGTGAAGTAACACATGTAGAGAATAAACTAGGGTTTAGGTGTAATGGTTAGGTTAAGGCATAAAACAAAATGGCTAGACTTTTCAAAGCTTCATGAAGCTTCAAGTAAAAACCAAAGAAAGCCACCATTTTATTTCTTGCCAAAAATAAATGAATAAAATAAATAAAGAAGTTAAAACCCTAACCATTAACCTAAACATGGTTTAAAGCATACACACCCATGTTTGCATGTATCATCAAACATGATACAAACTAGTGCACAAACATATATCATATATACAATGTGCACAATCAAGTGAGAAAATCAATCTTAAGTGAACAAGTACTAGTTAATGTAAAGTAATATATCAAATATATAATTATACATTAAATCATTAAATCAACACTTGATTTAATGATCCGGTCATATTGCATATAACCGACTAATATCAAGTGTATCAATATATCGAATCAACATTTGATTCGGTAACCCGGCTATATCTTATATAACCGTCCGATGATACAAATCGCGAGAATAAAATTCAGTATCACATACTGATATTATTCTTTGTCCCACACATATCTCATATGCGCTCTTATTTCGTTTAGCTTGAGCCAGGAAACCTCTGTGTAGGACTCTAAAGACTCGTCAATACGCCAGCAGTAGGTGATGATCATATCAAACACCCACAAGCCGCAAGCGGTCTGCTAAACGTAATGGCCACCCGGGTATTGAGCGATCAGAAGATCAACGAGCAAGCCCGCTCACTCTCCTGTGAATCCAACCAGTAACACTTACCGTACAGTCCGGTCTCGTCGTCTTATATGTCGTATATCTCGCCTAGGGGTGGTAAACGTCAGACCCCAGTAGCTCGATAAGTCGTGTCGATATGAGGTCTATAACAGTTCGAGATACTACTGATAACACTTACCAGTAAATCTCAGCAACCCTGGCCATGGATTTCCGGTTATAGCCAATCGAACACGGCGCAATATCAACTCCCTATACCGGGAGAGACGAATCCCCTCCTATCGCTCATTGCCTCCATGTGATTCGGGACTGTACCCAAAAACCATCGTTTTGCACGCCCTCTTGCACGTGGTAAGGTGGAAATCAAAGCACAGTAGGAATCACACAAGTCTCTATGACGATCTCGGGTCTACAGACTAACCTGTACCAGTGTCACCAGAGAACCGCCATCTGACGTAAGGTATAATACCATCTGGGAGTTCTCGGCGAGTCCGTCCAGTGTACCCAGTCTCCACTGAGCACCCGTATATCATCTCTGATTTCAAACACCAATGGATATGGGATCATCCATCGCCCATCTGTATGGGTCGAGAAGTTATACGCTAGTCTACTCTGGTATATCGATGCCCCGTCTCGATACACCCACGACTAGGGACCTTGAAGGATGTACTTATCGACTACCATGTCCCCACTAGTATGATCCGCATCATAGTCCAGGTAGTCAAGTACACATCCTAAGGGCTTTATCAACATGTAACAGAGAGATAGAAAATATACATGTTAAGATAAAGAGTAACCGGATAGCGTACTGTCATGTCGAGCAAGAAAGTCCTGCCTATATATGTCCCAGCATCCACTACAATATACATCCTATGTACAGTAATGGCCTCTAGGGTATACATATAACTAACAGCTTAGGCAATTCAATCAATCATGAGATGTCAAGTACCACAACAGATGTTGTTTTTGCACTAGATGCAGTAAGTTGATATTAATCCTATCCTGGAGAAACGTTCGGAAGCAGTTTTAGAACATAAGTAGATGTTCCAGGGATATGATAATGGCAGGAACTTTCGGGGGACGGTTATCATTCCAGGCTTCCAAGGTGACCTGGATGTCAGAGTGACTGTCAGAGTTATAGTTTTCCATCCGACAAGGGGCAGTATTTTGGACAGGTGGTCCAAACGGATACTGAGGGAGGTATGGCGCAGGATACTGATTAAGTTCAGTCGACGATACAGTCTAAGAAGTTTGGATTTAGAGTTCATTTATGAGTTAGGTCCCATCAGATATCCAAACATATTCTAAGACAGGTATTGCACTTTTCGGGAGATGGCTTTCTCTGTGAACTTGAAATAAAGAGAGACATAGAAAGAAAAATCAGGGCGGATCCACTCACTGAGGCTATTCCTCGAACACAATAGTTTCACAAACGTGCTTTGTGCGACTGATTAGTAGAGGAGTTGGATGTTCGGTATCACACGGGCTGTGAGTATGCGACATCGCAATAATTAGCCTTGAGTGCAAGTGGGAGATTGTTGGATATAGTGCCCTCAAAGTCAATTATTGGATCGCAGGAACGTGATTGCAATGATTGAGGGAGGACCTATACCGGTAGGACAGTCTTACTCGAGGGGTTTGTACACTATCTGGTTTGTCTTTATTATAGTGTACATGCTTTAGGTGACATTGTAGTTCACTATTACACGTTGATAGAGAATAGTATGCTACCATGGTTTTTCTTTATCATCGTGTACTTCTTTAGGTGACCTTACAGGTCGCTATTACATGTTGATAGAGCCCTTAAGATTCTTGCTTGACTACCAGCAGTATGATGGGGATCATATATGTGAGAGCTGGGGTCTATAGGCACATCCTTAAAAGGCCCCTAGTCGTGCGAGTTTCGAGACTAGGCATCGATACTCCATTAGTACACTAGTGTATACATTCGAGACCCCGACGAGGGGCGGTGGCCGGTCTCACAATCCATTGGTGTCAGTTGGATCACCTAAGATGTATACAGGTGCTCATTTGGTAATGAGTACACCGGACCGGACTCGCTGGGAACATGCTGGTTGGTATTATACCTGACGTCGGATAGCAGTTCCCTGGTGACATGTGTACAGGTTAGTTCATCGACCTAAGATCGTCATTTGTCTCGTGTGAGTTCCCACTGTACTTTGATTACTACCCTACCACGGCTCAAAGGTGTCGTGCAAACAAGTTTTAGTTGGGTACAGTCCATAGCCACATGGAGGCAGTGAGCGGATCGGCAGGGGTTTCATCTCTCCCGGTATTGGGGGTGAGATCGCGCTGTGTCTAGGAGAGCCATTACACAAAGCCCTCGGCCGAGGCAGGAGATTTACTGGTAGGTATTCCAGTAGTATCTCAGGGTGTTCTGGGCTACACTCCAACACGAATTGTACCACTTTTAGGAGTCTGACTTTTACCAACCCCCTAGGCCCGCCATGCGATACTCATAGACGAACGGACCGGACTGTACGGATATTGTCACTGACAGGCTCAGTATGGTGTCAGGATGAGTTCGCTCATCGACCTCCCTTTTGGTCAATACCTGGTAGCCCGTTACATACAGCTAGTACCTCTGGCGTGCTAGTGGTTAAATCCATAGCCAAAGTATTGACGAGTCTTTAGAGTCCCCCACAGACAGTTTCTCAAGTTTCGGGCGAAACATTGTAGAGGCGTATGATATATGGCACGGTCTGATCATATACGTGAAGTAGTGCACGGATCATGATCGGGCGGATCATACTAGTGGGCTTTGGTTTAAGCCGGATCCTAGTATTAGATTTGTTGGATTACTTTAGTCTCGTCGCATTCGCATTTAGTCGGAATGCGGATGCAGGTATGTATATACAGGTGAGGGGTATCCATATGATCCGTCATGAGTTTACTTTAGATGTTGCCGTATCTTTTTATTGTTGCAAACATTTGGATTAATGTTTGTTAATGAAAATTATGAGCTCAAAATCATGATTAAGATCATTAATTGGGACACATGCACAAATGATGACTCATGGTCTCTTTTCTTGTGCATGTATCATATTATATGATGGATTTGTGAGTTGATTTGATGAGAGGAGAGAGGGGCAGCCAAGGGAAGGTTGGCTCTTGTGTTATTTTTTTTCTCACTCTCATTATTCTTCTTGCAACAACACAAAAGAAAAGAGAGAGGAAACACCTTCTTCTTCCTCTTTCTTCTTTAGCTCAAATCTCCATTAATGGAAACACCTCTAACCTCCATCCAAATCAATGGATGCAAGAGACAAAGTGATCACAAACATTCTCTACAACACCTTGGACACGTCGGCTAGCACACTTCGGGCCAGAGTTGCTTCGGATGAAGCGGGAGCTCGTAAAAAGACTCGTAGATGTGGTGCCCTTTCCGACGAGGAGATCAAGACTGGAGATGCCGCGAGGAGCTTGGGATGTTGGCCAAATACCGAAGGACACGGATCGATCGGTATATCCTTTCTATCCCTTCTCTAGATGGCTAGTTGTAGGTTAATGGTTCTATCCGTGTTTTAAGCATACGATAGCGCCGGTTTCATGTTTAGAAAAATTTTCGTTTCCACTTTTTGGCCTCGGAAAGACGGCCGGGGCGCTACCGTAGTCTTACACTTGCCTCGTCGAATGATGTGCAAGATATTCTATGAATATCACGATGCAATGCAAAAGAGAACGTCTGTAATGTCAGTTTTTTTTAAAAAACTTGGTTCCAACAACATTATATATAGGTTTGTTTTATCCTTGCATTGATAAGAATCTATGCAGTCCTATCAATTAATCACACCAGAAAAGAACGAAAATAAAATGTACGTATATGCCATCCGCATTCGCTACTGGGTCCCGTCATCACCCGTTAGGTTACTTAACTAACGACAGAGCGAGGACTAGGCTAGCGCGGGTGCAAAACATGTACAACATCTACTAGTATATATATAAATATATAACAATCGTCCCAGGCATGATATAAAGCAACATCACAGAAACAACACAGAATGGTGGATAATCTGGAGCCCCAGGATTCACTTGAGCCGCAAATGAGACTCGGCATTCCCTGTCGTGTGGATAGCATATGCAATGAAACCTAGACCCCTACGAGCGCGGCAAGTTACCCGCCTAAACCAGAAGTGAGGCACCCCCTTCAACAATGTGAATGGGCCACCCGGCACTTCTCGGAATCCGGTAACTTGAGCACCCCTCCTGGGTCAACCTATACCCCCTACGAGTGCAGCGTATAGACCGCCAATCCTAGATTAAGGTCCCCTCCGTCTGAATACCTTGAGATGCGGACTAGTTGCCCTCTAGAACCCGGCTATTCGTGCACTCCACCTCGGGATAATCCTAGTACAGAAAATAAAATAATATACAAGGGTGACATAGACCTCAGCCCGGTCGTGCCCCAAAAGAATAATATACAAACGGGCAGTGACGGCAGTCCACATGTCGGACGCTCGCCCTGCAATATCAAATGTACAAATAAAATTAAAACTGTACTATTATTGCACCATAGCTATCCACCACGACTATCCAACCAACAGCACAACACATCACAGAACATCAACGTGATTGTCACGTTCGCAAACCCGTCTAAAAGACATATAGCAATTAGACGAGTTTACCGATCAAATGACATTCACAGTCCCAGATTATAATGTTTGTACTGATAAACGTATACTTAAAATATCGATCGATTAAGTTCCAAATTGCCCCCAATAGCAAAACAACACTTCACTGAAACCTGGGCCAAAACAGAATATCACAAATATCACAATTCCAAGTATAGGAGCTACAGTGAAAATTTGTAGGCCCGTCGCCAATAAATGGCCGTGGAATCGCCGCCAATAGGGGGTTAGTGCGGCGGATCCGCAGCACTTTAGTGGCATCACGAGCTCAAATTTTTTTTTCGCCTTATATTCGCCTGCACGGATTTTTAAGAAGCCTGAAATAATTTTTTGACCACTTTTAAAAATCGACAGCAAACAGAAAATGGAAAACGTGATTTTGGCAATTTTCGTCGATCGATCTTTTAAGCACGTTTAAATAAGCTAGTAAGGGGTTTAAAGGGTGGCTCTGATATCAAGAAGGGTTCCAGCAGCGCCCCGGCCATCAAAACGCTGCCAAAATGTGGAACAATTTTTTTTTAAACCGGCGCTACCGATACTCGATTTGCGGATCGACCTTAAACCCAAAACTAGCAAACTAAGAAGAGGTTAGAATCGTTATACTAAGATGATCCGAGTCCTTTGGTCTTCATTCCAAGCTTCTAGCCGCTCCATGATGATGTTTGGTCGCCGGTCTTCCTCCATCTCCGATGATCCACCCGAGGGAAACGGCGTAAGCTCCAGCTCGACGAACGAGGCAACCGACGCTCAAAAGTTGCTAACGATGGAGAGTCGAGGTGTAGTAGCGTATCACTATATTTTCTCTCTTTCCTTTTTGCTCATTGAGCAAGCATATAAGATGAATGAGGAGGTGATGAACCTTTTGCATGAAGAACAAAATTGGCTAAGTATATGTGAGAATGAGAGAGTGGACTAATTTATGTCATCATATCCCCAATGAAATGAACCCCCCACCATCAAATATGGCCGGCCCCCCTCTCTCCTTCCCATCATGAAAAATTATCATTTTCTTTTTCCAATTGCAATAAAATAATAGCAACCATACTTTGTTCCATGCCATGACCCATACCTCCTTTCCACCTCATTTCCTAAATGATTTTCAATAAAGAAAATCATTAATGAGGTGGCACCTTCTGGAAGCTATTCCGTATAAAATACGGAATACTTCCGGTATATGTACCGAAATACATATACGCGTATTCGTACAAAAATACAAATAGCCGAGAGAGAAAATAAATAGCGAACAATAATACTAGAATACATATATATAAATACATATGTAAATTATTAAATCAAAACCTGATTTAATAATCTGGCTTAATCCTAAGCCGCTAGTATTATCAACGGTCCAATTAATGTCTGCGCAGCAAGTGCACATATTTAATCGGACACCTGTATATATCAACATATGACATGTACACCATATCGCCTGAACCGTGAAAACCCTCTGTGTGGGACTCTAAAGACTCGTCAATACGCTGGCAGTGGGTTTAACCACAAGCACGTCAATGACACTAGCTGTACGTAACGGCTACACAAGTATTGAGCGAAAAGGAGGCCTACGAGAAAACTCATCCTGAACCACTACTAAGCCTGACAGTGACAATATCCGTACAGTCCGGTCTGTTCGTCTAAGAGTATCGCATATCTAGTCTAAGGGGGTGGATAAAGTCAGACCCCCAACAATGCGATATTTAGTGTCAGTATGAAACCCATCACCATCTGAGAAACTATCGATCCTAGATCGGTAGTTCTCATCCACCGTGGCCATGAATTTATGGTGATGGCCATCCGTACACAACGCGGCATCAACCCCCAATACCGAGAGAGACGAATCCCCGACGATCCAATCACTGCCTCCATGTGGCTCGCGACTGTACCCAACTAAAACCTATTTGCACGACTCCTTTTAGCCGTGGTAGGGCTGTAATCAAAGCACAGTGGGAACTCACACGAGACAAATGATGATCTCAGGTCGACAGACTAACCTGTACACATGTCACCTGGGAACTGCTATCTGACAATAGGTGTAATACCAACTAGCAGGTTCCCGGCGAGTCCGTCCAGTGTACTCATAACCCAATGAGCACCAGTATACTATCTTAGGTGAACAAATTAACACCAATGGCTTGTGAGACCTGGCCACCGCCCCTCGTCCGGGTCTCGATCATATACACTAGTCTACACTGGAGTATCGATGCCCGGTCTCGATACTCCTACGACTAGGGACATTTAAGGAAGTGCTTATAGACCCCAGTTCCCACATATATGATCGCCATCATAATGGTAGAAGTCAAGCAGGAATCCTAAGGGCTCTATCAACATGTACATGATGATAAAGAAACACCAGATAGCATACTATCATCTTGAGTAAGACTGTTTTATCGGTATAGGTCCTTACTCAATCATCATAATCACAAGTCCACGACTATGATAATTGCCTTGAGGGCACTATAGCTAACAGAATCCATGTGCACCAACAAAGTATGGACTTTGGAAGTTGCTCCTGAAGGGGTAAAACCCATTGGGAGCAAATGGATCTTTAAGAAGAAACTTGGTGTAGATGGAAAAATTGAGACTTTCAAAGCTAGACTTGTTGCAAAGGGTTTTCGTCAATGACGAGGTGTTGATTGTGACGAAACCTTTTCCTCCAGTGGCTATGCTTAAGTCCATCCGCATCCTACTTGCCATTGCTGCATACTATGACTACGAAATCTGGCAAATGGATGTTAAGAAGGCCTTTCTAAATGGTGATTTAGAAGAATGCGTGTACATGACTCAGCCAGAAGGCTTTGTAAACAGTGGGAGCAGCGGAAAGGTGTGCAAGCTGTTTAAATCCATCTACGGGTTAAAGCAGGCATCGCGGAGTTGGAACATCTGCTTTGATGTGGTATTCAAAGAGTTTGACTTCATCAAGAACGTAGATGAACCTTGTATTTACAAGAAGGTGGCAGAGAGTAAGGTTTTCTTCCTCGTAATGTACGTGGATGACATACTCTTGATAGGAAAAGATGTTCCTATGCTGCACACGGTCAAGCTCTTCTTATCACATAGATTCTCAATGAAAGATCTGTTGGTTGTATGTCTGCCCTAGAGGCCAGTATTGTACATATGATGTATATTATATTGGATGCTTGGACATATATAGAGAGGACTTTCTTGCTCGATATGATAATATGCTATCTGGTTGCTCTTTATCTTAACATGAATACTTGTCTCTTGATACTGTCTTACAGTTACATATTGGTAAAGCCCTTAGGATGTGTACTTGACTACCAGGACTATGATGCAGATCAAACTAGTGGGGCCATGGTAGTCCATAAGTACATCCTTTAATGTCCCTAGTCATGGGTATATTGAGATGGGGCATCGATATACCAGAGTAGACTAGCATATACGCTTCTCAACCCATGAGATGGGTGATGGATGATTCCATATCCATTGGTGTTTGACATCAGAGATGGTATACGGGTGCTCAGTGGAGACTGGGTACACTGGACGGACTCGACGAGAACTCCCAAAAGGTATTATACCTCACGTACAATGGCAGTTCTCTGGTGACACTTGTATTGGTTAGTTTGTAGACCCGAGATTGTCATAGAGTCTTGTGTGATCCCCACTGTGCTTTGATTTCCACCTTACCACATCCAAGAGTGCATGCAAAACGGTGGTTTTTGGGTACAGTCCCGAGTCACATGGTGGCAATGAGCGATAGGAGGGGTTTCGTCTCTCCCGGTATTGGGAGTTGATGTTGCGCTGTGCTCGATTGGCCATAACAGGGAAGTCCCTGGTCAGGGCTGATTTAGAGATTTACTAGTAAGTGTTACCAGTAGTTTCTCGACCCGTTATGAGCCTCACATCAGGATGACTTATCGGTTATTGGTGTCTGACGTTTACCACCCCTAGACATGGTATGCGACATTTCGGACGAGGAGACCGGATTGTACGGCAAGTGTTACTGTCAGGCTTTTGCAGGAGTTAGAGCGGGCTTGCTTACTGATATTCTGATCGCTCAATACCCGGGTAGCCGTTACGTCCAGCTAGTACCGTTGATGGCTTGTGGGTGCTTGATGTGATCATCACCTACAGCTGGCGTATTGACGAGTCCTTAGAGTACTACATAGAGTTTTTACTGGCTCAGGCAAAACGAAATAGGAGCACATATGTGATATGTGCTTGACCGAGAATAATGCATGGATGTGATACCGTGTTCTATTCTCGCGACTTTTGTATTGGTCGGTTGTATGTGACATAGCCAGGTTAACGAATCAAGTGTTGATTCGATAAGTCGATACATTGGATGTTAGTCGGTTATATGTGATATAGCCGGATTATTAAATCAAGTGTTGATTTGATAATTTAGTGTATAATTGTATATTTGATATACTAATTTACATTAACTAACATTTTCTCACTTAATCATTTATTTACTCACATGTGCACACATAATATATATGTGATATATATTAATTTTTGTTTTGTTTTTGTATCATGGTAGTTGATACAACATACATGGGTGTATGAGACTTACACCTTGCTAATTATGATGTTAGGTTTAATATTTAAAGTAATTACAAAATTAGTGGATTATTGGAAAAATGCATGAAGCTTATGGAAGCTTATGGATGCATTGACTAAGTCCACTAGGTTTATTTTACTTTAGATATTTGTGAACCAAACCATTTTAATTAACCTTGGTTGTGTCTGTACATGAGTTAGTATAAGATACACACTCACTCATGGTTTGTTCTCTCACTTGATGATTTTCATTTCTCTTCATCTCTTTCTTCATCTTCTTCCTCCAAAATAAAAAGTTCTCTAGGGTTCGGAAAAAGTGAGAAAACATTGTGAGAAAAATAATTCTAAAGTGAGCCCACTTCCTATTTCCTCATCCTCTACTAGATTAGCACATTAGTATAGGGTGTTTGCTTCACTAATCCTTTAGTTAGTTAAGTAGTAGCTTGAGTTAGTATCCCTTGACGTAGATCATCTTCAGCCTCGAAGACTTCAAGCAAGATCGCCCTTTTCACCTTGAGAATCCATGCTAGAGTCCGGGAGTGCCTTGATCGCAGCGAAGGGACTATAACATGGAGCTATTTATGTGAAGGAATGATCTAAAAAGGTTGTATTTCTATTTCACTTAGTGGTAAAAAGCTTACTATATTTTTGTTACCCTAGCTTTTCTAGTTTGATTCCTAGGATTAATTCGTTAGCACCCTCGAAAATTTTTAATATGGCATGTGTGATGCTACCAAACCCTAGTAGTTGTGCTAAGGAATCCCTTCATGGTATCAGAGCCTAAATAGAAACCTAGACCGTGTTAAGATAATATGAAAAAGAAAACCTCCGCAAAAATACGGTTTTATAAACCCTAAAAATGGTCTCGGGAAATTTTTTGAAAATTGGGTTAAAAATTATTTTAGCAACTGCAGAGTGGCATTTATGATGTTTTAAGAACAAAGGTGAAATACGAGTGGGGGGCTCGGATTCGAACCAGCGACCGAGGCCTGTTTTCCGGCGACGCCGGCCAAGTGTGCTCCCCTCCTACTCGTATTGCACCAGTGCTCTTTTACTCTTGTTCTAGGTTTCTGGTATTGTTTGGGTAGTCCAGAATTGCATGGTATGTTAATTTGGTATTGGACTCTTTGCGGAGTATTTCGTATTCGTATATTTTTAGCATTGTATTGGTAACCTAGACGATGTTAAATAGGTCGAACGAATATCAAACACTCGTTTTTTTCCAGGTTGAACGTACTCATTAGATAATGCAGGTGTTCCTATGGACCCTATAGAAGAATGAAACCCTAACTCGATATGTGACCACGGTAACGTGGCTAAACCTTAGGATTTGCCGTAGTGAGTGGCGCCACACATAAGGCTTGGGTTTGCCCTTCTACGGCTGGTCCATTAAATACTGTGGCATAGATTTTGGGAATTGTTTAACGGTGCTCAAGTGTTGAGCTTGCTGGGGAATATGGGTGTTCCTTAATTCGATCGAAGGGTTTAACATCACCTAGTAGTATGTGATACTTCTTCTGAGACCGTAAGCGTAGTATGTGTATCGCCGGTTTCGTTGCTATATGTCAATGACAATTGGGGTGCACATACTTACTTATGTTGATGACATGTGATGTTCTGTGTTGCTGGATATGTTATATTGGATCGTCGCGTTTTGAATATCCGGGGTTTTATGTGAGATGCGAGTTTTTATTTTTATTCATGTAAAATTAAATTTATGTAATATTCTTTTATTGGGGAACTTCCGGGTTGAGGTTGATGTCACCATTGATGTATATTATTTACTTTTCCGCACTTGGATAGATCCAAGGAGGAGAGCACAAGTAACCGGGTTCTAGAGTCCTGTGGGAGACCAACTTGAGGAGTCGAGTCCGGGTTTCCTAACTCTAGAATTGGTAGGGCTGCTTGCCACTCTCGTAGGTGTCTAGGGGTGTGGGTTTGGTTATTCATCGCGACTGTGGAATCCGTGTTTTATAGAGGCTCAAAATAAAACACGGACCTCCTAGTATATCCATTATTTCATATGTATCTTCTGCTGCGATATCTGTGATGTGATCATTTGATATGTTGAGATGGATACTGTATATAGTATATATGATATATTATATAGACGTTACTTATGTTTTACACCCGCGCTAGCCCTGCCCCGCTCTGCCGTTAGTTATCTAACCTAACGGTGCATGACGGGACATCGAGGCGAATGCGGATAGCATAAGCGTACGTCGTATTTATCTGTGATGTTTAGGTGACTTAAATGATGGGACTTCATTAATATGATTAATGAAAGAAAAAGAAACCTAAAAGATGCTATAGAATCAAATTTTCAAAAAGGGTAGCTACGGTTATTGCTTTGCATTATGATATATATGATATATCCAACACCTTATTCGATGAAGAGAGAGCCGAGATCCCTTCACCGGGAGTGACCTCTTTAGCAAAAATTGGCAGATGCTAAAACACTCGGTTTGTCTTTTGATTATTTTGGAGTTTTGCTTTGCATAGTGATATATATGATATATCCCGCACCTTATTCGATGAGGAAAGAGCCGATATCCCTTCACCGGGAATGACCTCTTTAGCAAAACTAATGAAAGACTAAAAAACACTCCTTTTCAAAATTCACTTGTTTCTACAACGATGTCAAGTTCATTATGCAATTGGTTTTCAGAAAAACCTGTCGTAGCCCTTCGACATTTCAGATAAGTAATATATAATATTCGTGCTACATTTGTTGGCTTTCGTCAAGGTGTAGTGTGTGGTAACTATTTACTGCTTATCTACTGTATATGATGCGATTAGATTAGGATAGTCGTACGGCTTTGTTGGCTTACATCAAGGGTCGTGCTGGTGGGTTTAATTCAATCAAGAAATGTACGGGTTGAACTTGACTAGCGGACTATGGTTTGTTGGTTTTCGTCAAGGTCATAGTAAGTTAGGGGCAAAATATTATCGGGAATTTCAGGAGTTGAAATTTGCAACGAGATTGCATACCTTCTATGAGATAGTTGGATCCCAATACCCACTGCGAGTAATTGTTACTCCCCGGAGAGTTTTACAGAGGACAATTAGCCGATCAAGTCGGTTTCAATGGGGTTATGCCTCTGGGAAAACGAGGTTTATTTTAATTAGGTCTGTGCGAAAGTATGGGGAACCTCCCTCAAAGTACCGACTCTGGTCTGGCTGAAAGATTGACGAAATTGTAGGGTGTAATTAATCCCGGCTAGTTTTTCCTTTTAGGGTTTAAAGGAAGATTTCATAAAAACAGTGGGAGCCATCCTGATTAGATAAAATAATAACCAATCTAATCTTGCAAGAGCATACGCTAAAGTGTTTTCTTCTCTCTCTCAAGGTATCGACAATATCAAGCCTTAATCTAGATAATAATATAGGTGTATTGACCGAACCCGCATGTTATACTGTGCTGGGGAACGTTGGTTCCGTTCTTTCTTATATTAGTTATAATACTGAACAAGATTTAGGGGAATACCAGGATTCTCATGCCACCCGAAAGAAGAAAGTACATGTTGATGCATTTTCTTCGGGTGTGTTCGTTACAGAGAACTATTTCTCCATTTGCTCTACGTCCTGGGTATTAGATACCGGGTCAGGATCCCATATATGTAATCAGTTACATGGGCAGAGAAAATGTAGAGAACTTGGAGAAGGTGATAAAGACATACGAGTTTGAAATGGTGCAATTGTTGCAGCTAAAACCGTCGGGGAATATCACCTTGTATTACCAACTGGTAATACATTAATTCTGAACGAATGCTATTATATGCCGAACCTGATATGCAACATTATATCGGTTTCTTTATTAAGTAAAGAGGGATATAATTTTGTATTACAGGATAACGTTATGAACATTTTTCTGAGCCAAAAGTTGGTTGGATCAGGCACGTTGTGCAATGGCATTTATGTTCTAAATCAATCAACAGTTCTGAGCATAACAAACACACACAAGAGGAAAAGTACATAATTGAACGAATACTTCTTGTGGCATTGTAGACTAGGTCACATCAATGTGACACGGTTAGCTAAGTTGCATAAAGATGTATATTTTAACCCGTTCGAATTTTCATCTTATGACACTCGCCAGTCATGTCTCAAAGGCAAGATGACCAAAACACCGTTTACGGGACACGGAGAAAGAGTTACTGAACTCTTGTGACTGATACATAGTGAAGCATGCGGTCCCATGTCTACACATACCAGGGATGTCTCATCGTACTTCATTACATTCACTGATGAACTCTCTAGATACAGACATGTGTTCTTGATGAAACACAAGTCTGAAACTTTTGAGAAATTTAGATAATATAGATATGAAGTCGAGAACCAAACGGGGAAAGGTATTAAAATCCTTCAATCTGATCGAGGAGGTGAATACTTGAGCAATGAATTCCTGGACTTCTAAAAAGAGAATGGGATTTTCTCTCAGCTGACTCCTCCATTTACACCACAGCACAGCGGTGTATCTGAACGGAGGAACCGCACCCTATTAAATATGGTGTGCTCTATGATGAGCACAGCTGAGTTACATATTTCCTTCTGGTGGTATGCACTGGAGACAGCCATACATCTATTGAATATGGTCCACACAAAATCGGTGCCTACCACTCCATATGAGATATGGAAGTGGAAAAGACCACATCTTAATTATGTTAAGATATGGGGTTGTCCGGCCTATGTCAAACGACAAAATCCGGACAAACTCGAAGCACGGTCTGTTCCATGCAAATTTGTAGGATATCCCAAAAATTCACAACGGTATATCTTCTACCACACCGATGAACAAAGGGTGTTTGTTCTCGGCATGCCACCTTCTTAGAAAAGGAATTTCTTGCAAAAGAGATTGGTGGCCATGAGGTAGAACTGGAAGAGGTTCCAGCTGCAAATGCTGTAACAGAAGATTTGGTGGAACCAGAAGATTCAGTAGTTCCCGATGAACCCCAGCCACTCCGCCGATCTAGTAGGGTTCCTCACGCACCTGAGAGATACTATGGTTTTCTCATGGATGGTGGGAGCGAGGATTGCGTCATGGAGGATGATGACCCAACTATCTTCGAGTAGGCCATCACGAGTGGTGACTCAGTGAAATGGTTAGATGCAATGCGGTCCGAGATGGAATCCATGTACACCAACAAAGTATGGACTTTGGAAGATGCTCCTGAAGGGGTAAAACCCATTGGGAGCAAGTGGATCTTCAAGAAAAAACATGGTGTAGATGGGAAAGTGGAGACTTTCAAAGCTAGACTTGTTGCAAAGGGTTTTCGTCAACGACCAGGTGTCGATTATGACGAAACCTTTTCTCCAGCGGCTATTCTTAAATCCATCCGCATAGTACTTGCCATCGCTGCATATCATGGCTATGAAATCTGGCAAATGGATGTTAAGACCGCCTTTCTAAATGGTGATTTAGAAGAGAGCGTGTACATGACTCAGCCAGAGATCTTCGTCGCTAGTGGGAGCAGCGGGAAGGTGTGCAAGCTGCTTAAATCCATATGGATTAAAGCAAGCATCGCGGAGTTGGAACATCTGCTTTGATGTCGTTATCAAAGAGTTTGATTTCGTCAAAAACGTAGATGAACCATGTATATACAAGAAGTTGGCAGAGAGTAAGGTTGTCTTCCTCGTATTGTACGTGGACGACATACTCTTGATAGGAAATGACATTCCTATGCTGCAATCGGGCAAGCTCTTCTTATAATAAAGATTCTCAATGAAAGATCTAGGGGATGCCACTTACATCTTAGGAATTAAGTTCTATAGAGATAGATCTTAAAGGATACTGGGATTGTCCCAATCCAGGTACAATGACACCATACTAAAGAGGTTTAGTATAGAAGAGTCCAAGCGTGGGTTTTTACCCACGATCTCAGAACTCGCTCTCTCCAAAGAGATGTCTCGCAAGACTGATTTGGAAAGAGCTCGCATGCAAGGGATACCTTATGCTTCGGCAGTAGGCTCTATCATGTACGCGTTGCTATGTATCAGACCCGATGTAGTATACTCACTAAGTGTAGTAAGTAGGTATCAAGTAGATCCTAAAGTGAGTCACTGGACAGCTGTGAAGAGCATTCTCAAGTACTTACGAAGGACTAAAGAGATGCTCTTGGTGTATGGTAATGGAGAACTCCAAGCGGAGTCCTTTACCGATTCGAGCTTTCAGAATGATAAGGACGACTCTAAGTCGCACTCGGTTTTTGTCTTCACCCTCTACGGAAGGTCGGTATGCTGAAAGAGTTCCAAGCAGGAAACCGTAGCTGACTCGACGATGGAGGCTGAATATATCGCTACCAACAATGCTGCCAAAGAGGCTGTCTTGATCAAGAAGTTCGTAAATGAACTTGGAGTGGTTCCATCCATTAAGGATCCAATACCTTTGTATTGTGATAATAATGGAGCGGTGGGTTTGGCCAAGGAACCCAGGTCCTATCAGCGATCCAGGCATATTCTGAGGTGGTATCACTTGATCCGGGAGATAGTTGATCGCCGGGAGATCGAGGTCAGGAGGTGAAAGGTTCCTAGGCACCCTATAGTGGTCTCACAAGGCATCGAACATGCCAATTTAAAATTTTTTTGTGCCGAGAAACCCTAGACTACGGATCTTAAACTAGATGCTTAGGCGAAACGGAAAACTAGTTAACTATTTAACTAAAGTTGAGATGCTACAACCTTTGTAGATCCGGATTTCCGCCTCCTTAGCTCCACGTGGTCATGTCCTCGCTGTCCATCATGAATCCTCGACTCGATCATCGGCTTCATCGGGAAAACAAGCGGAATAGGTCGTCGGCTTTGTGTCAAAGACGATCTACGTCGAGGTTGCACAAACTCAAGCTCCGACTTCACAAACTTGTGA
The DNA here is from genome assembly GCA_030015575.1 of Agapanthus africanus. Taxonomy (NCBI): domain Eukaryota; kingdom Viridiplantae; phylum Streptophyta; class Magnoliopsida; order Asparagales; family Amaryllidaceae; genus Agapanthus; species Agapanthus africanus. Next base: position 180,831,181 of record JASDDO010000018.1, read on the forward strand.
AACTTGTGAAGTAAACACCCAAAACAACTTGGCAAGAGGTAGAGGGTGAAGAAATAGGAGGTGGGTTCACTTTAGAATTGGATTTATCTCACTAGATCTCAAGTTGCCATTGTTGTAGCAAGCTTGAAGAAGAAGAAGAAAATGAGCTAGTTATGATAAGTTATGATAAAAAGAAAATAGAAAATCAAATACTTATCATAACTAAACTAGGGTTAAGTGTAGAGAATAAACCATGGTCACTTTAGAGGGTTAGGGTTAAGCATGAAGATAAGGATGGTTACAAAAGTCAAAGCTTCATGAAGCTTCAACTTAAAACAAAAAGAGCCACCATTCTCATCATAATCCATTTCAAATAAATAAATAAACAAATAATTAAATAAATGAATATGCAAAACCCTAATTATCAAATTAACCATGGATTAATTCTATACACTTAACTTAATGATCAAGTATCATCAAACATGATACAAAAAAGTGCACGAAAGCATATCACATATACAATGTGCATCAAGTGAGAAAAATCCGTTTAAAGTGAACCAATACTAGTTAATGCAAAGTAATATATCAAATATACAATTATACATTAAATCATTAAATCAACACTTGATTCAATGATCCGGTCATGTCGCACATAACCGACTAGTATTCAATGCATCGATTTATCGAATCAATGATTCGATAACTAGGTCATATCGAATATAACCATTCGAAACATATATCGCGAGAATGAAATGCGGTATCACATACACGCATTATTCTCGGTCCTGCACATATCTCATATGCGCTCCTATTTCGTTTCGCTTGAGCCAGGAAACCTCTGTGTAGGACTCTAAAGACTCGTCAATACGCCGGTAGCAGATGATGATCATATCAAGCACCCGCAAGCCGCAAGCGGTCTGCTAAACGTAACGGCCACCCGGGTATTGAGTGATCAGAAGATCGACGAGCTAGCCCGCTCACACTCCTGCGAATCCGACCAGTAACACTTACCATACAGTCCGGTCTCTTCGTCTGATATGTCGCATATCAAGTCTAGGGGTGGTAAACGTCAGACCCCAATAACCCGATAAGTCGTGCTGATGTGAGGCTCGTAACGGGTCGAGAAACTACTGGTAACACTTACCAGCAAATCTCTGATCAGCCCTGGCCAGGGACTTCCCTGTTACGGCCAATCGAGCACTGCGCAACATCAACCCCCAATACCGGGAGAGACGAAACCCCTCCTATCGCTCATTGCCTCCATGTGACTCGGGACTGTGCCCAAAGACCACCGTTTTGCACGCCCTCATGGATGTGGTAAGGTGGAGATCAAAGCACAGTGGGAATCACACAAGACTCTATGACGATCTCGGGTCTACAGACTAACCTGTACAAGTGTCACCTGAGAACTGCCATCTGACGTGAGGTATAATACCATCTGGGAGTTCTCGGCGAGTCCGTCCAGTGTACCCAGTCTCCACTGAGCACCCGTATACCATCTTTGATGTCAAACACCAATGGATATGGGATCATCCATCGCCCATCACATGGGTCGAGATGCGTATACGCTAGTCTACTCTGGTATATCGATGCCCCGTCTCGATACACCCACGACTAGGGACCTTGAAGGATGTACTTATGGACTACCATGTCCCCACTAGTATGATCTGCATCATAGTCCAGGTAGTCAAGTACAAATCCTACGGGCTTTACCAACATGTAACTATAAGACAATATAAAGAGACTAGTGTACATGTTAAGATAAAGAGCAACTAGATAGCATACTATCATGTCGAGCAAGAAAGTCATCTCTATATATGTCCAAGCATCCAATATAATATACATAATCTGTACAATACTGGCCTCTAGGGCATACATACAACTAACAGGAGGGTTGGCATGAAGAACAACACAGCGGATCCACTCATGAAGGCCATTCCCCAGATACAGTTCGAGAGACTCTTCGGGATGCTCGATATGCGATACTGTAGCAGTTGGCCCTAGTGCAAGTGGGAGATTGTTAGTTTTATGTATGCCCTAGAGGCCAGTATTGTACTTATGATGTATATTATATTGGATGCTTGGACATATATAGAGAGGACTTTCTTGCTCGATATGATAGTATGCTATCTGGTTGCTCTTTATCTTAACATGTATACTTGTCTCTTGATATTGTCTTATGGTTACATGTTGGTAAAGCCCTTACGGTGTGTACATGACTACCAGGACTATGATGCAGGTCATGTAGGGTTCTTAGGCACACTAATGAGGTCTCACAAGGCATCATCCATGCCAATTTCAAATTTTACAAGTGCCGAGAAACCCTAATACGGATCGTTAACTAGATTTTAGGCGAAACTAGAAGTAGTAAACATCATTACTGCTATAAGGGAAGTGACTACAACCTTTGTAGATCCGGTCCTCCACCTCCATAGCTCCGTGATGATGTGTCCTCGCTGCGATCATCGGATCCCGGGCTCTAGCGTCAGCTTCATCGGAGAAATGGGCGGGCTAGGTCGTCGACTTCGATGCCGAAGATGATCTACGTCGAGGCAACACAAGATCAAGCTCCAACTACACCAAGCCATGAAACTTAGGAAGAAAACACCCTATACTACTTGGCAAGTGGTAGAGGATGAAGAAATAGGAAGTGGGTTCACTTTAGAATTGGATTTCTCACTCTTTTTCTCAAGTTGCCATTAATGGAGGCAAGGTTTTCTTCATGTTGAAGAAGGAGAAGAAGAAGAAGATAATCTGATTAGTTTTTCTAAAATAAGAAATAATATGATACTTATCATAATGGTAACCATAGTTAGGTGTAGTGAATAAACCACGGTTAGGTTGAATGGTTAGGTTAATGGAAACAAACAAAATGGTCAAACTTTCAACACTTCATGAAGTTTCATGAAAGAAACAAAATAAGCCACCATTTTATTTATCTTTCAAAATGAATAAATAAGTAAATGAATAAGTAAATAAACAAAACCCTAACCATTACATAACCATGGTTTAATCTAAACATACACCCAAACATTCATGTATCATCAAACATGATACATTCAAATGCACAAAAGTATATCACATATACAATGTGCACATCAAGTGAGAAAAGCCTTTTGAAGTGAACCAATACTAGTTAATGCAAAGTAATATATCAATATATAATTATGCATTAAATCATTAAATCAACGCTTGATTTAACGATCCGATCATATCGCATATGACCGACTAATATCCAATGTATCGACTTATCGAATCAATCATTGATTCGATAACTAGGTTATATCGCATACAACCAATCGATACATTCATCGCGAGAATAGAATACGGTATCACATACACGCATTATTCTCGTTCCCGCACATATCTCATATGTGCTCCTATTTCGTTTCGCTTGAGCCAGGAAACCTCTGTGTAGGACTCTAAAGACTCGTCAATACGCCGGCAGCAGCTGATGATCATATCAAACACCCACAAGCCGCAAGAGGTCTGCTAAACGTAACGGCCACCCGGGTATTGAGCGATCAGAAGATCGATGAGCAAGCCCGCTCATACTCCTGTGAATCCAACCAGTAACACTTACCGTACAGTCCGGTCTTGTCGTCTGATATGTCGCATATCTCGCCTAGGGGTGGTAAACGTCAGACCCCAATAGCTCGATAAGTCGTGTCGATATGAGGTCTATAACAGTTCGAGAAACTACAGGTAACACTTACCAGTAAATCTCAGCAACCATGGCCAGGGATTTCCGGTTATAGCTAATCGAACACAGCGCAACATCAACTCCCTATACCGGGAGAGACGAATCCCCTCCTATCGCTCATTGCCTCCATGTGATTCGGGACTGTACCCAAAAACCACCGTTTTGCACGCCCTCTTGGACGTGGTAAGGTGGAAATCAAAGAACAGTGGAAACCACACAAGACTCTATGACGATCTTGGGTCAACAGACTAACCTGTACCGGTGTCACCAGAGAACTGCCATCTGACGTAAGGTATAATACCATCTGGGAGTTCTCGGCGAGTCCGTCCAGTGTACCCTGTCTCCACCGAGCACCCGTACATCATCTCCGATGTCAAACACCAATGGATATGGGATCATCCATCGCCCATCTGTACGGGTCGAGAAGGTATACGCTAGTCTACTCTGGTATATCGATGCTCCGTCTCAATACACCCACGACTAGGGACCTTGAAGGATGTACTTATGGACTACCATGTCCCCACTAGTATGATCCGTATCATAGTCCAGGTAGTCAAGTACACATCCTAAGGGCTTTACCAACATGTAACAGAGAGACAATCGGTGTACACGTTAAGGTAAAGATCAACCAGATAGCATACTATCATGTCGAGCAAGAAAGTCCTCCATATATATATCCAAGCATCCACTACAATATACATCCTATGTATAGTAATGGCCGCTAGGGCATACATATAACAAACAATCTCCCACTTGCACTAGGGCCATCTGATAGCAGTGGTTGTAGTATCTCATACTCAACCATCCCATAAAAGTCTCTCTGGGAAAAGGCCTTTGTGAGTGGATCCGCCGTGTTGTCCTCTGAGTCTACTCTCCTAACCTCGATCACCCTGGAGATCAACCATCTCCATGATCAGGTGATACTGCCTTAGAATATGTCTGGATCACTGATGGGACCGGCGTTCCTTGGCATAAGCCGCAACTGCATTGTCTCACAATGGTAGGAACGTAGTTCATCTCATGAACCAATATATACCCAAACATCCTCTTTGGTAGCATCTTAAGTAGCGATGTATCCTGCCTTTATCATCTAGTTAGCCATGGTATCTAGCTTGGAACTCTTCCAACATACCGTCCTTTTACTGAGGGTAAAGACAATGCCTGCGACTGACTTTCAGTCGTTCTTATCACGCTGGAACCTTTCCAGTGATTCTCCCCAGGATCAATTGATACCATCTCACTACAACTAGTGAGTCTCCTAACATCCAATTAGATCTATCTCATGGATCCAAAATCCAGGATTTAGGAGATATCACTTTGATCCTATATGGAGAATCATTGTGATAAGCGGAGATTGATCGAGCGTAGCATAGGAAACTCCTTCCCTATCAAGAGTATGTCATCCACGTACTCTACGAGGATCACCACCCATACTCCCTACTACCCTTTTGTATATACAAGGTTCATCTACCCTTTTGATGAAGTCAAACTATTTGACTACCGCATCAAAACAGATGTTCCAACTCCGCGATGCCTGCTTTATCCTATAAAGCATCTTGTACACATTTCCGCTGCTCCTACTGTTTACGAAGCCCTCTGACTGTGTACTTATAGACTCTCTCTTCTAAAACATCATTTAGAAAAGCAGTCATGACACCCAACCGCCAGATATCGTTAGTCATGGTATGTAGCCGTGGCAAGTAGGATCTGGATGGACTTAAGCAAAGCTACTTAGAAAAGGTTTCAACAAAATCCATACCTGGTCAATGATGCAAACCTCTAACAAGTTTAGCTTTGAAAGTCTCAACTTTTCTAAGTACACCAAGTAATCTTCTCAAGATATACTTGCTCCTGATGGGGATTTAACCCTTCAGATATAGCAACCAAAGTCCATACTTTGTTGGTGTATAAGGATTCCATCTCAGATCGCTAAGCATCCAGCCATTCTTACAGATTCCCACTCCTGTTGGCCAGCTCGAAACTAGTTGGGTCATCATCTCATGATGCAATCCTCGCTCCCACTGTCATAGAGAAACCGAAGTATCTCTCAGGTGGGTGAGGAACACTACTAGATCGGCGGAGAGGGTGAGGTTCGTTGGAATCTACTGAATCCTTTGGTTCTACCAAATCATCTGCTGTAGTTTGTATAGCTGGAACCTTTCCAGTTCTACATTACAGACCTTGCCTCGAGCTTGTCCGGATTTTTCTTTTAGACATTGGCCGGTCAACCCTAAATCTTAACTAGCTTAAGACATGGGCTCTTCCCATACCATATCTCATATGGAGTGGTAGGCTGTGATCTGATTCGAACCTAGTTCAATAGGTATGCAGCTTCTCAAGTGCATAACCCCAAAAGAAAAATAGAAACTTAGTAGTACTCATCATAGAGCACACCATATCACATAGGGTGTTATTGCTCCGTCCCGATATACCATCGTTCTATGGTGTATACGGAGGAGTAATGCTGGGTGAGAATATCATTCTCCTTTAGAATAGTCCAAGAATTCTATGCACAAGTATTCTCCTCCCTGATCACATCAAAGGACATAATACTTATACCCGTATTTTGGTTTTCTACTTCTAAATCATATTCTGTGAATATCTCAAAAGGTTCGGACTTGTGTTTCAACAGGAACATATGTCTGAATCTTGAGAGATTATCAGAGAATGTAACGAAGTACAAAGAACCAGTCCTGGCATATGTAGACAGGGGACTTTACATACATCAACATGTATCATCCCAAGAGTTCATTAACTCTTTCTCTGTTTCTAATAAACAGAGCTATGGTCATCTTATCTCTGTGACATGACTGGCAAGTTTCACAAGATGTAAATTCAAACTGATTTAAATATGCATCTAAAATGTAACTTCAGCCAGTCAGGTCGCATTGATATGACCTAGTCTACAATGCCTCAAGAATGATTCGTTCATTTCTGAACTCTTCCTCTTGTGTGTGTTCTGTATACTAGGAATTGTAGTTTGATTTAGAACATCAATGCTTTTAGATAACGTGCCTGAACCGATCAACTTTTGATATAGGAAATGTTCAAAACATTATCCAACAATACAAAATTATATCCTTTCTTTACTAATAAAGAGACTGATATGATTTTGTATATCAGGTTCGGTATCTAATAACATTCGTTCAGAATCAATGTATTGATAATACAGGGTGACAGTGACCAACAGACTTGGCTGCAACACTTGCCCCGTTTTCTGTCTCATGAAACTTATCACCCGTTCTCAGTTCTCTACCTATCTATAGCCCTATGTAACAGATTACATATCTGGGATCCTGATCCAGTATCAAATACCCAGGACGCAGAGGATACTGAGAAACAGTTCTTTGTAACGAACACACCCGAAGATGATGCATCATATGCACTTTCTTCGTTTGGGTAGCATGTGAATTCTGGTAATCCCCAATTTCCTGCTCTGTCTTATAATAATTATAAGTTGGAGCGGGACCAACGTTCCCCAGCTCAGAATAACAAGCGGGTTCGGTCAATATTCCGTATTATTATCTTGATTAAGACGTGAAATGGTCGCTACCTAAAGAGAGAGAGAAGAAAACACTCAGCGTGCGCTCTTGCAAGAATAGATTGGTTATTATTTTATCTAATCAGGATGGCTCCCACAGTTTTTATCAAATCTACCTTCAATCCCTAAAAGGAAAGATTAGCCAGGATTAAGTACACGCTACAAGTTCGCCAATCTTTCAGCCAGGCCAGTGTCGGTACTTTGAGGGAGGTTCCCCATGCTTTCGCACGAACCTAATTACAGTAAACCTCGTTTTCCCAGAGGCGTAACCCTGTTGACACCTTTCTAGACACCTACTTGATCGGCTAATTGTAATGTGTAAAACTCTCCCAGGAGTAACAATTACTCGCAGTGGGTATCGGGATCCAACTATCTCATAGAAGGTATGCAATCTCATTGCAAATTTCAACACTTGAAATTCCCGATAATTTTGCCCCTAGCGTCCTATGACCTTGACGCAGGCCAACAAACCATAGTGCACTAGTCAAGTTCAACCCGTCATTTCTTGATTGAATTAAACCCACCCGCACGACCCTTGACGCAGGCCAACAAAGTCGCATGACTACCCTAATCCAATCTGCATCATATGCATAAACAGATAAATACTAGTTAGCTACCGCACACTACGCCTTGACGCAGGCCAACAAACGCAGCACGAATACTAACTACTACTTATCTGAAATGACGGAGGGCTACGTCAGGTTTTTCTGAAAACCTATTGCGTAATGAACTTGATATCGTTGTAGAATCAAATGATTTTAAAATGGAGTGCTTTTGAGGCTTTTCAAGTTTTGCTAAAGGGGTCACTCCCGGTGAAGGAATCGTCGGCCCTTTCCTCGTCGAATGAGGTGCGAGATATATCATATATATCGCTGTGCAAAGCAAGAACTGTAGCTACCTGTTTTATTTTTGAAATTCGATTCTACAACATCTTAGGTTTCTTTTATTTCATTAATCACATTAATGAAGTCACATCATTTAAATACCTAAACATCACAGATAAATACGACGTACACTTATGCCATCCGCATTCGCCTCGATGTCCCCTCGTGCACCGTTAGGTTAGGTAACTAACGACAGAGCGGGGCAGGGCTAGCACGGGTGTAAAAGATAAGTAACGCATATATAATATATCATATATACTATATACAGTATCTATCACAGAACATCACATGATCACATCACAGATATCGCAGCAGAAGAAACATATGAAATATTGGATATACTAGGACGTCCGTGTTTTCAATACGAGCTAGTATAAAACACGGATTCCACAGTCGTGATGAATAGCCAAACCCACACCCCTAGACCCCTATGAGAGCGGAAAGCAACCCTACCAATTCTAGAGTTAGGAGACCCGGACTCGACTCCTCGAGTTGGTCTCCCACTGGACTCCAGAACCCGGTTACTTGTGTCCCCTCCTTGGGTCTATCCTAGTGCGGAAAAGTAAATAATATACAAACGGTGACATCTTCCGCAACCAGGAAGTGCCCCAATAAAAGAATATTACATACAAGTTTTTACATGAATGAAAAAGAAAAACACTTATCTCACATAAAAACCCCCCGGCTATTCAAACACGACGATCCAATATAACATATCCAGCAACACATAACATCACATGTCATCAACGTAAGTAAATATGCGCATCCCAATTGTCGTTGGCATATAGCAACGAAACCGGCGATATCATATATTACACTTACGGTCACAGAAAAGAAAGTGTAAAACTACAACAGTTGGAATCCGCAACCTACATAGACATCGCATGCCTAATCAAATGAATTCCTTAGACATCGCATGCCTAACAATTATAAACACCGCATTTTAGTCTCATTATCGAAAACACTTTTCAATATCAAGTCGGGAAATTCAACAAGATTCCCGACATCCTGATCGAATGCTCGTCGCAAACTTCAGTAGACGGCTACACCCCCGATGCCACCGACGAAGTGCACCAAGACGGAACACCGCTGCCGCGAGCACCCGAACGGATGCTTTCGGCGATGGGGTTCGCCTACAGTCACTTGGTCGGGGCTATGGAGTGAGGCTGTCTATAAAGTTTACCCGGCGAGTATCCGCGTACGCTACGTGATTGCGACGGACTTTTGATCACATCAAAATTCCGTGGCAACCGATCAAGTGAGACTAAACCGCTAGATTTATAACATTCATTCAGTTATCTCATAACAACTTGTGAATTCCAATTATTGTATCACATTCCGGTTAAATAGGAAATGTCAAACTTTCCGATCGAACAGTCGAACACCGAAGTTTTCCCGAAAGAGCTCAACACATGAAACAAGTTTAAAAACATTCACTTCATGCCTCAGTACCAACGGTCCAGCCGTAGAAGGGTCAAGCCAACGCCTCACATGTGGCACGCCGTACTGCCCCAAACCCTAAGGTTCAGAGGGCAGTTTAAGACGGTCACATAATCGAGTTAAGGTTCGTTGTCTTCTAGAGGGTCCATCGAGTTACTTGCACTACTTAGAACGTCTTTAAACCACGGAAAAAAATCCAACACTTGGAAATTTCCCAACAGGGGAAAAATTGGGTATTTATATCCGATCGAACTTTTTAACATATTCAAAAATTATCCGGAAAACACATAGACTGAGTTAAACTTTCCGATCGAAACACCGAGTCCCCAATACACCCCAGAAAACCCAACCGTTGAGTATCAATTTAAAATTTTCATAAAATACAGCAACTGAAGATAGAGATTACTGTGCAAACAAAAGTGAACAAGCTCACTGTATTGCCACGGAACCGCCGCCCAAACTAGGGTACGGCCGCGGTTCCGCGGCGATTTCGTCGAATTGGGTCCTCGAATTTCACAGTAATTCCTAGAAAACCCTGCTGAATTTTTTTGCTATTTTTAATTTGGGAAAAACCACATTTTCAGAAAATGTACAGAGAGTGGTCTCGGGTTAGGGTTTCGGGTTCGATCGGGTTTCTAGCTTCGTCTACACATCGCCTAAATCTCTAGCTAGGCTCTGATACCACTGTAGGGTTCCTAGGCACACTAATGAGGTCTCACAAGGCATCAACCATGCCAATTTCAAATTTTACAAGTGCTGAGAAACCCTAATACGGATCGTTAACTAGATTTTAGGCGAAACTAGAAGTAGTAAACATCATTACTGCTATAAGGGAAGTGACTAAAACCTTTGTAGATCCGGTCCTCCACCTCCATAGCTCCGTGATGATGTGTCCTCGCTGCGATCATCGGATCCCGGGCTCTAGCGTCGGCTTTATCGGAGAAATGGGTGGGCTAGGTCGTCGACTTCGATGCCGAAGATGATCTACGTCGAGGCAACACAAGATCAAGCTCCAACTTCACCAAGCCATGAAACTTGGGAAGAAAACACCCTATACTACTTGGCAAGTGGTAGAGGATGAAGAAATAGGAAGTGGGTTCACTTTAGAATTGGATTTCTCACTCTTTTTCTCAAGTTGCCATTAATGGAGGCAAGGTTTTCTTCATGTTCAAGAAGGAGAAGAAGAAGAAGATAATCTGATTAGTTTTTCTAAAATAAGAAATAATATGATACTTATCATAATGGTAACCATAGTTAGGTGTAGTGAATAAACCATGGTTAGGTTGATTGGTTAGGTTAATGGAAACAAACAAAATGGTCAAACTTTCAACACTTCATGAAGTTTCATGAAAGAAACAAAATAAGCCACCATTTTATTTATCTTTCAAAATGAATAAATAAATAAATGAATAAGTAAATAAACAAAACCCTAACCATTACATAACCATGGTTTAATCTAAACATACACCCAAACATTCATGTATCATCAAACATGATACAATCAAATGCACAAAAGTATATCACATATACAATGTGCACATCAAGTGAGAAAAGCCTTTTAAAGTGAACCAATACTAGTTAATGCAAAGTAATATATCAAATATATAATTATGTATTAAATCATTAAATCAACGCTTGATTTAACGATCCGGTTATATCGCATATGACCGACTAATATCCAATGTATCGACTTATCGAATCAATCCTTGATTCGATAACTAGGTTATATCGCATACAACCAATTGATACATTCATCGCGAGAATAGAATACGGTATCACATACACGCATTATTCTCGGTCCCGAACATATCTCATATGTGCTCCTATTTCGTTTCGCTTGAGCCAGGAAACCTCTGTGTAGGACTCTAAAGACTCGTCAATACGCCGGCAGCAGGTGATGATCATATCAAACACCCACAAGCCGCAAGCGGTCTGCTAAACGTAACGGCCACCCAGGTATTGAGCGATCAGAAGATCAACGAGCAAGCCCGCTCATACTCCTGTGAATCCAACCAGTAAAACTTACCGTAAAGTCCGGTCTTGTCGTCTGATATGTCGCATATCTCGCCTAGGGGCGGTAAACGTCAGACCCCAATAGCTCGATAAGTCGTGTCGATATGAGGTCTATAACAGTTCGAGAAACTACAGGTAACACTTACCAGTAAATCTCAGCAACCCTGGCCAGGGATTTCCAGTTATAGCCAATCGAACACAGCGCAACATCAACTCCCTATACCGGGAGAGACGAATCCCCTCCTATCGCTCATTGCTTCCATGTGATTCGGGACTGTACCCAAAAACCACCGTTTTGCACGCCCTCTTGGATGTGGTAAGGTGGAAATCAAAGCACAGTGGGAACCACACAAGACTCTATGACGATCTCGGGTCAACAGACTAACATGTACCAGTGTCACCAGAGAACTGCCATCTGACGTAAGGTATAATACCATCTGGGAGTTCTCGGCGAGTCCGTCCAGTGTACCCAGTCTCCACCGAGCACCCGTACATCATCTCCAATGTCAAACACAAATGGATATGGGATCATCCATCGCCCATCTGTATGGGTCGAGAAGGTATACGCTAGTCTACTCTGGTATATCGATGCTCCGTCTCAACACACCCACGACTAGGGACCTTGAAGGATGTACTTATGGACTACCATGTCCCCACTAGTATGATCCGCATCATAGTCCAGGTAGTCAAGTACACAACCTAAGGGCTTTACCAACATGTAACAGGGAGACAATCAGTGTACACGTTAAGGTAAAGATCAACCAGATAGCATACTATCATGTCGAGCAAGAAAGTCCTCCATATATATGTCCAAGCATCCACTACAATATACATCCTATGTATAGTAATGGCCTCTAGGGCATACATATAACTAACAGGTCATACTAGTGGGGCAATGGTAGTCCATAAGTACATCCTTTAATGTCCCTAGTCGTGGGTGTATCGAGATGGGGCATCGATATACTAGAGTAAACTAGCGTATACACTTCTCGACCCATGAGATGTGCGATGGATGATCGCATATCCATTGGTGTTTGACATCAGAGATGGTATACGAGTACTTAGTGGAGACTGGGTACACTAGACGGACTCGCCGAGAACTCCCAGATGGTATTATACCTCACGTCAGATGGCAGTTCTCTGGTGACACTTGTACTGGTTAGTCTGTAGACCTGAGAACGTCATAGAGTCTTGTGTGATTCTTACTGTGCTTTGATTTCCACGTTAACACATCCAAGAAGGCATGCAAAATGGTGTTTTTTGGGTACAGTCCCGAGTCACATGGAAGCAATGAGCGATAGGAGGGGTTTCGTCTCCCCCGGTATTGGGAGTTGATGTTGCGTTGTGCTCGATTGGCCATAACAGGGAAGTCCCTGGCCAGGGATGATTTAGAGATTGACTGGTAAGTGTTACCAGTAGTTTCTCGACCAGTTATAAGCCTCACATCGGCATGACTTATCAGTTATTGGGATCTGACATTTACCACCCCAAGACTTGATATGCGACATTTTAGACAAGGAGACCGAACTGTACGGCAAGTGTTTCTGTCAGGCTTTTGCAGGAGTTGGAGCGGGCTTTCTTGCTGAACATCCGATCGTTCAATACCCGGGGAGCCGTTACGTCCAGCTAGTACCGCTGACGGTTTGTGGGTGCTTTATGTGATCATCACCTACTGTCGGCGTATTGACAAGTCTTTAGAGTCCTACATAGAGGTTTTACTAGTTCAGGCAAAACGAAATAGGAGCACTTATGTGATATGTGCGTGACCGAGAATACTACGTGTATGTGATACCATATTCTATTCTCGCTACTTTTGTATCGGTCGGTTATATATGATATAGCCGGGTTATCGAATCAAGTGTTGATTCGATAAGTCGATACATTGGATGTTAGTCGGTTATATGTGATATAGCCGGATTATTGAATCAAGCGTTGATCTGATAATTTAGTATATAATTGTATATTTTATATACTAATTTACATTAACTAACATTTGCACACTTAAGCATTTATTTTCTCACATGTGCACACTTAATATATATGTGATATATATTAATTTGTGTTTTGTTTTTGTATCATGGTAGTTGATACAACATACATGGGTGTATGAGACTTACAACATACATGGGTGTATAATTATGATGTTAGGTTTAATATTTAAAGTAATTACAAAATTAGTGGATTATTGGAAAAATGCATGAAGCTTATGGAAGCTTGTGGATGCATTGAGTAAGTCCACTAGGTATGTTTTACTTTAGATATTTTGTTAACCTAATCATTTTAATTAGCCATGGTTATGTCTCTATATGAGTTAGTATAAGATACACACTCACCCATGGTTTGTTCTCTCACTTGATGATTTTCATTTCTCTTCATCTCTTTCTTCATCTTCTTCCTCCAAAAGAAAAAACACTCTAGGGTTTGGAAAAAGTGAGAAAACATTATGAGAAAAATAATTCTAAAGTTAGCCTACTTCCTATTTCCTCATCCTCTATTAGATTAGCACTTTAGTATAAGGTGTTTTCTTCACTAATCCTTTAGTTAGTGAAGTGGTAGCTTGAGTTAGTATCCCTCGACGTAGATCATCGACGGCCTCGAAGACTTCAAGCAAGATCGCCCATTTCACCTTGAGAAGCCATGCTAGAGTCCAGGAGTGCCATGATCACAGCGAAGGGACTACAACAAGGAGCTATTGAAGTGAAGGACCGATCTACAAAGGTTGTATTTCTATTTCACTTAGTGGTAAAAAGCTTACTATCTTTTTGTTACCCTAGCTTTTCAAGTTTGATTCCGAGTATTAATTCGTTAGCACCCTCTAAAATTTAAAATATAGCATGCGTCATGCTACCAAACTCTAGTAGTGGTGCTAAGGAATCCCTTCAAGATCTAGGTGATGCCTCCTGGATTTTGGGAATTAAGATCTATAGAAATATATCTAAACGGATATTGGGATTGTCCGAATCCAGGTACATTGACACCATACTAAAGAGGTTTAGTATGGAAGAATCCAAGCATGGGAATTTACCGACGATCGCTTGACTCACTCACTCCAAATAGATGTCTCCCATGACTGATTTGGTGAGAGCTCGCATGCAAGAGATGTTAGTGTATATGCCCTAGAGGCCATTACTGTATCATACTAGTTTGTATATTACTTAATGGAAGCTTGGGATATTCACAGTTGTATATACAATCTTGCTCGAAATGGTAGTATGCTACTTGGTTTGTCTCTGCTTTAATATGTGCATGTGTTTCTTTTAGCATATTGCTGGTATACATATTAGTAGAGCCCTTATGATCTTTGCTTGATTACCAGCGTTGTGATGGCGCTCGCACTCGTGGGAGCTGGGTAATCTATAAGCACATCCTTATGCAGGTCCCTGGTCGTTGGACTATCGAGACAGGGCATCGATACTCCGGAGTAGACTAGCGTATGCGCTTCTCATCCCAGTGCGGGAGGCGGTCTGTCCCACAGCCGTTAGTACGTCGTACTTCGGATAGTATGCGGGTGCTCGTTAGGTTACGAGTACACTGGACAGGACTCGTCGGGAACTGTTGGTTGGTAATATACCTATCGTCAGTTATCAGTTCCCAGGTGACATGAGTACAGCTTAGTCCGCTGACTTGATACTGTCACTTCGCCTCGAGTGTGTTCCCACTGCACTTTGATTACTACCCTACCACGGCTCAAAGGAGTCGTGCAAACAGGTAGTTTTTAGGTGCAGTCCCGAAGCACTTGGAGGCAGTGACGGTTAGACAGGATTCGTCTCTTCCGGTATTGGGGGTTGACATCGCGCTGTGTCCAGGAGAGCCATTACACGAGTAGTCCCTGGCCAGGGCAAGCGAGATATACTGGTAGGTTTCCAGTGTTATCTCAGGGTGTTCTGGGCTACACTCCGACACGACTTGTACCGCTATTAGGGGACTGACGTTCACCGCCCCCCTAGGCCCGCCATGCGATGTATCAGACGAACAGACCGGACTGTACGGAGACTGTCACATACAGGCTCAGTAGGAGTGCAGATGGGGTTCACCTCGTCAGTCTTCTTATCGACATCTACCTGGGGACCGTTACGTACAGCTAGTGCCGCTTGCGGTCTGTGGTTAAACCCACTGCCAGCGTAGTGTCGAGTCTTTAGAGTCCCACACAGAGAGCTATTCGCCTTTAGGCAAAATGAGTAGAGGTCGCATGGTTTTGCGACAGGGTTCGTTCGCATCCGCGCACTTGTGCATGTTTGCTGTCCGGACAGTTTATACTAGCGGGCTTTGGTTTAAACCGGATCCTAGTATATGATTTGAGATTGGTTTTTCTCAGAGTATTCGTGTTCCTCGGATCACGAATGCGGGTGCGTATGCACAGTTGCTTGAGATTGAGGGAGAGGACCTTGTTTAGGGTTAATGGCTATTGTCATTTTATTAACCCTATTGCTTTTGTGTGTATTATAGTTAATTGATAATTAGCTTAATAATTGTGCATGGTTGTTGTTGTTGACCATTTGACTTCATTGACTTGTTGACCTTGTTGACAACTTGACCATAATCATTTCATTTGGAAGATGCTCTTTGATCCTTGCAATTTGCATTAATGTTGAAATGATAATGGTCATGTCTTGATTAAATCATGACAATTTTCTAGCTAATTATTGAATTAAAATAATGCACACATATTAGTGAGAATGGCTCACTAATAATTCATTCTCTCATATCATTTCTCTCTCTTGCTCATCCTCTCCCTCAAGCTCTCTCCCTCTCATGTGTTGAGAAACAAAAAGCTTGAGAAAAACCCTCACTTGATCTTCTCTACTCTCTTCTAGGGTTCAAGTCTTAGCATTTCTTGCACTCTAGTTACTCCTAGCTTGGAGTTGAAGCTAAAGGTCGAGGCTTTCGGGTGGATCCTTCTTTGACGGGAGAAGACAAGCAAGGTGACCTCTTTCTACCATTCCAAGGAGCAAGGAGAGAAGGGCTTTGAGCTCAAGGTATAACATTTCCATCACTTAGCTAGTTACTAGTTAGGGTTAGCTTGTTTTTGTTTAGCAAAGATCCTTAAAGCTTGGTCCATGTTGCCTATAGTTGATAAAAATCCAATTTTTATTATGTTTTCCGCCTCCCCGTAAGCACCGGGGTGGGCAACGTGGACTTACAGTGGTATCAGAGCCTAACTAAACATAAACTAGCTAAGTAGTTAAGTGTAACGAAGTTTCGAAACCGGAAAATCGAAAAACCAAACTCGCAAAACCCTAAGTTTCTGTTAATTTTTTTTCTGGTCAAAATAAAATTTGTTATACACCAAAAATTATCTCAGGGTTTTGTTAAGAACACCGCCAAAAACGAGACAGAGAGTCGACCAAATGGCCGCGGATCCGCGGCAATAGGAAGCTATTTTGCCGCGCATCCGCAGCCGTCTTGTCTCCTCTCTGCCTCGATTTTGGTGCAGTGTGTTTCTGTGTTGATTTTGTGATTTTTAGGATATGTTATATATGCCCAGATTTTCCAGAACTAAAATTTACTTTTGGGGGCCTATAAATCCGTATTTTTCCAGAACTTCACTACACTTTAACTATATCGGTTATATCTGTGATGCTTGTATGTATTGAACGTCGGCTAATCGCTATAAGTCGATTAGTCGGGGTTGTACATCTCTGTGATCTGTGATTGTTATTGGTTTGTGGATATGAATGGATTGGATTGTCGCGGGTGAATAGCCGGGGTGGATGTGAGATGAGCGTTATTTTTCTTTCATTCATTTGTAACATGTAAATTGATGTAATAATATTATTTGTATGGCCGCACAACCGGGTCGGGGTTGTAGCCGTCATTGTATAATTCTTTTTACTGTTTTTGCTCCTAGGATAGACCCATGGAGGGGGTGCACAAACTACCGGGTATCTCGAAGTGCCGAGTGGCCTACTCACGGTGGTAAGGGAGGTTGCTTCGCTTCGGGTGCTTGGCGAGTAGTTTGCCGCACCCGTAGGGGTATTGGGTGGGGTATTGGCTATTCACCGCGACCGTGTAATCCGCTTTACGTTGCAGGCTCGAACGCATTGCGGATTCCTAGTATATCCAATGTATTCATCTGTGATCTGTAATGTCTATCATTGCTATATATTTATATATAATAACTATTTAGGCGTTGCTTATGTTTTACAGCCGCGCTAGCCCAGCCCCCGCTCTGTCGTTAGTTAAGTAACCTAACGGGTGATGACGGGGCCCCGTGGCGAATGCGAATGGCATAAGCGTACGTCATATTTTGGTTGTTTTCTGCAATGGTAGGATTAAATGACGGGACGCATTAAAAGAACTAATGAAAGAAATAAACCAAGTAAAAGTCGATTGGAACACTTTGAAAACCACTCGGTTCTTTTCAAAACTAAACTTTTAAACACGGAGCTTGAACCACTCCTTTTACAAGCTATCTCGTTCCATCGATTATATCAAGTTCACTACGTTCACGGTTTTGCCAAAACCATTCGTAGCCCTCCGTCATTCCACATGAATGGTCAAAAGTATTCAAGCTATGTATTTTGGCCAAAGTCAAGGCATAGTGATTGGTAGCGTTTGGGTATTCATGTGCAGCATAGATAGATGCGTTGATTTGGGACAGTCGTGTTGCCATTTTGGCCAAAGTCAAGGGTAGGTACGGGTGGGTCCAAATTAACCAGGAGAATGACGGGTAGAACTTGACATGTGACTTATGATATTTTGTCCAAAGTCAAGGTCATAAGAGCATGGGGCAAAAATCCACATCGGGAGTTTCATAAGTACTGAAACTTGTTAGCGTTGCATACCATTTGGAGTGTGATGATTCTGATAGGATTCCTTCGGTTTTATCACACGATGATATTTGGATCCCGATCCTACTGTGAGTATATGCTACTCCTCGGGTAAACTCTCACTTAACGATCAATGCTATAAACCTAGTAGGTGCCTAGAAAGGTGTTAGCGGGGCTACGCCCACAGGGAAAAGAGGTTACTTAATTAAGGAACTTCACGAAAGCGTTGGAAAACCTCCCTCGAAGTACCGACACTGGCCTGGCTGAACGGTTAAGCAAGTATTGTACGGTGAGAATGATCCCGACTAATCCTTTTCTTTATGGTTTGAGAAGGGATTCGAGAAACAGTGGGAGCCATCTAGTTTAGACAAACTAAAAACCACTCTAAACTTGCAAGAGCATCATGCTAAAGTGTTTCTTTTCTCTCTCCTAATTGCAGCGACCATTCAAGATGACCGGACTTAAGTTACTATTAGATAAAAATATATTGACAGGGCCAAACTACAAAGATTGGCTCAGGAATGTCAAGATGGCTATCACTTATGACAAGCTGGGGTATATACTTACCACCAAAGCTCCCCCTGTCCCAGGTCCCACCTCCAGCGTCGCGGATGTAGAAATCCGTAAGACATGGGAGATAGATTGCGCGAGGGCCAGATGCCTCGTACTAGCCTCGATAGACAACGAACATCAGAGGAGGCATGAGAATATGGACCTAGAGTCCATATTTCTCCATACAAAAGAACTGTATGGAGAGCAGTCTCGTATCGCTAGATACGAAGTGTCGAAGAAGCTTTTTTCGGCATGGTTGGCCGTCGGATCATCGGTAGCGGACCACGTGCTTAAGATGATCGGCTACATAGAGGAGCTCGCGGACCTTGGGACCACGTTGGAGAATGAACTCTATACTGATTTGATTCTCCAGTCCCTTCCTTCCACTTACGCCCAGTTCATTCTTAACTTCAACATGCAAGGAAAGGAGGTTGAACTTGCCGAACTTCTGAACATGTTGAGGACTGCTGAGGGCACCCTACAGAAGGGTAGGGAGACATCCACTTTGTTTGTAGGAGGATCTTCCTCTTCTAGGTCCAGGGCGAAAGCCAATGGCAAGAAGAAGAAAGCCCCCGCCAAACCAAGAGGCGGTGTCGGTAAAGTGGATACGAAGGGAAAGGGTAAAGCAACAAAAGTAGCGGGGAAGCTGGTGGGGAAGGAAGAATGCTTCTATTGTCACAAAAGTGGTCACTGGAAACATGATTGCAAGGCTTGGAAAGCCAGAACACAGGATTTGAAGCGAGTTGCAGCTTCAGCTTCAGGTGTGTATGTTATTGAAAACTGTCTATCAACAAACTCTACATCCTGGGTATTGGATACCGGATCAGGATGTTATATCTGTAATTCTTTGCAGGCGTTGAGAAAGCGTAGAGTTTTGAAGGCAGGTGACATGACCCTCAGAGTTGCGAACGGTGCTAGCATGGATGCTGAGGTCGTGGGGGACTATCACCTGGGATTATCAGATGGACACTTTTTGGTTTTGCGTAGTTGTTTTTATGTACTAAATGCAACCTGTAATATCATTTCTGTATCTTTATTATCTAAAGAAGGTTATGAATTTGCATTTGTAAGTAATGTAATGAACATTCACCTTAATCAAGTTTTGATTGGGTCAGGTACATTGAACAACGGTATATACGTTTTAAACCAACCACAGATTTTCAATATCCAGAATACACACAAAAGAAAGTCTCCAGAAATTAATAAAACTTTCTTATGGCATTGTAGACTAGGTCACATCAATGAGAGAAGATTGACTAAGTTACATACTGAAGGATATTTGGATCCGTTCGAATATCAATCATATGCCACTTGTCAATCCTGTCTCAAAGGAAAGATGACAAAGACTCCGTTTTCTGGATACGGAGAAAGAGCGAGCGAGCTCTTGGGACTCGTACACAGCGACGTGTGCGGTCCAATGTCTACACATGCGCGAAGCGGTTATTCTTACTTCATTACTTTTACGGATGATTTTTCAAGGTACGGTTATGTCTTCTTAATGAAACATAAATCCGAGGCTTTTGAAAAATTTCAGGAATATAAGAATGAAGTAGAAAAACAAACCGGCAAAAGTATCAAGATTCTAAGATCGGATCGAGGTGGAGAATACTTAAGTGCCGAATTCCTGAACTACTTAAAAGAGAATGGAATTCTCTCTCAGCTTACTCCTCCATACACTCCGCAACATAACGGTGTATCGGAGAGACGGAACCGGACCCTATTGGATATGGTACGGTCCATGATGAGTAACGCTGAGTTACCGCGATCGTTCTGGGGATATGCGCTAGAATCAGCAGCATACCTTTTGAACCGAGTTCCAACTAAGACTGTGCCTACTATACCATATCAAATGTGGTGTGGGAAGAGACCCTATCTTAATCACATTAAGACATGAGGATGTCCAGCTTTTGTAAAAAAGCAGCATGCGGACAAGCTCGAAGCACGCTCAGTACAGTGCATGTTTGTGGGATATTCAAAGAACTCCAAGGGATATTACTTCTATTGCGAAGAGGAACAAAAAGTCCTTGTTTCCCGCCATGCCCACTTTCTAGAACATCAGTTCATAGAAAAAGAATTAAGTGGGTGCGCGATAGAACTGGAAGAAATTCCAGAACCGCAAGCTATTACTGAAAGCTTAGTAGAACCAGAGGGTTCGAAAGATCAAGACATTCCCATGCCACTCCGCAGGAGTAGTAGGCAGTCTCATCCGCCCGAGAGGTACTACGGTTTTCTCATTGACGGGGATAGAGAGGATTGCATCATAGATTATGATGAGCCTACTAGCTTCCAGCAAGCCATTCAGAGCGTCGACTCGGTAAAATGGCTGGATGCAATGCGGACCGAGATGGAGTCCATGTACACCAACAAAGTATGGACGTTGGACATTGCTCCAGACGGGGTAAAACCCGTAGGATGCAAGTGGATCTTCAAAAGGAAGATTGGTGTAGATGGACAGGTTGAGACCTATAAAGCTAGACTGGTAACAAAGGGTATTCGTCAGCGACCTGGTTTGGACTATGACGAAACCTTTTCTCCAATAGCTATGCTGAAATCCATTCGGATCCTTCTTGCCATCGCTGCTTTCCACGATTATGAGATTTGGCAGATGGACGTAAAGACAGCTTTTCTAAATGGTCATTTAGAGGAGTGTGTCTATATGGACCAGCTAGAGGGTTTCATTCAGGGTGGGAGCAGCGGAAAGGTGTGCAAGTTGCTCAAGTCCATTTATGGACTCAAGCAGGCATCGCGGAGTTGGAACATCTGTTTTGATGAGACGGTCAAAGAATTTGGCTTTATCAAAAATCCAGATGAACCATGCATCTATTGTAGATTTGTAGCGAGAACTGTAGTATTCCTCGTTTTATACGTGGATGACATTCTCTTAATAGGAAATGACATTCCTATGCTACAATCTGTCAAGGGGTTCTTGTCACGCAGGTCCTCCATGAAAGACCTGGGTGATGCCTCATACATTCTGGGTATCCGGATCTACCGTGACAGATCCAAGAGGATATTATGACTCTCGCAGTCCAGGTACATCGACACCATACTGAAAAGATTCAGTATGGAAGATTCCAAGCGCGGTAATCTACCGGCTTGTCACGGGATCACCCTCTCCAAAGAGATGTCTCCCAAAACTGATTTGGAGAGGGATCGCATGTCTATTATACCCTACGCTTCTGCGGTAGGCTCTATAATGTATGCGATGTTGTGTACCAGACCGGATGTGGCTTATGCACTGAGTGTGGTAAGCAGGTATCAGTCAAACCCTGGGGAGAAACATTGGATAGCAGTAAAGAACATTCTCAAGTACCTGAGAAGGACTAAGGAGATGTTCTTGGTGTATGGCGGAAAAGACCTGCAGATTGAGGCCTTTGCTGACTCCAGCTTCTAGAGTGACAAGGATGATTCCAAGTCCATGTCGGGTTTTGTCTTTACCCTCAATGGAGGGGCGGTGTGTTGGAAGAGCTCCAAACAGGAAACCGTTGCTGACTCGACTATGGAAGCGGAATACATCGCTGCATCTGATGCCGCAAAAGAAGCTGTCTGGATGAGGAAGTTCTTGAACGAACTTCAGGTGGTTCCGTCCATTGTTGACCCAATACCTCTGTATTGCGACAACAACGGGGCTATAGCTTTAGCGAAGGAACCCAGGTCCCATCAGAAATCCAGACACATCTTAAGGCGGTATCACCTGATCAGGGAGATCGTGGATCGCCAGGAGATCGAGGTCCGGAGAGTTGCATCAGAGGATAACATAGCAGATCCATTCACCAAGGCCTTGCCCCAGACTTAGTTCGAGCGGCTGATCGAGATGATAGGTCTTCGATACGCCAGTACATGGCCTTAGTGCAAGTGGGAGATTGTTAGTGTATATGCCCTAGAGGCCATTACTGTATCATACTAGTTTGTATATTACTTAATGAAAGCTTGGGATATTCACAGTTGTATATACAATCTTGCTCGAAATGGTAGTATGCTACTTGGTTTGTCTCTGCTTTAATATGTGCATGTGTTTCTTTTAGCATATTGCTGGTATACATATTAGTAGAGCCCTTAGGATCTTTGCTTGATTACCAGCGTTGTGATGGCGCTCGCACTCGTGGGAGCTGGGTAATCTATAAGCACATCCTTATACAGGTCCCTGGTCATTGGACTATCGAGACAGGGCATCGATACTCCGGAGTAGACTAGCGTATGCGCTTCTCATCCCAGTGCGGGAGACGGTCTGTCCCACAGCCGTTAGTACGTCGTACTTGGGATAGTATGCGGGTGCTCGTTAGGTTACGAGTACACTGGACAGGACTCGTCGGGAACTGTTGGTTGGTAATATACCTATCGTCATTTATCAGTTCCCAGGTGACATGAGTACAGCTTAGTCCGCTGACTTGACACTGTCACTTCGCCTTGAGTGTGTTCCCACTGCACTTTGATTACTACCCTACCACGGCTCAAAGGAGTCGTGCAAACAGGTAGTTTTTGGGTGCAGTCCCGAAGCACTTGGAGGCAGTGACGGTTAGACAGGATTCGTCTCTCCCGGTATTGGGGGTTGACATCGCGCTGTGTCCAGGAGAGCCAGTACACGAGTAGTCCCTGGCCAGGGCAAGCGAGATATACTGGTAGGTTTCCAGTGTTATCTCAGGGTGTTCTGGGCTACACTCCGACACGACTTGTACCGCTATTAGGGGACTGACGTTCACCGCCCCCCTAGGCCCGCCATGCGATATATCAGACGAACAGACCGGACCGTACGGAGACTGTCACATACAGGCTCAGTAGGAGTGCAGATGGGGTTCACCTCGTCAGTCTTCTTATCGACATCTACCTGGGGACCGTTACGTACAGCTAGTGCCGCTTGCGGTCTGTGGTTAAACCCACTGCCAGCGTAGTGTCGAGTCTTTAGAGTCCCATACAGAGAGCTATTCGCCTTTAGGCAAAATGAGTAGAGGTCGCATGGTTTTGCGACAGGGTTCGTTCGCATCCGCGCACTTGTGCACGTTTGCTGTCCGGACAGTTTATACTAGCGGGCTTTGGTTTAAGCCGGATCCTAGTATATGATATAAGATTGGTTTTTCTCAGAGTATTCGTGTTCCTCGGATCACGAATGCGGGTGCGTATGCACAGTTGCTTGAGATTGAGGGAGAGGACCTTGTTTAGGGTTAATGGCTATTGTCATTTTATTAACCCTATTGTTTTTGTGTGTATTATAGTTAATTGATAATTAGCTTAATAATTGTGCATGGTTGTTGTTGTTGACCATTTGACTTCATTGACTTGTTGACCTTGTTGACAACTTGACCATAATCATTTCATTTGGAAGATGCTCTTTGATCCTTGCAATTTGCATTAATGTTGAAATGATAATGGTCATGTCTTGATTAAACCATGACAATTTTCTAGCTAATTATTGAATTAAAATAATGCACACATATTAGTGAGAATGGCTCACTAATAATTCATTCTCTCATATCATTTCTCTCTCTTGGTCATCCTCTCCCTCAAGCTCTCTCCCTCTCATGTGTTGAGAAACAAAAAGCTTGAGAAAAACCCTCACTTGATCTTCTCTACTCTCTTCTAGGGTTCAAGTCTTAGCATTTCTTGCACTCTAGTTACTCCTAGCTTGGAGTTGAAGCTAAAGGTTGAGGCTTTCGGGTGGATCCTTCTTTGACGGGAGAAGACAAGCAAGGTGACCTCTTTCTACCATTCCAAGGAGCAAGGAGAGAAGGACTTTGAGCTCAAGGTATAACATTTCCATCACTTAGCTAGTTACTAGTTAGGGTTAGCTTGTTTTTGTTTAGCAAAGATCCTTAAAGCTTGGTCCATGTTGCCTATAATTGATAAAAATCCAATTTTTATTATGTTTTCCGCCTCCCCGTAAGCACCGGGGTGGGCAACGTGGACTTACAAGAGATACCCTATGCATCGGCAGTAGGCTCTATCATGTGCGTGATGCTATGTACCAGACCCGATGTAGCATACTCACTAAGTATAGTGAGTAGGTATTAAGCAGATCCTGGAGAGAATCAGTGGACAGCTGTGAAGAACATGCTCAAGTACTTGAGAAGGACTAAGGTGATGTTCTTGGTGTATGGTAACGGAGAACTCCAGGTGGAGTCCTTTACCGATTCGTGCTTCCAATGTGATAAGGACGACTCTAAATCTCACTCGGGATTTGTCTTTACCCTCAATGGAGGGGCGGTTTGTTGGAAGAGTTCTAAGTAGGAAACCGTGGCAGACTCGACGATGGAGGCTGAATACATCGCTGCCAAAGAGGCTGTCTGGATGAAGAAGTTCATCACTGAACTTGGTGTGGTTCCATCCATTGAACATCCAATACCTTTGTATTATGATAACAATTGAACTGTGCTTTGGCCAAGGAACCCAGGTCCCATCAGAGATCCAGGCATATTCTGAGGCAGTATCACCTGATCCGGGAGATAGTTGATCGCCGAGAGATCGAGGTCAGGAGAGTTGACACGAAGGACAACACTGCAGATCCACTCACGAAGGCCATACCCCAGATACAATTTCAGAGACTCATCCGGATGTTGGGTATGAGATATTACAACAGCTGGCCTTAGTGCAAGTGGGAGATTGTTAGTTATGTATATGCCCTAGAGGCCATTGTTGTACATATGATGTATATTATAGTGGATGCTTGGATATATATAGAGAGGACTTTCTTGCTCGATATGATAGTATGCTATCTGGTTTTACTTTGTCTAAATATGTTGACTTGTATTGATTTACTGTCTTGCTCTCACATGTTGATAAAGCCCTCAGGATATGTACTTGACTACTAGGATTATGATGCAGATCATACTAGTGGAGCCATGGTAGTCCAATAGTACATCCTATAACTATTCCTAGTCGAGGGTGTATCGAGACAGGGCATTGATACTCCAGAGTAGACTAGCGTATACGCTTCTTGACCCATATGTTGGGAGATGGATGATCCTATGTCCATTAGTGTTTGACATCAAAGATGGTGTACGGGTGCTCATTGGAGACTGGGTACACTGAACGGACTCGCCGAGAACTCCTAGATGGTATTATACCTATCGTCAGATAGCAGTTCTCTGGTGAAACTAGTACAGGTTAGTCTGTAGACCCGAGATCGTCATAGAGTCTTGTGTGATTCACACTGTGCTTTGATTTCCACCTTACCACGTTTATGAGAATGTGCAAAACGGTGGCTTTTGGGTACAGTCCCGAATCACATGGAGGCAATGAGCGATAGGGGGGTTTCGTTTCTCCCGGTATTGGGGGTTGAAGTTGCGCTGTGTTCGATTGGCTATAACTGGAAGTCCCTGGCCAGGGATGATATGGAGATCTACTGGTAAGTGTTATCAGTAGTTTCTCGACCCGTTATGAGCCTCACATCGACATGACTTATCGGTTACTAGGGTCTGACGTTTACCACCCCTAAACTGGATATGCGACATATCAGACGAAGAAACCAGACTGTACGGATGTGTTACTGATTGGATTCACAGGAGTATGTACAGGCTTGCTTGTTGATCTTCTAATCGTTCAATACCCGGGTGGCTGTTACGTTTAGCTGACCGCTTGCAGCTTGTGGGTGTTTGATATGATCATCACCCACTGCCGGCGTATTGGCGAGTCATTAGAGTCCTACACAGAGGCTTCCTGGCACAGGCGAAACGGAGTAGGAGCACATATGTGATATGTACGGGACCGAGATTGATACGATATGTGATTCCGTATTCTATACTCGCAATATGTGATATCGGCCGGGTATATGAGATATAGCCGGGTTATCGGATCAAGTGTTGATTCGATAAAATGATACATATTATATTAGTCGGTTATATGTAATATAGCCGGATTATAAAATCAAGTGTTAATTTAATAGTTTAATGTAGAATTATATATTAGGTATATTAAATTATATTAACTAATATATTGCTCACTTAAGTTTTTCATTTTCTCACATTTGGATACATTTAACATATATGTGATATATGTTTAATGAATTCTTTTCATTTGTTACAAACTATTATATATGATATGTGATATTGTTACATGTTAGGGTTACACTTGCAAGTAGTGTTATGAGATTCTTACCATTGCTAAAATTAGGGTTTGATAAATTTATATTTATTTTTGTTAATTCAAAAGAAAATACTTTTGTTATGATATTTGTTTATGTTGATAAAGTCTTCTCTCTTGATATTTTGCTAAGATATTTGTTTACCAAAACCTTACCCTGGACCATGGTCAATTCTTTGAAGGGTTAAGCATGACATGCTTAACCTTTGGTTTCATTTCTAACCTCAACAATAATTCATTTTCATCAATCATTTTTCTTCATCTTCTTCTTGCATACAAAAGAGCTTGCTTGATTTTTCTTTGTGATGAAACTTTGTGAGAAATAGAAAAAAAAATAGAGCAAAATTCCTACTTCAATACTAGCCATATAGATTAGTGTGTTATCTTCACTAATCTCTCATTTAGTGAAGTCATAGCTTGGGTTTGTGTTTCCCCAAGGTAGATCGTCTTAGATTTCGAAAACTTCAAGCAAGATGCATCATTCACCTCATGGAGCCTCTCTAGAGTCCGGGAACTTGATGATCGCAGCGAAGGGACAAAAACAAGGAGCTTATGAAGTGGAGGAATGGACTGCAAAGGTTGTAATCCATAATCTCTTAGTTGTAAAGTGTTTACATTTCGAATTAGTTTGATTATCTAGTTAAAGATCATGTTTAGGGTTAGTTTAAGCATAGCAAAATTTTAAATTGGCATGTACGATGCCTCTCGAAACCTTGTTGCGATGCTTAGTAACACAACAACACTATCCAACTAGAAAACACACTTGGATAATTTAGCGAATAGCTGGCGCTACATCAAAGTCTGCAACGAAATCCCCAATTACTGTCCAGGCTCTACTCGGCTCCAAAAGGGTACTAAAATGTCATCAACGAACACGATAATAGCTGATCAAGAAAAGACCTGAATATGTGGTTCATCAAATTCATAAATGTTGCTGGGGCATTGGTGAGCTCGAACGACATCACCAAGACTCATAACGCCCATAACCTGTGGAAAGCAGTATTCGGAATATCATCCCCTCGAACTCGCAACTAATGGTAAACTGATCACAAATCAATCTTCGAGAAATGTCCCGCACCCTCGAGCTAATCAAACAAATCATCAGTATGAGGTAAGGGATATCTATTCCGGACAGTCACTCGATTCAACTGACGATAATCGACGCATAATCGCATACTGCCGTCCTTCTTCTTGAAGAACAGAACAGGAGCTCCCCAAGGCGACGCACTCGGACGAACAAGCCCTTTATCCAACAAATCTTGCAACTGATCCTTCAGTTCTTTAAGCTCCGTCGGGTCCATCCATATGGCGGTATAGAAAAAGGCTCCGTGCCAGGAATCAAGTCAATGCAGAACTCAATATCGCGCTCTGGCAACAAACCAAACAACTCGTCAGAAAAACATCTGGAAACTCTCTCCCAATCAGGACCTGCTCCAACGGGACCTCTACTGCTCTAACATTACAAACTGACGTCCAGAATTCCTGACATCCCTTTTCTCAAAAGCTGACTAGCGCGAAGAGAAGAAATCAAACTAGGAAATGCAACGCTTGGGTCTCACCGAAAACAAGAACTGGCTTACCGGGAAACTAAATCCGACTGCCACCTCATGGCATTCCATGGACGCATAACACGTAGCTAACCAATCCATGCCTAGAAGAACTTTGAAGTAAAGAAATCGATAAGAATCAAATTGACAGAAAAAATCCTATCTCCGATACGAACAAAACAAACACGAATGAGAAACACATAGAGCTACAAAAGACTAGCCTATGGAAGAAATCACAACAAGCGGCTGATTTAGCAAGGACTACTATCGGCTAGACTTTGATACAAAATATGCGGCTACCATTTCAAACAACACCAAAAAGAAATACGCATCGGAAGAAAACACCTAAAGAATACTTGTTACAACTGCGCCTATCTAATCGCCTCTGAGTTGGCATACCGGTACAAATCCGCTTCGATCTAAAAACAATCAAAATCTCAGAAATGTGCTCCTCTAGTAAGGCAACATCCATCGCGGCTGGATATGTGTCAACATGCTGGGCACCAATAGCAAGGAGTAACTGCATGTTCAATCTCTATACGAACCTCTCTATCCGTTTCTCTTTAGTGTCCACCAGGTAAGGAGCATATCGGACCACTGAGTAAACTAAATTTCGTACTCGGACACTGTCATCTCTGAAGTCTTACGCAAAGACTCGAAACTACGGGCTCGACATCTCGAACGCTCTCCGAAAGGAATTGGGCAAGAAATACAGCTGCGAACTCCTCACAAGTCATTGGAAGTAGGTCTGCAGCTCGGCCTCTCTCAATTGACTCGCACCACGTCTGAGCAAGACCTCTCTAGATGAAACCTTGCAACTTCAATCCATATCTCGTCAGAACATCTCTATGAACGACAAATGCTAGCCATCCTATTGAGGATTGTCTGCGGATCCTCCACTGCATCTGTGCCGGTAAAAACTGGAGGCTTCAGCCTCAAAACTACTGTAAGGATACGTAAATAATCTTGATAACAATAGAAACAACTACCTGAGAAGCAGGTACAATCATAGTCCCTGCAGTAGGAGGGACACCATCGGCTCTAAGAGCTCGGATAACCTCAACTAACAATCCAACCATCTGTCACAAGTCCTGAATACTCAACTCCAGCCTAGCTATCCTTCCTGGAGAAGGCGGATCACTCTATCCCTAAAGGGTAGGCGTACCTCCCTGATTGGTCCTCGTCTCAAACGAGCCTACTCTAACTCATCTCTGGCGGTAGCCCTCCAGCCCTCGATATCTTTGGTGGCATAGCGGCTAGAACAAGAAACAGAATTGATAGGAGCATTGCGATTGAATCAAAGGTTTTCCAGAATCATAGAAAGAAATACAAGAAATATATATCCTAAGGTCGCTTAGGCGGAGTATCGTATCGTAAGTATGCCGTGGAACATACACACGCTACGTCACTCTCCTTAAGTCACCTACTCCATCTACCAAGAGTCATCATACACTCAGAAAGGTAAAACCTATCGCTCTGATACCCACTTTGTCATGACTCGAAGGTACGGAACGTGACTGGTACTTAAATTACGAAACGTCTCAAGGAGTAACGTAATCTAAGTAAGCCAAAGCCCAGAAATCTAAACCGTTAACAGCAATAGAGTGAAAGAAAATTTAACTTAAAAAGATGATTTTTGTAAAATAAAGTCCCTTTAAAACATTTTAATGCATCAAATTTCCCGAAAATTTCGGCAGAGTCTCCTTTGTAAATACAGGCCACCAAATGGGTACAACACATGAAAATACATATAAATGATTAATAAAGGCATCCCCAAGCGGGATCTAGCTCTTCGCCAATGGCAGAATCATAACCACATGCAATATGTATATCAAAAGTGCGAAATAAGCATATGAAAGCAAGAAATAAGAAACAACACGTCGGCTCAAGTGAGCATCGACGCCAAACCACAAATACAAGTCTCACGAGTCTCACCGTCTAGTCAAATATACAAAAGTAGATGAAGTACACTAGAGACAAATAATAATACAAGATGGAATTACATTTCCTCGCAACCAACCTACGAGCAATCTCCTAAGTCCAATCAAAAGGAACAAAATGAGGAAGTGCACCCACCACTTTTGTGTAGACGGGTCAGGCCTTCAAGATACTGTGGCACAACGGGGTGAGTTTCCAACTCGTGAGTAGTAACATCTCATAAGTCTATTGTAAGCATGCATGCAAATGCTTCTCAACCTACCCTTATCGATATGATACGATGTACTAATCATGAATGAAACATGAATGCATAATCAAACACGAAACCCGAACATGTCTGGTATGAGAAAATCTTTATTCTTATCTTAAAAAAATGTCTGTGCAATAAACTAATGTATCATTAAGGAAATTAACAGAAAATCCGTGTCAAGCGTTGACACAATATATATAGAAATATATATATCCCAATATCTCAATGTCTCAATATCTCGGGCTCCGTCAGTCCGGATCGATCCATATCATCAAATCTCACGACTACGTCGGTATCCTCCGGATATCCGCCACGTCAAAAATAACCGGTCGGTAGTGCTCCCCTGCCGGGCTCAACGCCGTCATCTGCGATCCTCTAGCCCCGAGGTACCATACCAGGTCCACCACGCACCCTCAGACGGTTCCTCCTCCTCCTCGAATCGGGTGTATGATATCGCTCAAGAATCGAGAAAACCCATGGTGGACACCACACACATCATATCATGAGAAAACCGCAATTTCTACTTTAAAATGAAACTAGGTTTATAAAAACCTTACGGTTTTCGCCAAAATCCATAAATCTCATAAATACTGAAATCCATGAGAAGAATCACAATATGTAAACTTGTCGGTGATGATGGATGTCTATGATGCAATAGTATATACCATGCGAAGTACGGCCAGAAGCTATGCATGAATCATGATGCAATGAGGTATGTATATATGATTAACAATCCTATGTATCCATCCAGATGAAATGACTATATAGGTACAAGTTTATAGATCATATATGATGCAATGCACAGATACCGATTCTAAGCAAGTCGTATAGTGTTCGTGACATAGTAATTACCAAAGGCGTGTGTGTTCGCATGAATAGTACACGTGGGGCATGAACCAATGGTAATGGTGCAAGTGTCCTATGAGATAATATCATATATATCTATGATGATGCGATGCAATGAGATGAATGACTAGGAGACTACGCATATTAGTAATCCTGACTATCGGGCGCCTCACGCCATCCATACGATCCCCTATAGATGTGTACATCTACTCACCGGGACGCATCGGCTAATCTGATCAAATCTCAGCCCTGACTTTCTGCGCCACGTCCGACGCCTCTGCATTCGATCCTAGAATCGCACACAAGTAAGTAAGAGGATAAATATATAAATAGTCATGGATACAGCCAATATAAGTTAACCACGCGCACTAACTAGATGCGCACGTACTTGGTGAACAAAACGTGCTCGCAACAACGCCACAAACCACAACTAGGGTCGCTATACGTGGCAACTACTAAGCCTAGAACCCAATCGCACCAATCGTGCATTCATAACACACTAAATACATTTGGAAATAGGTTGTATATCATCAAAACCTCAACTTAATTAAAATTGATTTATTCCAAAAACCTAGTAAGCATCAATTTACCATTTTAGTTCAAAACATGATATTTTAACAAAACTAGTGGCCACAATAATCACTTAATAACTTAATTAAGCCACACAAACCCTAACTAAATTTTAATCTCACCTAATTACACTAATAAAAAAAATTAGTTTGCACAATGTATAATTAGGAGAAATTAAATGTAACAATTAGCAATTTAGCAACTAGATTAGGTTTTTCATGCCCCAAGATGTTAAACTACACCTTGCAAAGATAAAAACCGTAACTTTACTTCAAACCCTTCCCTTTACAATTTCTAACTTGAAATTAAAACCATATTAGTGCCTAAATAAATTTGATTTCAAGTAATTAACCAACAATATAACTATAGGGTTAGGATTTATACCATACAACTTTGAGATCTAACATACAAACTTAGACTCCCAAAATGGTCTCCTGCTCCAAGATTCAAGCTAGATTTGGCAAAGGAAAATTGGGTGGTGATTAAACTAGGAATTTGTGGGATGTTGTGTGGATTTTTGAGTGAATTTAGAGGATTTTTTATGCGGAAATGAAGTGGGGAAATGGGGGAGGGGGATGCTAGAAATGGCTCGGCCAAGGTGAGGGGAAAGAGAGAGTGAGATGAGTATAGAAATTTCCAAGGCAAGAAAACCCCCATACCTCATTTATTAAACCCCATGCCTTCTTTCTTTATTCTTTTCATTCTATTTTCTTCTTTTTTTGATGAGATGAAGTGAATTTGAAGGAGAAGGGGGGCTGTGCAGATTTCGACCAGTTCAAGTGGTGTGTAGGGGGGGTGAAGGAAACAATGAACACCATACCCCAAGTCAACATGGACCATACCTATTTGTTTATTATATTCTTTTAAATTTTCTTTTCTATTTAACCCTAGATTTCTCTAGAACCATGGAAAACAAATGTAGAAAGAATAAGCATGTTATAAACTAGGTTTTGAGTGGTCATGGTTCGCATTTATGAAATTAACCCATTCTCATTTTTAATTAACACTAATTAGATGTATAAGTGAAAGCTTAAAATAATATTTAAAATAATTAATTAAGAAAATATTTAATTAAACTAGCAATTTATAAGTGACCATTTAAATACCAATTACGAGCAATTATATAGCTAAAATAGGTATAATTAAGTCAATGTTGAAAAATAATTATATCTTGGTATTTACGGAAAACACGTATTATTTCACCGATTATCGGAATATTGTCCTAAACGATTTTTAAAACGTTACAAATCTCCTTCAATCCTTCCGGACATAACCGATATGGAGTTTTTATTACAGGTTATGCACCAGGTTGTAAATCAACACTAAATTCAAGAGCTCGATCAGGAGGCAAACCTGATATGCCATCATCGGACTCTCGAACTACCTCAGGTTTTTCTTCTTCAGCTGGTTGGGGGAACACTTCCGCATTCTTCGGTTTAACACAGTAGCTTCCTGGCTCCAAGGTTCTATCTCCACTTTTGAAATAGAAGACTGGGTGATCTGGTATCTCAAACACTACCCTCCTTTGACGACAGTCAATAGTAGCATAAAATACTTCCAGCCAATCCATTCCTAACACAACATCAAAATTTCGTATGTCCAGTACTTTGAAATTTGCGTAGAATTCTCGACCGCAAACTACAACTGGCCTCTGATCATGTCCCAACATTGTCTTCAAGACTTTATTCCCGAATAGACATTCCATCTTGAAATGAAAGGCTTGACGGGAATCGCGTGCATTCTCATGGATCGTTGTGACATGAAGCAGTGTGAAGCTCCAGTGTCGAAAAGTGCAAGTGCAGGAAGGGTGGCTACTGGTATAGTATCTAAGTTGTGTGAGGTTGTGTTTAGATATAGGGAAAGTATAACGATGCATAAGAATTGAAAGGTTGAAAGGATGGAAGAATTTATCGGTGATGACTTGTGCTGTGGCATCGACCTCCTCGATCGTCATTGTAAAAGAAAGTCATCTTGGTACATTCCTCCTCGCTGGAGGTACATTCCTCTGCCCTTGAGGCACATTTCTCTATGCCTGATGGAATTGACGCTGAGGCTCTGCAGGTGGTCTACGTAGAGCTGGTGCAAGAAGAGCTAGGCGGGGTGCAGGTGCCTGAATGGCTGGCCTCTGCGGAGCTGGAATTGCGTGTCTAGGTGCTGGTGCTGTGTTACTATGATATAGGCATGCACCTATAGCGTGAGTAATGTTAGTGGATGTTGCACACCCTCACAACACTTGTGAGGAGGCGGAAGTGGCAAACGAAAAATTTCTTGCATGCAACACCCACAAAAACCAAGATCAAGTGCTTAAACTTTAACTAGCAAACCCTATCTAGAGTTCTTAACTACTATGGAAGGCTAATACCTAATGAACCGGTCCTTCGGGTCTTCTTTTTGGATGCAACTCCTAGGCTCTTTGGATGCTTGCGATGTCCTCAATCTCCGGCCACCTCAAGACGTAGATGATACACCCGGGAGCTATGGAACAACCTTCAAACTCTTCTCAAGAGTTAACTAAGAGATCAAGTGTGCTAGAAATGATCACTTAGATGATGTAGAGATCATATAGTGGATTAATATGTCTCTTGAGCTTTTGATTCACAACACATGTGAAGGATAAAGCTTAGAGGAGGAAGAAGGAGAAAATGAGGAGAGAGAATGTCAGAGTGTTGAATGAAAAAATCAAGCATGGAAAAAATGATATGACTCAAATGAAAATAATTGAAGCACGCAATAAAATAATGCACCATTCATCAATAGTAATCCCAAATGAATAAAATAAGATATAAGCCATTCCTTCATCCATGCTCTGACTCTCTCCAAATTCCACCTCATAATTTCCATTTTCACAAAATGAAAACCATTTATAAGGTGTCCCCTTCTAGAAGGTATTCTTTTAATAATTACAAGAATACCCTCCACCGTATACCGTATAAGTATAACCATATCCGAATTACGAAAAATACGAATACAAATAATCCAAAAATATAATACCGGTATCCGGCTTAAACCAAAGCCAACCAGTATTATCTTTCCAATCATTATTCTTGTAACCATTACACGAACATGATCGAAACCTTGCCGTAACAACTTACGGCCTCTACATCTTTTGCCTGAACTAGGGAACCCTCTATGTGGGACTCTAAAGACTCGATAGTACACTGGCAGTGGGTTTAACCACTAGCACATCAGCGGCACTAGCTGTGCGTAACGGCTACCCAGGTACAAGACGAAAAGGTGGCCGATGAGCGAACTCATCACAACCCTAACGAGCCTGTAAGCAACAGTTGATAGTTATATGTATGCCCTGGAGGCCATTATTATACATGTGATGTATATTATAGTGGGTGCTTGGGCATATATAGGAAGGACTTTCTTGCTCGACATGATAGTATGTTATCTGGTTGCTCTTTATCTTAACATGTACACTTATTGTCTCTTTATTACATGTTGATAAAGCCCTTAGGATGAGTACTTGACTACGAGGAGTATGCTGCAGATCATACTCGTATGGCAGAGGTAGTTGGTAAGTTCATCCTTCAAATGTTCCTAATCATGGGAGTATCGAGACGGGGCATCAGGGTAGACTAGCGTATACGCTTCTCGACCCATATGATGGGCGATGGATGACCCTATATCCATTGGTGTTTGACATCAGAGATGGGATACAGGTGCTCAGTGGAGACTGGGTATAATGAACGGACTCGCCGAGAACTCCTAGATGGTATTATACCTATCGTCAGATAGCAGTTCTCCGGTGACACTGGTACAGGTTAGTCTGTTGACCCGAGATCATCATAGAGTCTTGTGTGATTCCCACCGTGCTTTGATTTCCACCTTACCACATTCAAGAGATCGTGCAAAACGGTGTTTTTTAGGTACGGTCCTGAGTCACATGGAGGCAATGAGGGATAGGAGGGGATTTCGTCTCCCACGGTATTGGGGTTGATGTTGCGCTATGCTCGATTGGCCATAACAGGAAATCCCTGGCCAGGTTTGCTGAGATTTACTGGTAAGTGTTATCAGTAGTTTCTCGAACCGTTATGGGCCTTGCATCGGCATGATTTATCAGGCTATTAGGGTCTGATGTTTACCATCCCCAGGCTGAGATATGCGATATATCAGACGAAGAGACTGGACTGTACGATTGTGTTACTTTTTGGATTCGCAGGAGTATGAGCTTGCTTGCTTGTTGATCTTCTGATCGCTCAATACCTGGGTGGGTGTTACGTTTAGCAGACCGCTTGCGGCTTGTGGGTGACTGATATGATCACCACCTACTGCCGGCGTTTTGAC
The DNA here is from genome assembly GCA_030015575.1 of Agapanthus africanus. Lineage (NCBI taxonomy): Eukaryota > Viridiplantae > Streptophyta > Magnoliopsida > Asparagales > Amaryllidaceae > Agapanthus > Agapanthus africanus. The sequence goes on from JASDDO010000018.1 coordinate 180,867,580, forward strand.
GGGTCTTTAGAGTCCTACACAGAGGTTTCCTGGCTTAAGAGAAACGAAGTAGGAGCACATATGTGATATGTGCGGGACCGAGATTAATGCACGTATCTGATACCGCATTCTATTCTCCCGATTTGTGATATCGGTCGGTTATATGTGATATAGCCGGGTTATCGAATCAAGTGTTTGTTCGATAAGTTATACATATGATATTAGTCGGTTGTATGTAATATAGCCAGATTATTAAATCAAGAGATAATTTAATAATTTAATGTATAATTATATATTTGATATATTAATTTAAATTAACTAATATTAGCTCACTTAAGAATACTTTTTCTCACTTGTGCATTTAGTATATTTGTGATATATATTAATGTACACTCTTTTGTGTCATGCTAGATGATACATGAGACATGGGTGTATAAGACTCACACCATGCTTAACATAATGACGGATTTTATTTATTTAAAGTAAATCGAAATTAAATGGAAATTAGTCTCATGGTTGATGCTTGTGGAAGCTTGTAGAACTATTGACCAAGTCCACTAATTTAGTTTTACTTGAGATATTTATTAACCCAACCATTATGATTAGCCATGGTTTAGTCTCTACATGAGTTAGTATATGATATTAACTCACCCATGGTTGCCATTCTACACTTGAGTTTTTCCAAGGTTGCTTTTCCTCATCTCCTTCCTCAAGCTCTCTAGCTTTTTGGGAGGTGAAGAAAATGAGTAAGAAAATAATTTCTAAAGTGAGCAAAATTCCTACTTCATCAAGCTCTTCTAGAGTAGCCATTTAGATTGGGTTGTTTCTGTTGGGTTTTGCCGGTGCCCCGTGTTAGTTATATGTATGCCCTAGAGGCCATTATTGTACATATGATGTATATTATAGTAGATGCTTAGACATATATAGGGAGGACTTTCTTGCTCGACATGATTATACGCTATCTGGTTACTCTTGATCTTAACATGTACACTTGATGTCTCTATGTTACATGTTGATAAAACCCTTAGGATGTGTACATGACTACCTGGATTATGATGTAGATCATACTAGTGGGTATGGGTAGTCTGTGAGTACATCCTTTAATTGTTTCTAGTCGAGAGAATATCGAGACAGGGCATCGATACTCCAAAGAAGACTAGCGTATAGCTTCTCGACCTATGTGATGGGCGATAGATGATCTCATATCCATTGGTGTTTAACATCAGAGATGGTATACGGGTGCTCAGTGGGGACAGGGTACACTGAATGGACTCGCCAAGAACTTCTAAATAGTATTATAACTCACGTCAGGTAGCAGATCTCTCGTGACATTGGTACAGGTTAGTCTGTCGACCCGAGATTGTCATAGAGACTTGTGTGTCTCCCACTGTGCTTTGATTTCCACCTTACCACGGCACTACTGAGTCGTAGAAACAGGTGGTTTTGGGTACTGTCCCGAGTCACATGGAGGCAATGAGCGATACGAGGGGATTCGTCTCTCTCGGTATTGGGGGTTGATGTTGCACTAGGCTCGATTGGCAATAATAGGAAATCTCTGGCCAGGGTTGCTGAGATCTATCGGTAAGTGTTATCAGTAGTTTCTCGAATCGTTATGGACTTTACATCGGCATAACTTATCAAGTTACCGGGGTCTGAAGTTTACCACCCCTACACTAGATATGCGACATATCAGACGAAGAGACCGGGCTGTATGGTAGTGTTACTGATTGGATTCGCAGGAGTGTGAACAAGCTTGCTTGTTGATCTTCTGATCGCTCAATACCCGGGTGGCCGTTATGTTTAGAAGACTGCTTGCGGCTTGTGGGTGACTGATATGATCACCACCTACTGCCGGCGTAATGACGAGTCTTTAGAGTCCTACACAGAGATTTCCTGGCTCAAGCGAAATGAAGTAGGAGCAAATATATGATATGTACGAGACCGAGATTAATGCACATATATGATACAGCATTCTATTCTCGTGATATGTGATATCAGCTGGTTATATGCAATATAGCCGGGTTATCGGATCAAGTGTTGATTCGATATGATGTTACATTTGATATTAGCCGGTTGTATGTGATATATCCAGATTATTAAATCAAATGTTGATTTAATAATGCAATGTATAATTATATATTTAATATATTGAATTACATTAACTAATATTAGCTTACTTAATTGTTTCATTTTCTCACTTTTGTGTGCACTTTACATATATGTGATATATATGACTGTGTCATGGTTGTTGATACATGCAACATGGGTGTATGAGACTAACACCATGATTTGAATAAATTAGGGATTTATTTATTTATAGTAATTCAAAATGAAGTGGAATTGATCATGGTTGAAAGCATGGATATGCTTGAGTTAACCATTGACTTAGTCCACTTGATTTGTATGGCTTAAGATATTTATTAACCTTACCCATATTCTTGACCATGGTTTATTCTCTTCAAGAGTTAGTATGAGATATTATCTCACCATGGTTGCTATTCTCACACAACAATTCATTCACCATTATTTTTCTCTTAATCTTCTTCCTCATCTCAAAAGCTTTCTAGGGTTTCATGAGATGTTGAATCCTAGTGAGGAAAATAA